>CABPRJ010000481.1:745572-1099996 GCA_902439185.1 Cinara cedri
AAAAAAAAAAAAAAAAAAACCCATCAGGTGTCGGACAACTGCCGGAGTTTTTTTTTTTTCACGCCTCGCAATAAATATTCGCTCCCGGCCGAACGCCCGAAAGTATTGGACACGATGCGAGATATTGTATAGACCGTATGTTATGTTCTATACGCCGGCCGAACGTATAGAAGCGGAGACGGGCGATAAACGCAACACGATACAGAGATCGGTGATATGTTAGAGCCGACGAGAAATCGTCGGACGAACTCGGAACCCGGGTAAAAACCAAACGGTTTCTCGGCGCCCGTTTCGGGCCGTCCCCCGTTGTAATTTCAAAGCTATAACTGAGTGCGCGTGATCGCGGCTGGGTCCGGGAGAGGATGGGCGATTTTCGAGAACGGTACAGCAAGAGAGGCTGCGGAACCCATTGGTCGGACTTATTCTCCGGTTTAGGGAAAAAAACGGGTCTTTACAAGTACTGCGTTGTATTACAGTGAAATTTCGTTCGTGACGCGATTCCGATCGGCGTATCCGCGTTCGTTTGAACTCGTATTGTATTGCGTCCGTTACACCCGCGAATTCGGCTTCGGCGTTTTTTTTTCCGCGCCCTAACCGAAAACGGAACGAAAGGTCCGCGGGAGGGCGGTCGACACCCGCATCGTCCCCGTGTTCCGCGCGTATCGCGTAAACGTATATTTTAGAAAAATTTTTTATTTTTTTTTTACGCGCGCGAATCCGCCGGGCTTTAGTCGTTTGCGTATATTATTATTATTATTACGCGGTACGGGCGCGCGTCGTCATCAACATTCAGTGAATAGCGGAAATACTTGCCGGCCCGAAAACCGATGATCGAACTCGCGCGATATTTCAATAACGGGAATTTCGAAACGTCCCGCCGCCGCCGTCGACCGCGGCCGGGAGCGCGCGGCGCGGGTCACGGGCGTACATTGCGTACGCGGGCATACCCGTCACACCGATACGATTATTATACGGGCGGTGGGCGGCGGCGGGTGGGTGGGCGGGGGGGGGGGGGGGGGGGGCGGAATTAGATTTCCGGACGTGTGCGGCCGGGTCCCGTCGTCCCGGCCGCGGCGCGCGGGACGGGGTGGCCGCCGAACGAAATATTATTTTATTACGGCCGTTTGCGGCGTGCGGCGGCCCGCGAGAAATCGACCGGAGGGCGGCGCGCCGCGGGGTCGTCGTCGCCGCAGCACGGCCGCCCCGGTCGCCGTCGCACAACAGCCGTGTACCGCGGCGCAACGACAATAATAATAATAATAATAATATACGGCGGCCGTAGGAGCTCGGTCGCGTCGTTCATCAGTCATCGTCAAATCTCGTATATTATTATTATTATTGTCGTGCGCCGCGCGGACGGGCGCCCCGCGGCCATATGTCGCCAGGTAAAATTTAATATCGCCCCCGGACGCGGCGCAACGGCAGTTTGACTGGATGACAATAACCGAGGGCCGGCCGGGGATCCGGACTTTTATATATACGATATTGCGTGTGTACCCCGCGTACGTACGCGTGCGCCCGCGCGCGCGCGGTGTGCAATAACGACGGCAATAATACGCGGGAGACGTATTTCCGTCCGGGGGACGCGGGGTGCCGCGGAGACGTCGCCGGCGAGTGATGCGGCGACATCGTTTGTCGGGGCGAGGGTCGTGACGGCGGCGGCGGCGGCGGCGGCGGCGGGCGGTCGAGCGTTTTTGTTTTTCCGTCTCGAGAACAAACATTTCTTTCGGGGGTTTTTCCAATATAAAACATCCGAAAGTCATCTCCCCGCCGCGCCCCTTCGCCCGTACCTACCCAGACACCACATAAAGTCGAGAAAACTTATACCGCGCGCGTATTCTTTCTTTCTTTCTTCCTTTTTTTTTTTGTTCCCCCCCGCCACTTCCCCCTATCCATTTTTTTCCCATACCGCGAACCGTTCCCTTTGTACACCGCCGCCCGTCCCGGCCGCGAGTCGTGTTTTTTTTTTTCCCCAGATCGGTAAAAGAATTTTTGATTAATGATATTAGGTACATTGATTTTTTTTTTCCCCGTCGCGCACCGCGTATACCGCCAGCCTGTTCCCCTCCCGTCGGCCCGCGATTTTTATGCTCCTTTTATTATTTTAAGTTTTTTTGTTTTGCATATTTCGCGGCCGGGTTTCCGCCCGTAGACTCAAAACCCTTCGTATAAGAATTTACGCATTCCGCGCAACTGTATAACTAATATTTGTTCCCTTCCCTGTATTAATGTATACGCGTATAACATTATGTATTTACCGGATCGAACGAACAACTTTTTTTGCCGCCCCTCTCCCGGCGCTACTCGTATTTAATCGTTCGTTACAAACCAATGTTTATTATTGTTTGCCGTATTATTATCGTCGACGACAGCGACAGTCCGATTGGAGGTAGGGGGGAGTTCAGAGGGAGGACGTGGAAAACAAGGTGAACCCGACCTATCACCGCGGCGCAGAAGTATACAGAGCGGTTATTTCTTACGCGAACCGGCGAGACAGGTATACAGGTACACGACGATTTCGAGTAAATTCGATATTCCGGTTTTCTTCGCAATCGTTACCTATGCCTCGTACCTATTGTACGCAGACTCAATGACGCCACTGTACGATTATTTTTCCAAAGGAAGTGTCCGCCTAATTCAATCCTCCGCCCCGCAACTTATTTACAAATACGCCTCAGCAGCTATCCGGTGTTCAATAGACCGAACAACGCATATTTCCGATGCAAATCTCACGTAGTTCATGACAAATATTAAAGGACTAAAGGTTTCAAACGCCGCCGTCCCAATACGCGAATGATGGTCCACTATTCTCCACCATATCTAAATTTAAAAGTGCAATTGTCGTAAAACGGGTTAACGGAAATCAGTGTGTTAAAATAGGTAATCGTTTTGCGCCCGACAATACGCGTGACGAAAAATAATGTTAACGTAAAATTTTAGAACCGTTAGAGTGTTTTTTTTTATTTTTCGAATTCAATACTGAATTGGAAATAATGCATTTTCAACGATAAAACAATCACCCTGTAAAATCTTATTTCCAATATGTTCAACATTTATATCGTACGTTTTTATCATCACACCTGTTAGTGCTCGACATTTGATGTTCAAAAACCAAGTCATATTGTTGTTTGGGCTGGCGTTGAAAAAGAGAATATCTATCTTAAAATGTGTAACAACGCTCGCGGTTCGTAATCTTAAAAAAAAAAAAAAATAGAATAAACTACTTGGATCGCCGTTTAAAAACGAAAAAATCGAAAGTTTACGCGCGCGCGTGACGCGTACGGATGACAAAAACGTTTATAACAAGGATAGTTCATGATAGAAAAAAAAATAATAATAATAATAATAAAAAATAACCGCCCTGTATGCACCACGCGGCGGCGGGACGGGTCGCATCGTACCGTACAATATGATTATTGTCGTTATCATTGTTGTCGTCGTTGTCGTCGTCGTCGTCGTCGTCGTCGTCGCTGTGGTTCGGTTTACACCGTTCGTCGGGCGAGCGCGCGCGCGCGCGGCGGGTAACAAAGCAGTGATAATAGGGCTCGGCGCGTAAGTCTATATAATACGTCGCCGCCGCCGCCGCCGTTTGTTACGCGGGTAATTTATCAAAATACCCGCGCGCGGCCGTAGACCCCCGGCGCGGGTGCATAAACTTTTGACGTTTTCAATGAGAGACCGTTTATACTTGTCGCCGTCGTCGTCGATCCGATGTGACGGCGCGCGCGGGTGTATACGTGTACACGCGCAAATGAATTTGTGCACGCGGCGCGTGTGTGATAACGACGCGTTCGCGCCCGGACGAAATTTCGCGTACGGTACGCGCGCGGCGGCGGCTTTTTCCGGCCGCGCGCGATAAACCCGCCGTCGCGGGTAAACGGAGCGGCCGCGCGATTTTCGTTGCGCGTACGGACGAGAAGACGCGCGAAATTTGTCGGGCGGAAACGGCGACGTTAACAAAAGGCCCGTGTGTTAATAAAACGTCGCACGCACAATACCCGTACGCGCCGTAACGCGATAATCTCTCGTTCGACCGAAATCGCCGAGGGTTTCGTCTCGCGCTTCCGCCGGCGCCCGCGTCGGGACGCGCGTGTGTTTTTACGCGACGTCATTAACGAGTTAACCGGGTCGGGTGACGCGCGGGCGCGGCAGTTTTGTGAAATCCGCCGATTTTCATTCCGGATAGCCGACCGGAGTCCGTACGCGGTCTACGGTTTCGTATCTCGTTTTTACCTTTTCGCGCACTACCGTCGGAAAAAAAAAACACACACACACACACATTATAGTCTGCGCGCGCACCACAAAGGTAGGTTTTGTTTTTTATTGTTCGTTTTTAGATTCCGCGTCGCGTCGCACCTGAAAACGTTCGGATTTTTCGCCTGATAGTGTTTTAATTAAACATCGTTTCGACATTTCCAGCACTTCTAAAAAATCGCTTTTTTTATGTATTTTTTTTTCTTATGGTTGTGATGGCGTACGCGATCTACCCAACTCGATTTCGAACAGTACGCGATCTACCCGAAAACGCTACTGAATTTCCGTATTAAATTTACATTGTATATTTATTTTTATAATCACTAGTAAATTGAATGAATTCATTACTTACTATAAGTACTAATTAAGTATGTTTCATTGCTATTCGTATTTCCTTAAACCGAAGCTTTTCAACCTAAAAGTAGCGGCTCCTCTTTTATGAACTTTTTGTATTAAACTTAAACTAAAAATTTCGTTTTCATATGTCTGGAAGGAAACCGTCAATATCGTGTTCATGAACAGATAATGTGATCGCCACCACCACTCTTCTTTCAACTGCCTTCCGTGTAAAGGCGAAGCACTATTATTATTTAATATCATATGCTTTTTTACGTCATGCCAAATAACTTCGATCTATTATAAATATGCGTTTCTGTGATTGGCGAATTCGGTTCGTCTTCTAGGAAGGGGGGGAGGACGATATCCTTTTGGTTTAAAAATTATACTTTTAACCAACATGACCGGACGTCAGTCAGTCAATGTGACCCCTGACCGCTTAATGTAATTGAACTGTTATCTGCAGAGGTCGTGATAAAATCAATTTATTAACACTCTGAACTTCTACACAGATTTCTGAAAGAAATTATTATTTATAGGTAGTTTAATAGGGGGAGGGGAGGGCCTTATGGTCTAAACGCCGCGCCTGGCTCTTGTACTCAAATTAATAAAACGTTGGCTATGAGTCACTGATATATTTACACATTATATTTTCTTTGTCCTCGGACAAATCGTATAGGTACGCAGTATTTTATCTTATTATATTTGTGCGTAATGTCTACAATATAATATTATAATAACACGTGTATAATTTTACATATTTTAGATATCGGAAAAATTCCGATGGACCGCGTGCGACATCACTACGGCCCAAATTTTTACTCCGCAACATTTCGAAATGAGACGCGGAATTTCTGTTGGGCAGTCCGTTATCCGGAACATTTATTGACATTTTCGGCAGGTTTTTTTTTGACGCGGACTGCTTGGCGGGGAGGCGAGTCGTGCGCAGAGGCGTACGCCGGAGGACTGGTTCCGGGACGGTAAAAATACGATTTACAGCGAATACCGAGCGTACCGTACGCGGACGACATTGTCTTGACGTCTCGTACGCCCGTCGCCGCTGTCATACGCGCGGCCGTCGCCGTCAGCAGCGACGTGACCGAAAAACATGGCAACTGTTTGGGCGCGCGCGACGCGTTCATCATTATTCGTGTCACGCCATTGGTTCGTTTCCTGCCCGAGTCCGGGGCGGCGGCGGCGTCGGCGGCGGCGGAGCTGTCAATCAAACCGGCGGGCCCTGCCGCGCGCGTCGCACCGCCGCGCCCGACCCTCCGCGGCCGCGGCCGCTGGGCGTATACGGGCGACGACGAAAATACGGGCGGCACTCGTTATAATAATGCGCGCAGATACGTTACACCAGTTTCGGCCGCGTTAATTATTTTTCGGGACGGCATTAATAGGAACGATAGTCATAAACGACGGTCTAGACTTCGATTTCGCGTTTTTTTCTCTTTTTTTTTTTTTCTCATTTTTTTTTCTCCCCGTCGCGTCTGTCGTCGTCGTAGCGCGTCGTAATGAGCGACGGCGGTGGAAACGGACGCGGGCGGCCGCGCGAGACGAAACCGTCACGTAATCGCGGGAAATCACGTCTCGGATACGCACGCGCAACGCGATACGCCTATGTTATTATATTATTATTATAATAATAACAACAACGTAAACGGAACGGCGAACAGGCGGTCGTCGTCGTCGTCGTCGTCGTTACCGGCGCGAACCCGTGCCCGTCGCCGGGCGAACGAAACTTCCGCGGGTCGCGTCCCGCGATAACGCACACGCGCACGCACCTCGCCGCGCTCTTCCTGTCCGCCGCCGCCGCCGAAACGCTGCGTATAACTTATCGTTAAAATATGCTAATGTGACGTCATACTTCTCTCGAGTATAATACGTGCGCGCGCGTATAAATATATATATATATATATGTATATATGTATATAGAATACGATATTATATTATATAATATCGATGAGGGAGAGGAACGCGGTGTGCGCCGTATACGCGACATACGCGCCGCGGAGTGTGTGCACGCGGGTCCGGGACGAGGAGGGTAGTCGCGGCCGTCGTCGAGGTGCCGCGACGTGCAGCGTGCGCGTAATGTTATGCGGAGAGCGCCAAAGTTTCGCCACCCACTGCCGCCCCGGACGTAAAACGGAGGCCGCCGCGCGTTCACGGTATTATAATGCAATAGGTTCGGTTCCTATGCGGAATTCGCGGCCGGTCGGCGATTGATTCGCTGTGCGCGCGTTCTCGATAATGACGCGTTCGAAACAAGCTTGGCAAAAACCCGCGGGGAAAAATATTCCGGACCCGCGGCGGTAAACACGGCGCGCCGATCGACCGGGCCCTCAAAACCGAATACCTATAGGCGTTACCTGTCGGCGAGCGTTGTCCGAGGCTTCGGAGATCGTATTTTAAACGACGTCGAAAAGGCGACGCGGACTATAGAGTGAGAGAGACGCGATGCTCTATGCCTTTCTCTGTAAACACAACCGTTCTCTTCTCATCGGATCGAAAATCAATATTATCGAAACGTGCGTTCTCCCGGGTCTTTCGAATGCCGGCGCAGTTCGCGTTTCTCGCGTCATCACGTCCCGACGGCGTCGGCTCTACAGAATCCGTCATACCGAAAAGTCTTCGAACGGTCTCGCCGGCTCCCCTCTTCTCTTGGTCACCATCAAAACAGTCCTTCGTATGATGGCTCATGTGAAAACTCCACAAGTCACCGTTCGCGATCACTCTAAGTCCACGTTCCACGCGAGTTCGCTTCTCTTTACGTATCGCAAAAACGAACGGCGTAAGGCGGATAAAGAATACGTTCGAGTGTGCGTGTGTGAATAAATTGTTCGGGTTATGCATTATAGTGTGTGTATATACATTTAACTACACCGGCGATGACGCGCACTGTGCGACAGTATCGTAAACGAATCGAAAAACGATTCTTTTTCCAAAATCTACAAAATGCTGATTGGGTACGGTTAGCGTGCGGCCGCCGCGTCAATGATATCCGCACCCTCCTATGTTCGTCCGACAATAACGAACGAAAAATATTATTATAAAAATAAATACGAGAGAGAGAGCAATGTTATATAGAGTATGGAAAGGGGTGTCGAAAACGTTTTGTAATAATGCGCATCGAGATAGCGCGCGAGTACAATAAACGTGGTAGGTACACAACACGGCGGGAAAAAATACGCGTAATTCACATCATCACTAAACGTCATTTGCCCGACGACGGTTCGTAATTGATCAAAAAAAAAAAAACTTACGACGACCCGTGGATTAAATTTTCGTCCAGAAAGATGCTATATATATATATTCGAGTAACTCGAGAAAAAAACCTCGAAAGTTTTCAAATAACCATAATTCGAAATGTGCCAAACCATTTTTTGATAATTATTTTTAAGTATTTATATCAGTGAACATTTCGGTTCTTTACGATTATTACTCTTATACGCTAGATTACAGAGTTTAAAAAAATGACTTCTATACGAACTGATTATAATAAAGATAACGCAATTCTATAATAAACCTCCTGTAAAAGTTTTTTATTGAAACGTGTGGTGTGTGCTCGAATAAAAAAATTCGGGAGTAATATCCCTCCCTTTGACCTTCTTTAACATCAATTATTTACACAACTATTCATTTTCAATTGCTTTTTACGTCTTAATTACAAAAATCGAAAATGGTGATATATTAAATACATAAAAAAAAAAAAAAAGCCATAAACAAAAGCTACTCTATAATATTATTAATAAATTACTAATAATTACTAACGCATAGTAATTCAATTTCAATGATAATTTTGTGACGGATTGGTTGTATTTTTTTTTTTCCAATTACGTTATCCAATACAACACAATTTCCAAATTCAATATCTGCTTATCCTCGATCAAATCTTAAATACGTCGCTGATAGAAGCAAGTCTACTGGGGTAAAATAAAAAACCTTAGGACATACATTTTAGAAAAATCAAAAACTTTCTCGTTCCTCCGCACAGTCGCGCTCAGAGTCTAAGACAATGATTTCGGATATATATATATATATATATATAGACGTCGTGCACATTACGGAATCTGTGTAATCAATTTAGTGAAAATCACATAAATATACAAATAATTACACACCGTTCGGTAAATAATATTATCCGGATGATTCACCACCTGGTTTTTTTTATGGTAAAAAAATAAATAACAATAAGTATCGTGCCCCGGTGTAAATCTCAACTTTTCCGAAATAATACAGTTAGCGCGTTTGTCGCGACGTTCGGCGAACGCACCTATAAGTGTATAAATACGAGTGTTCAAAACGTTTACAAAGAAATATTATACTTATGTGATAAAATCTCTTTTTGAAAAAAAAAAGAAAAACGCACGATTATTATTGCTTTTTTTCCTCCCGCGGGCGTTTGCAGACTCTCTTACACGCATACACCCGCGGAGGAGAACGACTTTGCAGGACGCGCGTCCACCCCCGACGCGTATAAACTTTATACATAATTTTTGAGACCGCGTGCGAGATACGATATTTTTCGAGCGTTACGTACCGTATAATAATAATAATAATAATAATATATGCGTAGCGTGTATACGATAATACGCAATATGTGTATGCACGTATTATACAGGCGCGCGAGTGTTTTAAAAAAAAAATAATAATAATAATAATAATAAAAAAAAAGGCGAAAAAAAAAAAACCCCGGGATTCGTGTCGATTGACTATGACGGTTAAGAGGGCGGCGGCGGCGGCGGCGGGGCATCTTCCCCTGACGATTTATATCGGACGACGAGAAAAGGCTGCAGTGGCGCTGCCGCCGCCGCTTCGGGTCGGCATCCCTCTCGAATGTTTCCACGGGGACCCCGCGCCGTCTACACTTGCCCGTATATACGTATACACGACGGTTATACGGGACCCCTCGTGCCAAAACGACACTGCACTGTTGGAACATTCTCAACAGACACCTTTCCAAAATGCAATATATATATATATATACATGTCTCTATATAGACGTTTACGTCCCCCTTTTCTCACCGCCGCCAGTTTGTTCGCTTTGCTTTCACCGTATTATATAAATATATATATATATTTACACGTTATACTCTCTCGTATATACCTCGAAGAGCTCTTTTGAATCCGTCGCGACGACGGCGGTCCGTCCCGCAGGAGACGAGCTTCCGAACGAACGCCGAGACCTTCCTGCGCCGCCGTCTTACGTCTGATAATATATAAATAAAACGCGCGTGCCGTTTGACCCCGCGCGCGTGCTATCCTGCAATCCAGGACGACCCGACGGATCCGCCCGCTCGCTCACCGTTACGGCATCCGCCGCTACGCCCGGACAGTAAAACGGAACGTTTACGCAACCGCGGTTTTCGTTTTTGTCGATTTCGTCATTTAGTTGTCGTCCGGTTAAAAACAATAACTGCGCAGGCGTACAACCGTCATTGGACACTTGTATTTGACCTATTCCAGACGTGACGTGGCGATTTTAGCCGTTTCTCGTTTAGGTTTCTGGCGAACACAATCATCTTCGGGTAGCTAAAATATCGATTTGATAACGCGCTCAGAAGTTATGCTCGGTGGTGAAAATATGGAAATTCGGGGGTAATGTAGTAGTTGTTTTTATAAGCGGTTAAAAGTTCAAATTTTCCGGGAAACCATAAAACCCGTGGCATTTCGAAACATGTTTTACCTCGGAATCGTTTTCGTTTGTAATTGTTTATCGTCACGCGCAGACGTAAATTAAATACGTTAGAAATTATCTACCGTCACGTGCAGATATAAATTAAATAACTCTGTACTCTTCCTTCCCGTGTGACTTTTTTTTTTCAAACTGTATATATTTGTTAGCGTTGCGGCCCTGGAAAAGTTTCCCGGCGGGACGAACGAATTTACGGTGTAATACGTAAAATCCCCCTTTTCGATTTGTAAAAACGTTCGAAAACCCTCACGTCCGCGCGAACAAATTGACAGACAGCACGCAATCATATTCGGATGACCGTGTAAAATGTTATGTTTTATCCGATAAAAATGTAGATTATTTAGTCGCCCGTTGCACAATTGCAGACTACGCGCGAAAAACGATCCTTTGACGTGTGTATTGTATTTTGATAGTAATGATGAACACGCCTCGTTTTCGATCAATAAATGTCAACGTAAACTGCATGTCAGTGTGCCGTTGTATATTATAATAATGGTACGGGTCCGAACGACATAATTTCGTTTTCTTTCAAATCCGCGGATAACGGTGTGATGCTGCAGATGCTGCAGTACGTGTACCTAACGGAATGTTCAAACGAAACGGCAGATTGCAATGTTATACAAACGGTTTTTTTTTTTTTTTTTACAAATCGCGTTACACCATCAACAGAGCCCAGTCAGCCTTGTACAAGTCCGGTACAAGTCCGAATTACGGTCCGAGGGGTTCTCGTAGCTGAACTTGAAATTGAAACGAGCCCTATTTATATAACAATACATTTTTACAAACATTTTGGGAAAATTGTTTGTACGTTAAATACAAGAGTTAGTACGTCTTCTTGAAATATAAACATTACACACTTTTTCAAGATGTATAAATATCTTTAATAATCGAAAATATTATTTTCGAAGATTGTCTCGGCACCTGGGACGGTTGTTCCCGTAAATCGGCCGAATCAGTACTGATCGGAAAAACAGTTCCGACAGCCGTGGTATCGAAAAGTCGGTAGGTACCGATAGCTATTGGAAACGCGAAGAACCGTTTCTAAATTTTGATAATTGGTACGCAAGTCTAGCAATTGAGATGTACTATTCAGACACATGAGAAAATTAAAAAAAAATGGAAGAGACAACGCGTAAAACGAGAGTAAAATTATACTGACATTTAAAAATAATAAATGAAAACAGACAGACCAAACGACTATTTCTTCGACAAAACTCCCAAGACACAAGAATAGTATGATTCCCGGGAGTTGAGAAGATATTTTTGGAAATGAGGAAAACTGAGGACGATAGCCAAAACGAAAATAAGACTCCGAATGTTAGTACAGACATTTCGAGACAATGGACGAAAACGGGAGAAAAACACGTGAGCTTTTTCGACAGAAGATCGGAAGCAGCGACATAGTGAAACAATAAATAAATATCGGAAGGAGAAAAATAGAAATGAGAACAATCCAGACTAAAGAACACGATGCTTTTAATATTTCTCGTAACCCTATAGTCAGTTCAAATTCGAAAAAAATTATAACAAGTAGGAAATTAAAATATTTTTAAATCAAATTGAGAGTCGCAATCTAATGTATCCTATAATTGTCATTAATGTTGTAACTAAAATTAATGGAGTTTTATTGTTGTATTATTTGTTTTATAATGTGGACATGATGACGCGAATAGGTATGCGGTTTTTTTTTCTTTGCCCGCCAGTGATTAACGCGATTTTAATTCAATATTACAAAATCAAACGCGCATTACTGCGATAATAACGTCATTTTTTTTTTTTTATTGTATAACGGAAAAAATAAAAAAAACAATACGATCAGAACATTATTGTAATATTATCCGATTATCGGCACCCAGCAAACTAAACGGCGAAACGGACTAAGCGCGGGGAAAACGGTTTAATGAACGGAATAAAAATCGTAAAAAAAAAAAATCACAGATTCCGTACAAACCCACCCTCGCACAAACGGCGCTATTGTAGAATTTACAAAAAAAAAAAAAAATTACAAACCGTCATTATATGTGTATACTATACACCGGACACGTATACACATAGAATAGACTATAAAACATTATAGTTTGTTGTGTTTTCGACGCGCTAGTATAATAATACAACAATAATATATTATAAATTAAAAATTAATAAAATATGAAAAAAAAAAAAAATGAAAAAAAGAATCGCTCGCTGAAAAACGAAAAAAAAAAAAACTCGACCGAAATTAATAACCAGACCGCCGCCTCCGACGACGGCGACGACGACGAGGACGTGTTTGTGTGCCACGGGGGGAAGTAATATGGTAGGGGTTGTGAGGGGGGGGGCATAGGCAATCACGCCGATTGTACGCGCGCGATGTCCGCCGCCGCACATACATCCGAGTATACGACCGCGTTTCCGGCCGGATGACCGGAAACACTATGTACGTACACGAGCACACACACGCACACACACACACACACATTCACACACACACATTCACACACACACACACACACATATACGCGCAAACGGTTCGTCCCCTATCCGCCCGCCCCTCCCCCCATCCCCCACGACTGCGGACAGCGCACACATGATCGAGCGGAATTTCGCGAACGTTTTGGAGTGTGTATGCCGCGCGAGGCAACGTGTCGCGGGCCGCTATTTAAATTAAAACACTAAGCGGTTTTCAATTTGTTCACAGCGGCTGTCGCGAGCGTCCCCTCGGCGCTTATGCAAAACACCCCCGTCGCCGTTACGCCGGCCGCTCGCCCGCTTCCCCTCCCCCCCCCCATCACCCCGACGTCGTCGTCATCGGCTGCGTTATATAATAATAATATGTTCCTCTAGCGAACGGAAAAAATATTTCGCTGAAAAAAAAAAAACTCGAAAAAAATTAAACCGCGTCCCGGTTATAATAATGAAAAAATATAAATAATAATAAAACAAATACGACGAAAATTCCCCCGACGCTCGAAATACGCCACGCGAACAATGTCCCGTATAAATTAATATTTAGATACATTATGTATTTTATCGTATTAAACCGATCTTAGGGCTGCATACAGTACAAAAAAACATAAAAATAAATAAATAAATTCGTGTAAATTGTATTGATTTTTAGATTCGAAGCGCAACGAGGAAAACACGGATTTCGGACTTGAAATTCTGAAAATTACAATTTTGAGTCTTAAAATTCAAATTTATGTATTGTTTTAACTGTCAATTATTATTTTTTATTTTTTTAAATTGAAGATATGCACGATTTTTACAAAAAATGTAAAAATTTCCGAAATCCGAATTTTCAATAAAATTCTGATTTCGAATTCAGTAAATCTAAATTGTTAAACAACAGCAAATGTGTTCCTATATTTATTTCCTGGTGCCGGGGGAATGTTACCCCAGCGCCCGTATCGCAGGTAAAAATGTATTTATAGACTTCAAATCGATGCGAGATGATAAACGCACATTTTTTTTTATCACGTCTTCTTTTTTAATAGCGGTAACTTTTTTTATATACGATCAGCATTTGAGAATATTCTCTTCTTTAAAATCGGTCGCTCGTCTTAAAACTATAATATTTCAACCTAAACGCCACAATTTATACGTGCTGAGTAACGTGATTTCGTTTTGTCGCCCGTTATTATAATATCAGACCGAACCACTGAAATAGACGGAAGGTTAGCGCGTTATATTGAAAATAGGGGCTATCATGGGGGGGGGGAGGAGAGAAAACAAACGTCATTTTTTCTCAATATTTTTTTTTTTTTTTTTTATTTCGATCGTAATAAAATGTATTCTATCGTCGATACCGCAGTGCAGTGGTGTATGCATTATTATTATTATTGCGATATCCTCCGCGCTACTTAATAATAAACACAAACGGCGAACACGATAATAATAACGATATTATATTGTGTAGATCGATCGAACTCGGCGAGACTATCGCCGTGCCCTCGCCCCTTTCCCCCGCCACCGACTCTCTTTCGCCACCGCGGGGCCGCGGGGGTGGGGGTGGCGGAGCGCGTTGATTGCGTTGGTTTATTAGCGGAAAAGACGCGGTCGCGGGAACGGTTTTTTGCTACGACAACGACGGCGGCGACGACGGCGACGACGACGCGCGCGCGTTTATCTCGACCGGGACCGCGCAAAAACGGAATGAAATGTATCGGAAGGAAACTCGCTCCGCCACGGCCTCCGACTCTCTTATCTGGCGCGCGCGTATATAGTACGTATATAATATAAACGTTCTTTTTCGTTATACGTATTTGTATTATGTATACGTGTAATACGTATACGTGTATAGATATATAGTCGAAGGCACCGCCGCCAAAGGACCCCACAACAGAGCTCGGCGGGGGGATGAAGGTCGTGTGTACCGCCGCTAAAAAAAATAAGGGAAATGCGCGCGTATCGTCGGCGTCGTCGTCGTCGTCGCCGTTGTCGTTGTCGCCCCGTTGTCGTATAATAATATTATCGTGTGTAAAGGTTGGGTTTTTTTTTTTTTTTTAATATTGTTTATCTCACCGACGCCGTTTTTTACGACCGGTACGCGCCCGAACCTATACATATATATATATGTGTTTTTATTTTTTTACATTATATGTGATAGTTTTTTGGTTAACGTACACACAATGTGCACCTGCACGCCGTGCAGGTCGCGGCAAACCTTATTTTAAGAAGATTTTTTTCGGAACTGCAGCGGGTGACGACCTACGCATGACGGTACATAATGGGTAGTAGTCCGGAAAATTAGGACAAACAGTTTTCGGTTTATATTATATTTATTTTGATAATGCGTTCTTGTTTTTGTTATCATTATATTATAACATCAATTCGGCGGCGGACTGAGAATATTATTGAAACATGTATTTTAAACACCGGCACCGCAACTGACAAGCCCGGGTAAAGGACGGGCAGTGGGCCATGTTTCTAGAGAGAGCATCGTTTTCGCACCGGTAGATACCTATGTAGAATATTCGTTCAAAATGTTTATAGTACCTATCTACACAAATTTACATAAAATGTTCATAAAGAGGGTCCATTTCCGAGTTCTTATAGTATGGCTCAGGACTCACTGGACCCTTAATCCCGGCTTGACCACAGGCACAGTTAGCGTATTAAATAAAATAACGCTATTTGAGGTATAAAATGTGATAGATTTACTGAAGTCCTATAGCAAATTAAACATTAAACAGTAACAATCGATACATTATAAATTATAACGAATTTGAACTACTTAACGCGATCGTACCAACAACCATTAGCACTTCATGTAAAAGCATTCTACTACTAGATGTACACTTCATACAAGAGCGGTCGAACGAGAGGGGGGGGGGGAAATATCGGAATATAATTCCCGTTGTTTAATTTTTCCTTAATATTTATAGTAATACAAAATATGTAAATAATGATAATGGTTTTTAAAAAAACATCCTTATCTCCCCCAATCATTTGACCACCGCTGATTTAATATTATCTATACATAGTTACTACAGGTTTATTAAACTTGCGAGGATTACAATAATTTTGAAGTTGACAATATAACTGTTCGACTGTTATTACAACCGTTATAGAGTTATACACGTATTTCATTCAGAGCTACGCATAACGCGTCTAAATAAATATACAATAAAATAAACCGTAAATGATAATTCTAATGCAAAGTGCGTTTTTTTTTTTTTTCGAGAATATTCTATAATCTAATATAATAATATGCGTTCTACAATTGCATATTTCGATTCGTCTGTAAAAACTATTTGTCCGACTTTAAAGTAAAGTTTAAAGTTTACTACATTTTTAGTGAATATTTCCGTACATTATCCAAGTCTCGAGGGCATAAAATCACCTATAGGTGTAGTATTTGAAATGTTGTCTCAATAAATTATATTTTCATAAAATTTAAGTTTAGGTTTTATGTAAGCACATTTTATTACTATTATTTACTGCCCCCGTACATTGTCGATCGTACTGTTTATTATATTTTATTTAAATTTTTTACCCCGATCGGCTTAAGAATAAAAATGTGTTGGCCGCTCCCGCGGAACAACGACATAAGATCAAATTTTACAAAACACAACTGCGATAGTAACGCCATTGTTCTTCTGAAAATGCGATTCGAAACCGGCAGTTTCAACAATAATAGAACTCCTCTCCGGAGGACAATTATAGGTTTTATACTTATGCCGTTGTTCCACGGGATAAAATTATATTCGTTCACACTGTTGTCGTGTACGTATGTCGAAAAGCAAAACATTTTTTTTTTATCACGGTTCGTCCAACAGACAGATACATATATTTTAAAGTGACGCTTTTAATTTATCTGTTATGTTTTTATATTTATTTGCAATAATTTTCGGGCATAACTATTATTCAAACCCCGGCCGTGACGTCGCACGTACGTATTCGAGGTATCCGATTCACGCACAAAGGTGACCGTGACACACGAGTATCGTCAAAGTGCGACAGTCGTTTGTAGGTCATTATATATTATAACAGGAATTGTGTACACACATATATATATATATGATACTTATATAGAAATCGCGGTGTACAAAATCATAATAAATGTGTATCGACTTCAAGCGGCGGTTGCGGCGTGCCGTGTACACGACCTTCCGGCGAAATTAACGTTTGCGTACCGTATACAACACGTGTACACGTGTATACATATATTGTAATGATACGTGATGAATAGTCGCGTATTAATATTTAAAACCGTTTTGGTTTTTTTTTTCTCCTTCTTTCTGTCCGTTACTCTATTCGTCGCGTACGCGAGCGCCTATATGTTATACCGCCGTAAAGGTACGCGGCAGGACGGACAGAGCGCTGCGTGGAACACCTACGATGCACAGCGCCTATCGTACCGTGCGCACGCCGGACGCGGGCGATTCGCTCGATTAAAAATAACGGCCCGAACGAAAACGGCAATTATGCGCGATAACCGCCAGTGATTTATTAAGCATATTTCACGCGTGCGCATGTCCGCACGTCCGCGACCCGGCAATTACGTTACGGGGGCACATCGCTGTACGCCTATGTGCGACGCGTGTAGAGGCGCCCGCAATAAACGCTATGACGTTGTATTTCTGTATCTAAATCGGGCGTGTGAAATATTCGATTTACTGTTGGTTTATATTATTATTATTATGTAATATAATATTATAGGTATGCATGAAACTTACGTCTGTCATCGAATAAACACGTTTTACGCACTCCTGGAAAGAAAAAAAAAATACGATATATCCTTTGTTTTGTTCACGATACAATAAATATTATTATCAAGCATTTGTCGGACAACGGTAATCAACTGTTCTATTGATTATCGTTTTTTTTTTTTTCACCAAATCGTATATTATTATTATTATTGTACGGGGTTCGGATGTTATTGCGGCAGTATAAAAAATATTTATATATTTACACGGGTAACAATATTGTACTGGAAAAATCACGATAAATTTCGCTGTACAATATTTTGATTTTTATAAAACGGTAAACGGTTTGATTGAAAATATTTAACAATCGTTTTGGCAGCGTTTCTTTTCGTATTTTTTTTCTCTTCAAAGTTAACAAATATTTAAATATTATACGAGCTATTTCAGAAGTCGGACGTATTTCGCACTGTGGGCAACTGGTACGTAGGCGGCAAGTTTGAACATTTGAGTTACACGGCAATTTAATTTACGTACTGAAAGCGACGTTAAATCATTGCAATTTAAAAACGATTCTGAGCTGAATTAGTTTTAGTAGGTATATTAAGGCGTTTTTTTTTTTTCACTTGTATTATAGCCAGTACAGTAACTCAAGAATCAACAAAAATAAAACCGACGAATGCATAATCGACATACTGTGTTGTCTGTTTTTTACATTTTATAAAACAAATCGTTGAAAATCTAGATCTTTTATTTTAAAATTAAGTATTATCCGCAGGAGTATTATTGCACATATTTAACGGCGCGGTGTGAATAAATCTGAGCATTCTTTCTAACCCAAAAATGCTATACTTAGAGTCTAAAATGTATATAGACATTATAATTAATTTATTATCAATTTCCATATTACGTTTTAAAATAATAATTATAAAATATCGATAAAATTGACGATATGCTGAAAAATTCAATTTTAGTTCGTACTAAACACGTGCTACTAAACAAGAACTATAAACATACATTTTGCAATAAAATCAATGATTACCTATGATTTTGGACCCGGGGAAGAAGGGCTCAAGTCGATTTCGTTTTAAACACAAGCAAATTCAATTTTGGCAAAACATGTACACTTATGCAATTTATACCGAAAATCACATTAGACAAAATTATAAAAAAAAAAAAACTGACTTGACCCTTTCTTCCCAGGAACTAAAAATACATTGCAAAAAAATGTACAAACACAACCACATCCAAACTCTAAATATTGGTTATTTAATATCGTGTATAAATGTATTACACAATCAATTGCATATGTGCACAAACAATTCTGCGATTCTACAAGTCGGGCCATAATTGCCGTAATATAACACAGCATAGTATTACCGTCGGCGATCAGCAATAGTAGTTTTTTGATTTTTTTTGGAAAACGTTGTGTTTTCAATGTCGAAATATTATCCTATTGGAAATCGGTATATTAATTGGATAGGGGGAAGGGGGAGGTGGTATGCGTTATACCCCGTTGTTTTTGCGACTTACGACATTTTATTTTAAAACACGGTATTAATATTATACATCATGTATATATGTATATACATATATATATATGAAAAAGTTTGATAATAATTATTCATTTTGACATTTTTATTGCGTCCTGTTTTATAATAAGACCGTGAATACGTATACACGCGAACGGTTTTCCGAACTTAATATTTTCGTTTGAGTTATGCGCGCGCGCGTTCAAAGTATAATATTGAGCATGTATATTGTATATATACCTACCTAATGTTTTCGAGTTAAACAGAAAAGTAAAGCGAAAAACTTAAACGAAACATAATCGATTTTGTAAACCGTGCGCAGGATTTCCGGTAGAGGATTTTATGTACACAAAAAACACACCAGCGAGCAGCAAAGCTATACCGTCACAAGAGCCGAATTTTCCCTGTCCATCTTGTGTTACGGAAACATTCTTTGTAGAACAATAAATATCCAAATACTATACACTGTAATATAATACACTGCGTGTATTAATTCTAAAAAGAAAACAAAAAATGTTGAAATTTGGTCATACAAATGGTAGGGGCGGAGGTTGAAGTTTTAACTACCAAAAGCTAATTCCTTTGATACTTACGCGATTCATATGGAACATTTAATTACGTGTCTTCAATGGAAGGTGAGGTGTGTCTTATAGGGTGTTCAAAATAAAAAATACACCGATTTCACAGTAAAATTCATATTGAAATTCAGTCTAACTCTTATATCACTTCTACAATAGCTATCTCCCGTGTTTCAGCTCATTTTTTTTAGAGGGACTAGGTTAAAGTATTCAAATGTAGCGAGAAAATAATAAATATATATTATTTCTACATCTTATACAATAAATTATAAAAGACAATGGTATATGTACGGTTATGTACAGTTACTGGACCGATTTCACGGAAAATTACACGGTTTATTCTAATTAGTTCCAGGAGTGTTTAAACTTTTAAAAAGCAGTTGGAGTATAAAATTCAACCTCTTAAGTAAGACAATGCTCACATAGAAAACGCGTTCTTAAAATACGAAAATTACACTTTATTTAGATAATTTCCAGTATTATAGTCATAATTGGGGTCACACGGAGGAAAAAATCTGTTCAAACTTTAGAATTAAAAATTCGAGTTTTTGATTTTGTTTGAATATATTATATGTACATTTTTTATTTACAGTTCAGAAAATATCCGAATTCCGGATTTTATATACATTTTTGATTTCGAATTTCGGCAAATCCGGATTTTTCCCACCACTATATTATAAGAGACACGATACAGTGCAATAGTCTCTATTTTCACGGAAAACTCGACAAAAATAAAAGATATTCATGTAATATTTCTAAACCTTTACGTATATTATTGTTGCATAATATGTTTCCGGTAGTTGAACGGAGGTACCTACGCGAAGAAACAAAAATCACGTCCCGCGGAGAGGTATAATTCAAAAAAATAAAAAAAATAATAATAATAATTGGCAGTTTCGCGTGAAATATTATTATTCATTATCGTCCTTCGTCGTCGTGCAGAGAGGTTCTTGCACAGCAGTTATTGTTGTTATTATAATAATAATTATTATTATTATTAACCGTGGCGACCCGATGTCGGATGAGCCATCACGTATACCAGTGTATATATTTGACGTGACCGCGTGATGTAGCCGCCGCGTAAAGAAAAAAAAATGTGTGTATATATATATATGTATAAGGTAACTCGAAACAAAAATAATGTAAGAATAAAAAAAAAAATAAAAAAAAAAAAAAAAAAAAAAAAAAAAAATGGAAAAGAAAGAAACACGTCAATCGAGACAAATTGCCGTAGGCGTTCTGTTCGACTATCCAGTCAGGTGACTTAGACAAATTTCGTGGGCGTATCGTTTGATTTTTAGTTCAACCCGCCCGCTCGCCGAGCCGTACTATTAAATAATTTTTCAGGACTTCGGTGGATACAAAAGTAAAAAAAAAAAAAAAAAAAAAAAAAAAAAAACAAAAAAACAAAACGTAATTCGTTATAATTAAATTCTCTCTCTGTCTGTTCCCTCGTACCTACCAGTCTACTTCGTTTTCTTCGTATATATACGCACTGCTGCAAGTATTACCAACGTGTCCAACCGCATTTATATATATACGTGGGTACCTACGCTCGGTTATAATAATTATTAATTATTAGGTATATACCTGGTGGCTGCAGGTACCATATACCTGGTCGTACATGTGTACTACAACGTATGCGCGATGAAGACGATCGGAAATGATTTCAAAGACGTGACGGCTGACGTAGTCGCGGTAAAGAATTACTTTTTCAAATATTATATATTATTAACTATTATTAAAAAATCATCAACCGAACGGGAATAAAAATAAATTTAACACATCGAGTACACAATCCAACCCCGAAATCAATATTATATAATATATATATATACTGTATATCTATAGATAATTATTTTCAGGGTTCGGGACTATACAGCCCTGCACAGTATATTTACTTATTTTGTTTTTTTTTACCTTAACATTAAATCTAGCCTAGTGCTATGTAAACGTGTGCTATGTTAAAAATAGTTAAAATTTCTGAGTAATTGTTTTGCTTATTTCGGTAGTATTTCTATATTTTTTTTTACTGTTACCTAGATTGTCTACCGTTTCGTATACGTTCCACTTTGTAATAACGTAAGCCAATGAAGAAAATGCCTATGAATTCCCCCTATGATTTTTAAATAATTTCGCCTTTGCGTTCTATATTATATTATATTTGTTTTCGTTATCGTATATAGAATACACATCCCGAGATCGATATTTTTTCCAATGCCATAAGTCCAACTAAAACTATTTATAATATATTATAATCGATATATTTCTATATATAAAAGTCTCTCGTTTTTGAAAAGCATGCCATCGTCGTCGTCGGTCGCTGAGGGAAAGACGCAACTTACGGGCGTGAAGTTTTTTTGCTGGTAAAAGGTTTATTATAGATATATAGGGGTTAGATGACGATGGGGGTAAGTTCTTTTCGAGAGATCATAAAATCCGTGCCAAATTATTAAAGGGTGTAGCCACGGTTTAAAAATAAAAAAATGATAATAAAAAAGTGGCACGAAACCTACGTTCGCGCAATTCAAAGGAGTTATCCCCTTTAAGAAGGTATACGTTTATATCATAAAACGGGAAACACAGCAGTTTCGAAAATAACGCCTTTTTATTATATACCTATATATTATATTTTATTGGTCAAAAGAAATTTACGGAAGATTTTTCGATTTTTTCGAATTTAAGACGATAAATAAAATCTTTGAAAAATGACGTCCTTGCAACAATATATCCTTGTGCTGTTTTTTTTTTTTATTTTTGGGTTGATAGTCCGTCGAAAATCAGCGAGACATTTTTATTTTAACGTGAAGATTTGTATAGATTTGTCGTTTATATTATATGATTTCCGTAGTAACAATAACATAATTAAACATGAAACATATCCATGGTTCTATGGACTTCTGTGTAGCGGATACAATTGTTTTCCAAGAGATTTCTAGTCAATTGATTATATACCTTTAATTACGATACCGTAAAGTGCAACGTATGACGCGTATGAAAGTTATAAAACTATGACATTTTTTTTTTAATAATAATAATAGTTTTCATTCGCTGCGCATTCGTTATATTCGTTTAAAAAAAAAAAAAATAAAATAAAAAAAAAAATAGGAAATAACATAATTACATGTATAATTATTATTATTATATATATTATGCGCATATCTCATTAGAAATTACACAATTATATTTTATGTACACGACACACATTCCCAGCTAGCTACTCGTATTATACGAAAAACCTTTAAACAAAATACACAACCACGACGAATGTATTATGATTATTATAATATTGTTACAAATTAATTACGAATTATTTATATTGAATGTAGGTACCCGCTATGATAATGACACACCGGACACGGTAATTATTTTCATATTTTGTACGCGTATAAAACGGAAGTGTACAATATTATCAATGCAGCGAGGTGTGCACTAACCGAATTTACACCACCAAGACGGATATATTCTATACAAAAATAAAAATATACTTGCGTGATGAATAATGAATATTATTATTATATTATACTGCGACAAGAAAATATTTTATACTACAAATGTAACGTAAACTATTAGCGGATATGTTTGACCGCGTTTGAGTTTAGTTTTTGTTTCTACGTACACATTATTACGATAAAACGAGAAAAAGAAAATGCTGCTACTGCTGTACCATTGTTTCAGAAAGAAAGTCGGAAGAGCGGGGTTGTCTAGAGCAGTATCTAATTTATAATATTTATAACGTGAACCATCGCTATAGAAAAACGATTCTGGGCAGAGTATTATTTCTCGTAATTTTTTCCGATTCGCCCTGCAGTTAACCCGGAAATCAATATAAATTATACAAGACACTACCGGTTTTTCTATTATTTATTAACGAAACTATAAGTAAAATCGAAAAATACCCCTTCAATGCACCAACTAGATCAAAAATAATACTACAAGAGAGTTAGTTTTTAATTGGAGCAACGCACGAGTGAAAAACACGCATCCTAGTAAAACCAATACATTTCTCACGTCACTCAGAATCTAAAATATTTACACAATTTTATACGTATGCGATGGTTTATCATTTCGAAACGCTCTGTGTTTCGAGTATTTGAGTATTTACGCGATTGACTTTTTAGTAGACAGTGACAAAAAAAAAATGTATGTCCGACGGTAGATCAAAGCCGGCTTGAATATTGTTTTGGTGAATCATCGCGAATCGCCAAAAATTCAGGTTCAAATGTTAACAAAATTACACGAAATACAGTAGGTACACGCGAAACACTAATGATTTAATTTCGAAACAAAATGAATTAAAACAATCCTCGAAAGTGAATTATATTGTTTACGTTAATTTACCAGTCAGTTAATATGTTCACTATCTAATTTTCTTTGTGTATACACAAAATCGAATGTGTACGCGTCTGTTTATTCTTTATGAATTACTACACCATTCGTCCGATCGCTACGAAACTTTGGAAAGTTGTTCCACGTTGTCCCGAGAAAGTTTATAACTATTTGAAATCCACCTCTTATTGAATATCATTCCCTGAAATTCGGTTTTTAGGTATTTTTAATCTAAAAATCGAATTATTTTTGTTGATTTATTGGTTACCTTGGTAACACGGATGAAAAGAAAACATTGTTATTAATTTTTGTAGTGCAACCCCTGTGCTGTACGGCTATGTATGGTTTATCAGTATATTGAACGAAAAAATATAGGTGGAAAGTGGATAGTCGAACTTGTGTTCTAGCGTGTCTACGCAGCACAGGGATTAAACTATAATATCCACTGTATTAACGCTAAAGATATGATGATATGATAGTACTGTAGTGTTGCCACTGTACCAAAAATTACAATGATTCAAAGATGGTGTTTCACGTATTTTCACTTTTCACTTACCCATCCAGTACGGCGTATGGTTTTTTTGTTTTATTTTCATCTATTTTACCATCATTTTCCAAGTCAACCATAGACCGGCAAACAGTCAGATAGACTTTTTATTTTGAGCTGTTATGACATTTCTATTTCTGTCTGTTATTTATTTTTTTGTTTTAAATTAATTTTTTTTTATTTCATCCGTACTCCTAAGGTAATCCATAATTCAACGAAAATAATTTAATTTTCGTACCAAAAATACCTAAAAACCTTTCATCCCCTTTGAGTTTTATTTTCGCGACAAAAAGTAGCCTATATGTTTTTCTTCAAGGTCCCATCTATTTCTATATCAAAATGCATGAAAATTAGTTCAGCGGTTTAGACGTGAAAACGTAACAAACAGGCTCACTTTAACATTCATAATATCAAGTTGAGGTTAGAATTAGGATTTACTAATATCAAAATGTTTACTTGTAAACCATTTAACGATACTTTTATATTTTATTTGATGTAACCCGAATACGGGCGTACCTCGAAACTATAGTAGATACAAATATACATTTCGTACACTCGCGTATCTTTGTTTTGATTCAAATTTTATCGTTCTATTATTATTATTATAAATACAAGGACTACATTGGCCATTGGTCGCGATTGGCGTGTTACACAATAGGCGTCTAAGACATTGCAAGTGTTTGTTATTTTTATTTGTGATATTGAACGAAAAAGGTAAATAATTAGCAATCAAAATCAGAAATAATTAAATTTGTGCATTTTTATTTTGGTTTTGATTAGACGGTTCTGCGTGAATTAAAAGTGTCCTTGATAATTTTGGTGAGTTGTAGACGTTTAGAGGTTCGCTGTCGCGGCATTCGGCGAGGCTATTTGGCATGTTGTGTATTGATCTTTCGGCAATAAATTTACGGCATTCTGAAAGTCGACGTTTTTCGGATATATCGGATTTAAAGGATTCGGATCTATTATCGTTCAACGCGAGAAGTGCGATAGTATCTCTAAAAAGCGGCGTATTATCATACTCGCGGGGCGGGATAGATTTCCTACCGTGTTCGGATAAAACGCCTCTGGGAGTCGCCCGAGCGCGGAAAAATCCTTGAAAAATCCGAATACCGCGCACGGTCCGACGGTCACCGTGGCGCGTCTTCGAGCCCGGACGGACTCGCGACCGCCGCAGCGCGTCGCCGTCACCGCGCGGGCATTTTTAATTAAAAGCCCGCTCGGGGGTTGATTTATATACGCGCGCGTATTCGGCGGCCGAGAAAACTCGGAAATTGCGAATAATTTATGTACGCTGCAAAGGGTCGGGGACCCGTTTCTTGGTCAGCGGCCGCGGCGACGGCGACGGTCGTTCTCGTTTTAATAATAATAATAATAATAATAATAATAATGCGTGTTTACGTATACGCGTATATGCGCATAATATACGTGCCCGGCAGTCGTCCTTTGCCGACCGAACAATGTACGATAATATACTGTGCGCACCACGAACGTACGCGAACGGGTCGAGAGCGTGCGTGCGCGAATACGCGGCGGTGTTATTTAAATCGCGGGAGGTACGCGCTCGCCGTGTCCTTATGTAAATGCGCGCGCGCGAGTGTGTGTGTGTGCGTGTGTGCGCGCGTCGCGCTCTCGGGGTAGCGGCCCGTAAACCGCCGCCGGCCCCGGGGGTCGGCGGCCGGCGGCCGGCGGTGACGGCCCCGGGCCTTATTAGTGCGGACGTTTCTTGCGCCGCGGCTCGCGCGCGGACACAATGTGTGTCCGGTGTCCCTCGCCGCTGCGGCCCGCGCGGCACACAATATCGCGTCCCGCCGGGCGGGTCGCGGCGACGGGCAAGAAAGAGAAACGCTGTACATAATGTCCACTCGACGTCACGCTTAATAAATTATTCGTCCCGCGGCGGCGTGCGGTGCGCGCGCGCTGCGGTTACCGTTCGTCCGGGTGGGTTTTTTTTTTTTATTTTCCCCCTCTCGCCCGCCCCTAGCCCCCGACCCGCTCCCCGCCCGTCGTTTCCTATACTACTTGTTCTTCGCGTTATTATTATCGCGCGGCGGTCGTCGTCGGCCCGCGCGCAGTGTGTACGCACACACCACGTTACCGCCGCCGCGGCGTCATTACAATAATCGCGTCCGAAACGTAAACAACAAAAAAATAAAAGAGCTCCCGACGTCACCGTACTTTTCGCGCGCGCACAAAAAAAAAAAAAAAAAAAGAGACGATGACTTTCCGGCCGCGCAGTGACTCCTCCGCCGCCGCAACGAAATAAATACGCCGACAACTCTTTTGTGCGCGTCGTTTTTGTTATGGTCCGTGCATCGGGTGATCGCCTGACCGAAACTTTTAAGTGGCACCGAGGACAACGGTCGCGCGCAAAAGTACATTATCGTTACGCGTTTTACGCGGGCCCGGGGACACGGCAATAGCAAACCGTCGTGAACGCGTAACTAAGAAATTCGACGGCCGCGATCGGGACAAATCCGAATAATCGACGACCAGCGTCGTTTGCATGGTGCGCGGACAACACAAATTATTATAAGGAAAAACGCTTGAATACCAACGGAATGGGTATTCGTTTCATAATACCGTTGCAGAAAACCGGAATTAAACGTTTCGTTTAACGTATATTGCGTTTTTTTTTTTATATAAAATCATTGTGCTCATTTTTTTTTTTTTCGTACATCTACTATGAGTTTGTAATCGAAATTAATTTACTTGTCGAGGTGTACGACCGCGGCGTCTCGTTGTTCGACGCATGGAAATTCGATGTTTATCGACAATCGATCGTATTTAAATTCGTAGTTAATTTACCGATTTAAAATCGATAATAACGAAATAAAAAAATTTAATTTCCGGTTTTTTATATTTTTAAGTTTTAAGGCACATTTAAGGTTTTCAGAAAATATAACGGCGGAAATTTCGGTAACTTTTAGTGCCATAAAATTCTGTCCGTGCAGGTGGCGAGCGCAATATGCGGTTCGTCGATACCGCGGTTAACTATAATATTATACCGTGCGTCATTTTCATTATTATTTCTTACGGCTTCAAATATGTAACATGACGCGATATAAAACGGGGTACAAAGGTAAACGGCGCTTCCACGCTGTTTACCCCTAGCAACGTCCTGGACGTCTAAAGAGTTACCACACTCGGTAATCGTACTGTCCTACACCTCGCGATGACGCATAACATTCGGCCGTCTAATCCGTTATGCGTTTATAACGCATTTCTAAAATATACAATATCCGTTGCAGTTTTTGTTTTCGATAGGAAATGAACACCAGCGTAAATGTCTTCGATGACCATCGACTATTGCGAATACTGTGGTGTGCACAGAATCGTCGGTAGTTTTCCCCCTCACCGTCGTCCAGCAATGTGCAGTTTGTAACGTTATTTCCGCCGACGAGATTTTAACGACGGCGCGGTTTTTATCGTCGGCGATATTCAATTACGTTTTTCACACGGTTTATTGTTATTCGCCTCTTCTAGGTCGTTGTGGGTATTTCAGCGAAACGTCGCAGCGAAATCGTCTTATCTCGTCCGTTTGAAGTTCCAAAATGTGTGAAATCTGTTTCCTTTCGGGACCTTTGATTTGCAGGAAACATAGCGTTTGATATTTTACCATAACAAAATATGGCACAACGGTAAAATAGTATCGAATATCGAAACATCCCCCCCTCCCGGACATTTTAAACTGTCAGTATAATTTCCGTATTATATACTAACGTCACTAGACGAAACGTTTGCGCCGGTGTTAAAACTATTGAGTATCGGTGGGAAAACATCACCGTGACATTTATTACACGGTAAAGTGGACAGCGCGCGAGCAGTTGGGTTATAATAATTCTAGGGTTTTTCAAATACGTAGAAAAAAAACAAAAATAAAAACTATAGAGATGTTAAAAAAAAAAAAAATACCATATACGTCTCTCTCTCTTTTTCTTTCTCTCTGGTGAATATTCCCACACGAGGACGACGACGACGGCGCGATTATGTCATCGCGAGACGACGTTGACGGCCCCGTAGGAATGACAAACCCGACGACGTCGGCTTCTGATGTGCGCTGCGTGCTGCTTATATTATAATAATAAAACATATACGCGATAAGTATAAAAATACACGCGATTGCGTCGGGAATGAGGCGGGGAGGATAACACTCCTTACACGAGAATAAAAAACTCTCCCGACTACAATATACGCGCACACATACCTAATATAATATTACATACACTTATACCGTTGACATAATATTATACACACACACATGCCGTTGCAGCGTCCCTTCCCGACGAACTCTGCGCCTGCACCGGAGTGGTGTAATTTTTTCCGTCGTAATAACAGGTATAAAATATAATATTGTTTCGTTGTACGTACACGCACAATGATTACACGGATGCGCGGGTACACCAAAAGTAAAATTATATAAACGTCATCGTCGTTGGTTTTTTTTTTTTATTTTTAATTTTTGAGAAATTCATAATCCGAAAAATACGAGGTGGAGAAAAAAATAAAAATGGACGTTCGTCCGTCACAAACACGTATACAGCCGTCGGCGTTGGCCCCAGCGCACAGTCAAATAATAATAATAATAAAAAAAAAAAACGGGGTAAGGCCGCAGCGGCGGAGCCATTAAAATACACGATTACTGCTATAATACTGCAGACGCAAGCGGGTCGGTCGGTTTCCTTTACCGTAATTACGGGTTTTGTGTCGCCGAGTCTATTGGTGGCCCCGACGTACCTATACGACGTCGAACGAGTTTTTCGTGTCCCTATTATTATTATTATTTTTTATTTTTTTTTTATCGCGTTACGAAGTTCCCCCTTCACACCCTCTGCCCCCTCCGTACAGCCGATTGTCGACGATAATATTTCGAATAGAAACCGCGCGGTTAGTATACGCAAAGTAACTTTGATAATAACTTTGCGAAAATTGAAAATTATCATCGAATGTTCGGGGAATCGGTGGTTGAATTCGACAGACATATTGACGACCGACGTACACCGGACCGGCTATTGAACCGCATAAGAGGCTGGACACACGAAAGAGTGAAACGAAATATCTTCTCGACAATATCACAGAGAACGACAAATGTCGTTCGTACTTACTATAAATACTGCACCTGCAGACTTCCTAATAGGCCGGAATGCCTTGTAATCGTTTCGTGAAAAATAACTGAATTGCCGCGTTTTCCTAATGATCCTTATCAAAACAAAAATACCGTGAGAAAATACAATTATAATTGATATGAAATGTCATTTGTTGCTGTATTTTATGCCGAATCGTATATGTTAGATGCAATGCCGGTCAATGCAGGATTTTATTTAGAGGTCCAGTCTACGTTCCAGTATTATCATTTTATAAAAACGCGCCTTAAAATAACGAATATTATTTTGACATGTAAAAAAAAAAAAAAAAAAGGATATTTCACATTTCGTCACATTACTGTATTTTAACTTCAGAGGACAATATTACATTACTTACCCTCAGTTATAGAGGTTTAGAATACAGTTTCGTTTGTATAGTTGTTTTTTTTCTTTAAAAAATGTTTAAGAAATTTTATTTTTAACCTTACCAAACTAAACCGGACGCTCGACTTACAATATATTCTATACGTTTAACAGTTGCAGTCACGCAGTTGTGCAGTTGAGCGGCAAATTCGTACGGTGCGCACACACGAAAAACCCGTATTTTTCGGGATAGCCAAAGCGAATAATAATATTTGCATAGTGTCCCCCGTCCCGTATACCGGTGCCGACGGTAGTCTGTATATAATATTGTGCGGGACCGGACAGAAAAAAAAAAAAGATACGATTTTAATACAAATATATAATAGTACACGAGAAAAATAAAATCGTATACTATCGTCGAGTTAAATTTTTTTTGTTCCATCCTTGACCCCGCGGCCCTCTTGCCGCCGCTACCACATCCTCGCATACCACGACCACGGTCGGTTAATTTCTCCTACTCCGCGGCGGCGGTTGCGCGGGGCGCGGAGGTCGCGGTAAAATAATAATAACACGGACCGGTGGGATGGAGGGGACGTGGGAGGGGGTCGGGAACCGAAAAATAATAAAAAGAAGCCAACAACGTAAGGCGATACGCTACGGGATTTTTTATTTATTTTTATTATTTATTTATTTTTTATTTTTTTTTTTGAAATTATGTATACATATATACATATATATATATATATATATATATATATATATATAAATATATATACGCGTGATATACTCGCAAACCGATGCGATAATAATTCACCGAATCTTTCCCCTTTTTCCTGAGGAAGTGCCCGTTTTGCATTTCGTATATAGATATACACGCGCGAGCAGGGGTGGAATTATTTTTAATTCTAATATTTGTTGGTTTTATCGTCGTCGTTGTACAGTCGTCGCCACCGCTGCCGTCGTCGCCTCCGTAAACCCACCGCCGCCACGGAAAAAACCCTTACCCCGCGCCGGTTCGAAATTTATGATCCCTTTTTCCCGCTCGCGGTCCCCTTATTTTTCCCGCCCCGCGCGATATAATAATATACGCGCCGCAAAGGCCGCTATCTCCTTTTGCGCGGTCCCGTTAATGAACTCGCGCGACTGCCTTATGTTGTTATTATTATTATTATACTACGCGAGGATTGTTTTTCTCTCGGCCTTGTCGTTTTTTTTTTTATTCGTCCCCTTTTCCGTCTTCTGTTTTGTCGTCTTTTTTTTTTTTTTTTTTTACGACGACGACGACGACGACGACGTTATTAAGCCCCGCGCACAGATTAAACGGCCAATTATTTCCTTAGGTGCACTTCTCTCGGCCGGTTAAGTGAAAATATAATAACTCGCGGGGCCCATTACCGGGGTCGTAAACACGGCTTTTGCGGACAGCGGATAAGCGCGCCCAGACAATATGATAATAATATTCCCGCCGGTATATATATATATATATGTATACAGCCCACCGCGCCCGAATAATAATTCCGAAAAAGCGTTTTCCCGCACCAATTATATGATAATCGTAGAAAATCAAGACGGATTTTAAAATTGCCGAAAGAAATGTTTATCAACGAATTAGGAGGACGTGCATTGGCCGTCGGCAAATTTGCGTCCAACACAAACGATTCGGCGCTGATGGTTTTAATATTATCGAGTGAATTGAATAAAATTAAAGGTATGAAACGTAATCCGCTGTAAACATTATAATATTTTGGCGTTTTCGTTACTTTAATGCGAAATATCATAATTTAAAAATACTTATATCTTGTTAAAAAATTAAAATAGCGAGAAAAAAAACCACTGTAACAACACCATGTTCTTCTTAATTTTAATTTTAATAATAGGTCAATTCACTCTAATATTAAAACAGAGCAAAATATCGACCCTACTCAATGCAAATTTGCTATATCGTACATTTGTAAGACAATAATTGTATGACGCGTGATGTAATCTCTAGCGAAATTTTGCCATAAAGACGCATAATTTTTTCACTTTTTCGACGAATGGAAATAAATTTAATACGGTCGATCAAATTGTCATAAAAAATCCAATCCATTCGTATGTTTTAATTTTAAAATAATATAGAATTATAGTGTTAGTAAATAGAAGCATACATATATGCCTCTTTTTCCACCTTTGTTGGTGAGAAGTTTGGAAGATAGGATATGCAGCTAATTTAAATTATAAATTGCTTGCAACGGTAAATCATTGCAAACAAAAGCCGATTCGGAGCGAAATTTGGTTAAAGATTTTTTAATAAATTTAAATTTGAAAATTATATGAAATGCAATTGTTAGTGTTTGAACAAATTTTATATAAAAAAAAAAAAAAAAATGAACTGATTAATACGCTGATAAAAATAAATTACAATATTTTTATTGGCATTATCAAATAATGTTATTGCGTGAACCTAGCAATTTTTTCGAAATGTTGTCGCTGTTTTTTCATCCATTATTAAGGCAACTATAAATAAAACATTTTGAAAATATCTCCTCAATGTACCAATCAGACGAAATTCACGCAGAAACCGCCACTGACGTTGATGATTCGAGTAAGATTTCTGGTCGAAAAGTTATTTGAGGATACAAGAATAGAAAGCATCAAACATCGTATTGTAGTGAAACCGGCAACACACATTCCTCGGTTCGGTCAAATTCTAAAAAATTAAAAATGCCCGAAATCCAATAGTTTCAGATCATGTCACACTGCATATTATAGACCGCCAACAGTATACGCAGTGTCTATAATGTACTATACGTAAACTATAAATATTATATTGGATCTGATGGGCGAAAGTGACGGACCGCGTGAATTTTAATTTGTGAAAAATGTGCCAACAAAAAAAAAAAAATAAATAAGTATCCGTTCTAAAAAAACGATTCGCGCCGTGGGTAACGCGATAACGGGGGGGGNGGGGGGGGGGGGGGGGGAAGGGAATGTTGGCTTCTTACCGTGGCATTGTCTACTGTCGTGGTCGCCGTACAACTGCTAGCTGCTGCGCATATTATTATTATATTACTCACTGACGGCGATATAAATAACGTCGAGCCGAAAAAAGAGCGTATTCCTGCAAACTTACCGGGCGGCGCAACCGGGACATGGAGCGGATGAATTCCATCGCGGTTATACCAACTGTTGCCCCACGCCGCGTCGTCGAAACGAGACATAAATAATTGTCGTAACCTTCGAGCTTTTAACGTGTACACGCTTATAACCCCACCCCTCTTCCTCCCACCCCCAGGAAAACAACGTTTTGAAAACAAAAATCATAATAAGTATAATATATAAAATATCACCCGTGCACGGGAGTAGGGAGGGGGGTGGGCTGGTGAACGGGGAGGGGAAGAAATAAAAGAGTTCGAAAAGAAGCCGACTTGATATTTCAACTCGAGTTACACGCCTACGAGCTGCAGCGGTGTCGGCGGTGGCGCGGTCGTAAATCAAACGGGCGCCCGCGATTCGTGTACTCGTGTATATAGCCGCGGTGTTCGCGGGGCGGGAAAAACCAAAGGCAACCTTAAAAAAAAAAAAAAAAAAAACAAAAAAAACTACACACGTACGCCTTGCGATATTATATATTTCTCCTCGGAGACCAATCTTAACCTTAAAATGTGTCGCCGTCACCCCGTCCCTCCTCTCACCGCGAGTACTGCGTATGTATCGGGCGCCCTACGACCGCGGCGGCGGTCAGGTTAACCTAACCTCCGTTTCGCGCTGCAAAAAACTTGATGAGCCGTACGCCCGATTTTTTTTCCTTTTGTTTTGTTTTGTTTGGTTTTTTTTTTTTTTTTATTGCCCGGATGACATTTTTGAACTTTCAAGCGGGGCCGCACGTTTGACATTCAACACGTACCGAAACGGGTATACGCGTACAAGTCCGTAACGTATTATCATCTTCTCGATCCGCGAAAATTATACAGGACCGCATTCCGCAGCTCTTCGTATACCGCGGGAATCTATTCTGCAGCGGCGGGAGAGCCCTGCACGCGAATTTCGTCGAGGGCTTTGTAAATCGTAAAAATATCACGAAGTGACGTGGTAAAAGAAGTGCCGGCCAACGGTCTAAAGTTCGGTTATTTATTGCCGTTCGTATTTTATAATAATTACACGTTTTGATTTGTGACTATAACGATCGGTCCTTTTTTGGACTCGACGCGCGCGCGCGCGCGTACCCGAACCGGTCCAGCTTTTCACACCGCGTCCGTTTTCGTACAACAGTCGCGACTGTACGCGTCGTATACAATGTTATAGATCATTCGATATTACGACGATTTATTATTTTATGTAAAACGGTTACTCTCGAACGGCGTGATGATCGACGAAACATTAATAAAAACCGTCCGCATAATAGTTCGTCTTCACGTTCACAGGCCGTATTTAATCGAAAAATACGACCTAATTAAATTTAAAAAACGAGATTCCCTGACAATTTCAATCAAGCCGCATCGAGTGTACGTTCAATTCAAATAATTACAAAGACGGGGAAAATTAATGCAAATAACAATGTTAACGCGATAGACCCTTCAGTTATTAAAAGTTAATATCGGTAATAATAAAATGCTTAATTTAACTTGCAGCGATTAAGACGTTAAATATACATATTTATATATTATTATTTTTCGTTCAAATATTAAGATAAAAACAATTTCTTGTTTAAAAAAAATCTAGTTCAGGGTAGCCGGACTAATTTTTGTTTAGATCCGGGACAGTTGGACGATAAATTCCAATTATTACCCCGATTATCAGAAATCATTATTCTATCTCACCGGGTTTGAACGTGTTAATTTGATTATACAAATATATTATCATGTATTTATATCCAGTATTACCTACGTTATAATGAAACGAGACAACATACATTTTATTTTCAAACAAAACCTAGTTTTAAACACAAAATAATGTATTCAATTTTTCGTTAAAAAGAAAAAAAGCGAAAATTAAACAACACAACAAACGATTAACACGATTAATCCAATGCATATTATTGATATAGATATTATACAATTCATTATCAATAATTTCGTTTGTTTTATATAAAAAAAAAAATGATAATCGTAACACATCGACAATAACCTATACAACAGATGTATACAAATATGGCATTAGTGTGCGTGTTGTGTCTTATCGAAAACAATAAAAAAAATTATTGAAATTAATTTTATGAATCCGGCCAGTAAATTATTATATAACGATAATTGTGATGCGATTCAGTTAAAATACTAAGTCCCGAAGAAGGCTCCCAATATTCTGCAGTGCACATTTTGTTCACATTATTTGAACTTGCCAAATGTTAAGTTATATACGAAGGCAACTCGCGAACTACGCAATGATCAACGAAATTATTACTTGGTTTTTTCGATCTCAACCAGTTAAGATCATAACACTAAATACCTACACATATCGCCACCCATCCTCTATCCTTTGCCATTTCCCTCCATATTGTTTGGTTGGCTCCACCATCAACTTTGCGCCTCTCTGAACGCAGTCCTGCATCTCAACCGTGGTTTTCCCGAATTTTCTTATACACCTATATTTCAACGACCATTAGATACTAAAAGATAATATAAAAAAAAAAAGAGTGCACCGTGGGCGAGACATGCCTGATGGCGAGAATATACGGTTGGATGATAAAAAAAAGTCATCTCGAGGACTATGAATGTATTGCAAATGAGTTCGTGTCCAATTTAATAGGAAGTAAATTGATAAGTAAAGTTGTGAATAAAATGTATTTAAAAAAGTTTAAAAAAATATATATATTTAAAATCCCTATTTACTATAAATCAGCCTGTATAAGTTAAAAATATGTAAAAATGAATAACAAAAAAATTAATCAAACTGTTTAAAATATCGACAAATGCAAAATAAAAATATCACAATAATTGTATTATGATCCGTCGTTACATACGATTCAAATTTCGTGTTAAAAAAGCCACGTTTTCCATTCGATTAAAAACTCGCACTTTTCTACAGCCCTAAACTTACTGATAAGTATGCATATCTATAGCCCTGTAGGTAAGAATACAGCGTTTTCGAACGAACATAATATACGAAGCTTATGCTAATTGCTCAGGGCCCAAATAGAACTTCGGCGGAATATAGATAACACTGCAGCAGCCGTGTATACGCAATATAAAAATAAAACAAGCGGTATCATCGTTAATCTCCTCGGGAGGTTTGTTTTTTTTTTTTTCCACTTTTTTTTTTCGCCCTGAACAAACGCTAAGAATGAGGGTGGACGGGAAGTAAATATTTCGAGTTCGCCTCTGCCGCCGCCGAGATATAAAGTTTTTCGTCCTCGAGACGTTTACTTTATTGTTTTTCATTTCCTCTCGGTATATAATAATAATACTTATTTTTTTCTCCCGCAAAGTTTATATGTATAATAGTATAACACGGGCACTGGTGTGCGTCGTACGCGAATGCCACCGCCGCCGCCACGACGGAATCGGAATTATCAAGAAATTAGTGCGCGAAAGAAGCAAAACAAAAAAAAAAAAAGACCAAGGAGAAAAAAAAACAAAACGAAACGGAAAAACGACCGCCTGGTCTCGGGCAACTCGAGCGGAAATAACGGAATCTTTTTCTAATCTTAATCTGCATACGAAACGGGGGCGGTTTATTTTTTATTTTTTTTTTTTTTGGCAAAATTCAACAGATAGCTCTTTACCCGCCGTGGGCGCCGGGAAAGATAGTTTTTAAGCTTAAGTCAGTATTATATTTATATATATATATAAGATGGATTTTTTTTTTATTTTCCACCCGTTTTTGCCCATATTCTTTATACTGCAGCAGCGCGCGCGCGGAATAAATCTGAATACATTAGACTGACGACGGCCGCCGCCTTCGAAACATGTTGACGGTAATTCAATCAGCCGCCTCGTATCTCGTATAATATAATATCTATACATAATATACTTACACGCGCTCGTGTGTACGGAACAGGTAAGTATTATTATAATAATATATGTGAACGTGTACGAAAATACCGGTAAGCGTACACTGTATCCGATCTACATAATAGCATACAGTCTGCATATACGTAAGACACTCGTTATCTCGAAAAGTATTGACTTTCTTCCGGGCGAATATGTTTTCTTTGTTTTTAAATTTGTTTTTCAGAAAGTAGCGGCTCTACGAATTTACGTTTTCGTTTTTTTCGTCGCTCTTTATTATACTGTCGGTTTACTATGAAACTAGGTTAAGTCCTAAGTTGGGAAAGTAGGGGGGAAATTTAATGTGTATCTGTACGCAACGATTAACCGAAAAACGATTCTGAACACTGATCGGTTAATAGTGTTACTCTATTTTTTTTTTCAGTTTTTACGATATTTTTCCTACGGAAAACTCTTGAGAAAATCAAAAATTACCTCCCTAAAGAACCACCCCAGGGAAATTTTCTTTCAGAAAAAGTGTTATACACTTGATAGATCGGAGCAAGATTTGCGGTAGAATTATTGTGCATAGTATTAAAAAAAAAAAGACTGACATACATTGCACGTGGGTGCAACCACTGGTGTAGGTGGAAAGTTGGGAAGGTATAAGATAAACACGGGAATTTAATGTGTATCTGTGAGCAATAATAAACTATTGCTAACAAAACGAGAGAGGAGTTTAGTTAATTTGTCACCAATATATATATATATGTCATATTATAACAAAATGATAACAACAATGTACGTTTCTACGGAAACAATGGTTGATTAAAAGAGATTTATAAAATTATAAAAACTTAATGATAACGACATTAAAACAGAAATTTCAATGAGATTACAATCAGCTAATAAATATTTCTTTGGACTTAGTCAATTCTTTAGATCAAGAGCAATCTCTAAGAATTTAAAAGTTAGAATGTACTTAACTTTGCTAAGGCCAATTGTCCTGTACGGAGCAGAAACATGGCCTCTGAGAAAGACTGAAGAACGAAGAATTGCAGTATTTGAGAGAAAAGTACGCAGGAAAATTTATGGCGCATACTTTGATGTTCTCACAAATTAATGGAGGAAATTACACAATGAAGAACTGCAATCCCTTTTTCAACGACCGGATATACTGAAAGAGATAAAAAAAAGAAGGCTAGTTTGGGCTGGACATGCCTGGAGGAAACATGACTCATTAATAAGAAGAGTAATAGAGGAAAACCCAGTAGGGAGGAAACCTCTTGGAAGACCGCGTCTAAGATGGGAGGATTGCGTTAGGAGAGACACTGAAACAGTGGAGCCGGAGTGTCATTGGCAGGAAGTAGCAGAGGATAGGGATAGGTGGCAGTATGTTTATCTAGAGGTATGGTCTTGAATGGCCGAAACCAAGAAAGAAGAAGAAGAAGAAGAATAAAAACTTAATAATAACAATAAATAATTAAAAACGGTTAGTAATGTTAACCTTAATTTTAATTTTTCAATCTTTTTTAACCTAAAGAACCAGGTTTTCCTCATTATCTCGAATAGATTGTATTATCATTCTTTAATACGAATTGACGTGTTGTGTTATAATTTATATGTTATTTTTGAAAATAGTTTACACGTGTATTTTTTATTGCAATATTTTTATTCATTAATTGGTTTTGTTATTACGTTGTGTGCGGTGTTATATTATTGTTTTAACTCTCGTTTATGATTATAAGTTGTTAAAGGTAATTTTTCGCGTCTTTAAAGTAATTAGTTAAAATATTGTTATTATTTCGCTTGTGCGGATGACTTGAAATAAATTGGTAGATTTGTATGGGTTTTCTGTACGTAGGTACCGTATTGAAATCGATTGTCGTTTAGATGTATGGTTAAATCTAAGAACTTAAGTTTGTTTTCGTTTTGTATTTCAAATGTGAATTGTACATTTTTGTTAAATTTTATTAATTTGTGTAATCATTTTTTCAGTCTGTCAGTTGGTACCTTTAAATAGTATTCATCATATATCATCATCGACACAATGTCTGTAAAATGTAATTATGATTTCTTTAATTGTTTTATTATTATGTATATGATTTTCTCCGAAATGCTAAACGCACACTTTAGATAATATAGCGCTTAATTGATTACCCATTAAGAAACAAACGTTTTGTGTACAATGTTTGTTTTTACTTGGGCTAGAAATGTGACTCACTAAAAATCTAAAGAAAAAGTTACCAATAACGCTACAAAATAATTATTTTTAAACATGCAAATGCTATTATAAATGACATGTATGTGTGTAAATGATAAGCCTAAACTAATTATTTTGCTTAGGCATTTTAATTTTGAATATATGTACGAGTAAAACTATATTATAAAATCGAACACAACACGTGGTTTTAATACAATTCATACTCGTCAACGTAAAGAACTGATGATGAACATTTTTTTATTTATTTTTCTATGTAACCATTGTAACCGCGGTAACGGCTCCTAGACGAATTTAGTAGTTAACAAATATATTCAATATACTTATTGAGTCTTGGCCATTGAATCTCTTTACCTTTTCATTTATATTATCATTGAGTATATTTTCTGACAAAGTGATTCTAAACACGGACCATGTGTGGGGGGGAAGCTAGAATCAGGGTTAGGCAGTATATTCGATACAATTGTATCTTGTATCCTAATACAGTTATAAGAAGTATCAAGTATCATGTATCGAGTATTATATAAAAAAAAAAAAAAAAAAAAATGAATTTAAAGAAACACTCGATACATTAAAGCAATAATTCGAATATTAAATGTTTAACAACTAGTATAATTGTTATTACTCTTCGAACATTCGGCAATTATTGACCGCTGTACATTACGAATCATACTACACTCACTGCCTATGTCTAGGCTATAGAAGTATAACCGGTACAGTGGGTATTTAACCGTAAAGCATCACGATTATTTTCATTCGTCGAGTCGCAAATGATTTTCCGTAAATTGTAGTGAATTATTATTCGACTCCCACGTATAAGTATTAAGTATATTATATCTTTCAAAATTTGACACGCGAATATCGAACGGGACTTAACGTTTTTACTGTAACCATGTTAGATATCTGTAATCTGTACGTAATATGTATAGTCTACCCTTACAACTGTTCACGTGGCCGATGATGGCGGTAAAGTGATTAATTGAATGTTATATCAAGAATCGTACATAGGTGGCAGGCTCGTATACATTACACGCGTTTATTAAATTATACACGGTTAAAAACTCCCATAATACAATAGAAAATGCGCACGATAAAATCGGTAGAGACGACAAGTAGTTTTTACGCAAACGCTAAACGGTATATAGACTAAGATGGTCGTTATTTTTTAACATTTGAACTGTCGCTTTCTCGCCCTCCTATTGTGTTCAATGTCGTAAGAAAGTAATTAAGATGAAATTCGGTCGTGATAACTCACCCCTTCACATACCTGTTTAACGTAAAAATCACACACTTTTGTCATATTTAATTTTTTTTTATGTATTTCAACTTTGTCTTGACACTTCAAATATTGACAATATTATACGAGTACAATATACATAATATGTAATGCACAGTATAGCAAACGAATTGCATATTTATTTTTTTTTTTTTTTTTTATGGTAATGGAGGTAGCGCTTTTTCCCAGTGTCACCCCGTGCTTTGAAGGTCGATTATTTTGTTAATATTATGAACAGAAAATATAATAACGACAACTACAATAATAGAAAATAATAATTTAGAGTTTACACGATCGCGCGTTCTTAAATTACGTGCAAAAATTGACCTGATTGTTACGGATGAGAGCAGATAACACAATAATAAATAATATTTTATTATACGCTTTTGATGCGAAAATGCGGACATCATCTATGGACCGCATATCGTAGTAAATTTATAATATGATGAGGGACATTCCACAAGATACGACAGTACGCCGTGAAAAAAAAAAACAAAAATTATGTACGATTTCGTTTTTGCCGAATTGACGGAATGAATTCTGTGGAGGTATTTTTTTTTTTTTATTTTTTTTGTTGGTCTTGTTGTTTTAGTCAACTGATAGATATAATATATTATATTTTTTATGTTTTATTTTGAATGCTTTTTTTCATAAACATTAAATTCAAACAGGTGCGTTACAATGAAAAATAAAACAATTAAAATAACTAAACGTTATAAATTATAATTAGTTATTTATTAAATAGAAAATATAAACAGATTAAACGAAAATTGAATACACAAAATGATTGTATTTGATTGTTATATAATATATAAGATTTTTATTAGCATTGTAAGTTAAGGGGATTAGATTTTCTTATTTTAAAATCCGATTTTACATCACTATAATAGAAATTGCTGCACCGATTGCAAATGGTAACTGGTTTTGTGTAAAGATTTTCCGACTTTCCCAAACATTGAAACTCTACATTTATTATTTTACGAGATAAATTGATTTTAAGTAATTTTGAGCCGAGTACAATATTATACTCAACTGTGAGTACCGAATCGGTGAGTCAGTCTATACTCTACGGCGCAATCCATTTATCATAGACTGCAATTTTCGCGGAGGATTTTAAGTGAAATCGATTTCTGTTTTTCAATCATCATGAAATCGTTTTTAAGCTTTATTTCAAGACTTTTTTTCAGTTTATTTTCTCCTATCCTTAATATCTTAAATGAGTGGGCCACTTTTGGTTTTCAAATAGAAATCATCCTCCTTTTTAAACGTAGATTCGAATAGATAACATTTGGATATGCGTACCACTAATGCGGAATATACCGTTAATGAGTTACAATAGTTTAAAATTCAGATCGGAGTAGTGGGGAAGAAAAAACTTTATGTACATATTTAAATGATAACGTGACAACCATTTCCGTCCGACTTCTTTAAATTTCCAATTGTTAAACTTGTTATATAAACGGTAAATCTGATAGCACTCGTGTGTTATCCATTTTAAAAGTTTTAGACACATTTCCTGTGCGAGGTTTTTTTTTTGTTGAAATAAAGAGTGGACAGTCCTATTTGAAAACGAATAGTGTATACAAGAGAAGCAGAGGTAAACAATTGAAAATAGTGTTAAAATAAAGCGAAATATGAGTATTCTTAAATTGATGTATTTCACGTACTCATATCTCACTTAAAAACGAAAATTACATCGCAAACTCGTACCCGTTGAACACGAATTCGGTATGTCGGAAACGTTTGTACGGCGGAGGCAATAAGAAAACCACGAACGGAATTATAATCGACGGAAAACGTTTTTCCTCTTTGTAGCTCTTTCGCGAGCGCGTCTTGTCAGTTTTTAAAAAAAAACAAAAATTTCACCCGACCCCGAAAAGACCAGAAATTAAAAAAAAATTAAAAATACGAAGACGTGCGGTTCTTACGAGGGCCGTTGCCGCAGTCGGTTGTGGCTTATACGCGTACATACAATTGCGTGTAGCTGTACCTAAACACATCATGTATATTATAGACGTAATCGATTACGAAAACAAATTAATCTTCTCCGTCGGCGTCGGCGGAGGCGGCGACGACCGTCTTTATACATATATATATATGTATAATACGTGTGTGTGTGTGTGTATGTGTGTGTGTGTGCGTGCGTGTGTATAATATACTCACAAACCATAATATGTCGGCAAGACGGGTGGGGGATCGGGGGGAAGGCAGGGGGGAGGGGAAGGTATTTGAACGCTATTAGTTCGATAGGGCCTATTTATACGCGCGCCGCCGAGTGTTTTATTAATGAAAATATACGGTAAACGCGCGCGCACGCGCACCACAAATAACCGCGTACACGAGTTTAATAATAATAATAATAATAATAATGATAAGAACGATAAGAACGATTGTATTGTGAGACCGCGCGAAGATTTTTCTTTTCCTCTCTTTATAATAATAATAGCGATTCATTAATGCGCGCGGCGACGGCGGTATGAACGTGAAATGTCGAAACCGTATTATGCACTCTATAACATATTATAACAAAGCGAATTTTACTTTTTTTTCTTTTTTTTTTTATTTCGTCGTTATACTATTGTCCAGGCGTATATAATATTATTTTTATACTTTTATCGTTATTATTTTTTTCGTTATTCTATTCCTACATTTCCTCCTTCCCGGCTTCTATATATTGGAACACCGGTAGCCGTCGAAATGTACGATCTCTCCTCTAAATACAATAGACAATAATAGTATACCGGCGAAGCTTCTAGTTCTTCGTATACGTCGTGTGTCCGTCGTCGGTTTTTTTTTTCCGCTTCTACGCCCGTTTGCTGCTATGTCATTGCACCGCCTTTCACGGAGTGTAAAAAAAAAAAAAAAAAAAAAAAAAAATAAAAAAAAAAAAAAAAAAAAATAACAATAATAATAAAAAATAAAAAAAAAATATAACCGTTTACGGTGGCCATCGGTAAACATCAAGGCCTCCCTCCTCGGCCCGCAGATAAATAATAATAATACAAAATGTACGCGTATATATAAAAAAAAAAAAAAACGCATACCTATATTAGAAAATATAATAATAATATCGAAGCGTATCGGCCGTACACGTGTACGTTGTAAATCGCGGCGGCAGCAGTAGTCCGTCCGAGTTATCTCTCGTCTGTATTATTATTATTATTGTTACTGCACTGTGTACGTATAATAATACGAAATACATTCACGCCTCGAGAAGTCGACGGTTGACGCGGACGAAGGTCAGGTGATTTTTGCTGCACCCGTCTGTCTACGATACGAGGTCTGGCTATTAAACAACGAGACTGCTTATGAAAAATGGTTTTATTTTAAAAATTATTCCACAACCGAATATTCCCCTTCAGTATACTCTCCTCCCCTCTTCACACACCGTTTCATTCGTTTCTTCCATTGCTCGAGGCAGCGCTGGAAGTCTGTTTTCGTAAGACCATTCAGGAGTTCCGCCGATTTTCGTTTCACCTCTTCCATCGGCTCAAACCGGATTCCTTTTAAAGCAGACTTTGTCTTCGGAAACAAGTAAAAGTCGCAGGGTGCCAAGTCGGGCGAGTAAGACGCGTGTTTGAGTACTGGAGTGCCTTAAGAGGCCAAACAACGCTTCACAGACACCGCGTTATGGGCAGGTGCGTTATCCTGGTGCAAGGTCCACGACTTGTTTTTCCACAATATCGACGGTTTCTTACGAACTCATTCGCGCAATGTTGCCAAAACTGTCAAATAGTAATGTCGGTTCACAGTTTGACCCTCTGAAAACGATCAGCGTGGTTTTGAATTTGGATCACGACTGAATCGGATTCTCGACCTTCAGAAAATAATTTATGCCACTCAAAAACACGCGCCCGAGATAGGAAATCCTCACTATAGGNTAACGACTTATAGCACTCAGTTGGAGTTTTTTTCTAGTTTAACGAGAAAATTTTACGTTTATCCGTTGCTCATGTTTTTCGTCACTCATCGTTTTCTCGCAAGAGAAACAAACACGTTCGTTTCTAAACGCTACGGAAAAAATACTAATGCACCAACAAAAACCCGATTTCGTACTTGCTTAACAGACACTTCCAGCTAACCAGCGCTGTATTCGGTTTTCCCCTAACCGTTTTGGGACGCTCACTGCGCGCGCAGTCGTCTCGTTATTTAATAGCCAAACCTCGTACATTAACGCGACTCTACGCCGTGCCGGAAATCTAAACTCGAAATCGAATATTATTACGCTATCGCTACGGCCCGCGGGTCGTAGGACCCAGGCGTTTTTCCTCTTCCGTTCGTCCGTCTTTACGCCTAAAGTTTATTATCTTCGTTTAGTTTTCGTTTTGCCGTTTTCGTGTCGAGGCATTTAGACCGCTCGCGATTTCACACGCCTAAATCGTTCTGGAAAACCGTAACCTATCAACTCGGCGTGGACGGGCGAAAAATAAAAGCTTAACCATCCGATCGAGGCCCCGCGAAATTGACGGCGCCGGGCGGACACCTCTTCCGAGTCGGCCCCGAAACGGGCGCGTGGCGGTTCGGACCGATTGCGCGCCGTCGACCCGTTCGCGCGGACAAGCGTGTGCCGGCTACGGCGGGAACCGTGGCCGACGCGTATTTATAAATGCGGAGGAGAGCGTGATAATATTACACATAATAGAAAGTCAGCGTAAAAAGATCGGGGGTGTAGAGAGAGAGAGAGGGAAAAAAAAAACAAAACGCGTTCATAATAATATTATATATTATGCATATATATATATATATATATGTATATATAATATATAGGAAACGACGAACGATAGGGGTGAAAAACCGCACCGCGATCCGTTCTCCTTTCGGCGTTTTATATACGCATATACGTGTATTTATAATATACCCTGTACGTATATATATTATAGTATATGGTTTTAAGGTCGAAGAGAACGGTCAGGGGATATAATACGGCGGCGGCGGCGGCGGCGACGACGACGACGAGCGTTGGAGCGAACGAGAACGAGAGAGTGAGAGAGAGAGCGAGAGAGAGAGAGAGAGAAAGAGAGTGTGTGTGTGTGTGCGTGTGTGTGTGTGTACGATAGAGAAAGAGAGAGAGCGAGAGAGTAAGCGCGAGAAAGAGCTGCGCAGAGACGAGTTGACTCAGCAAATTCGTTGATTAATGATGGCTGTTTGCGGCGGCGGCTGCGGCTGCCGTTTTGGGGGCCGCCGCCGCCGCCGCACACACATATACACATCCCTATGAATACGACTTAACACGAGGCGGCTTGTTATGTGCGGCGTACGCGAGACGTGCCGACCACGGAGCCCTTTTCTTTTCCTTTTAAAAACCTTTTACGCCGCTTTTATATAATATTATAAGCTCGCGGGGACCCGTTTGTTGCGACCGCGTGCGTAATATACACGTCGTCGTCGTCGTCGTCGTCGCGGCATTATATTTTATTAGTAGGCCCCGTGCGCGCGGTTCGTACGAAAGTGTAAACATAATAAATACGCGCGCCGCGTTTAAAACGTTCTGTGTCGTCGAACTCGGTAAATTCGTGATATATTATTATTATTATTATTATTACGCGTATCCGCCCCTTTCCGCGCACCACCCCCCACCCCCCTTGCGATAGCGCGTGTACGTAATAACGCGATTTCGCGAAAGCAGGGTGAACGAAAATGCCGCGCCGGAGGAAAATAGCACGGCGAGCTGACAGCCTCCCACACCCCTCTCCCCGGGGGTGACTGAACATAGAGTAGCGATTAGTGCGACAACAATCCGTGTACCAAGTACGATCGGTTTCAAAACAGATACAGACATTTATGCAGAGTAATAACTCGAAAACCACTCGTGCCCCGCGTTGTACCAAGGCACTCGGCTATAATATTTTATTTTTATTTCCTAAAAATCTTGTTTGAATAACTCTATCTTTTTTTTTTTTAATCCTTATAGATACGGGTCTATGTGACTGGCCTAGACCTTTCTACTTTACCGGCTTTCTTTTGGGCGTTTCCTCAATTATGGCCGCGTAATACACGTATTTTTATTTTTTTTTTTTTACGATATGTTCTGTCCTCTTATTTTTCTCTCTCTGAGATTTTCGTCCATATTGACCTTTTTTTTAATTTATCTTCTGATACACTTTTTCATTTATCACTCGTTCTGTTCAAGACATTCGTAACACTACTCTTCGCCAGCACCTTGTTCCTACCAGCCTCTATTTTTCTTCTGTCCTCTTTCATTATTGTCCGTAACTCGGCTCCATACAATGCCATACTCTACATACAAGTGTTTTTACTTATATATTTCTGATGTTTATATTTGTCGCATCCATAATTAATTGTATTTTTTTTTTTTTTGAAAAACACCTGTTTAGTTTGTATGGTACTCTGTGGTACTCTTGTGATTCTGTTACAGACGTACCCATGTACAACTGTTTACTTTTTTAGAAAACATTTTTAGTTTTTTTTGTATACTGTCCAAGATTATTTTAATGTCTATTTACTGTCTGCTACAAACTCGTATCTAATAATAGTGAAATCATAGTGTGTAAGTACTGATATCTTAACATTATATAAGAGTTAAAAAAAATATTGTGCGTATTTTTAATTATTTGGAACCAAATTATCCAGTTATGACTGATAAAAAAAAAACACAGGATACAACTATCAGAAGTGGTGCTACAATGAAAAAATGTTTAGGTAGAAACTTATTTGTAGTGTTTTTGATATAGTTATATGCGTGAATCGCGGAGATAATTTTTGATTTTTTAAAAGAAAACATTTTAATTGATATTATTTAGTACCTAGTGGCAATGAAAACAAATTAAATTATCTGTAACCTTAAAATATATATATCAATCGATTCAACAAATTCTCCATAAATAATAAGTTTTTTAATGATTTTTGTAAACTTCAAAAAATGTTAGAAACTCTACGATTTACCACAAGTAAATATTTGTACCACTAAAATGTTGGTTAAAAATATACTTACAAATAACCTTTTAAATTTCGTAAAAACAATTTTTTTGAAAATTTAAATTTTTCATTTTTAGTTTTAAAATATATAAAATGTAGTGAGCATAGCACAAGACTTTAGTAATAATTATGTACAGAAAAACAAAAATTAAAAATATTGAACAGAACAAAATTTATTGTATTTGTCAAATCTTCATGGGACACCCTGTATACACGGGGTTGTATATATGCCCTTGAAATTTAATGCGAGTGTCGTGCTCAGAACAAATGGAGCAAACCTTGGATCGAAAGTAGTGGTGAATTTGGATTTTTTTTTTTAAATATGTGTTTATTTTTTTCATTTCGGTTAGTGAAACTGGGCCAAAACGTTTTCCGCCTTACAATGGTACTATTCCTCAGGAAATATCATTTTCTAGATTCCAGTTAGTTTTTTTGTTTAAAAAAAAACCAACGAAAAGATACAGAAATTTGTATTTTATTGGATATAGAGATTTAAATATATTTGACAGTCCGCAAAAAACTAGAACTCTGAAATTGTTTAGTGTCTAATATTGATCTGTGCGGGTTTTAAAACTATACCTAAACACCTCGTCAGTAAATTTATTTTCCATGAAGCATTTTTGTGTTAGGTACACTATATTTATGCAGTTGTTTTTTTCTTTTTTCATTTTATTCGTATTTAACGGGTCGAAATCGTATAAAATATAAATTGCGGCCGTATTTCTTTTTGAATTTTTTTTTTTACATCTGACTGTATTCATAATAATAATATAAATACTATATCGTCCTTGACACGGATTTCCTGCAGTCTACGCGTGTATGGTAATAATTATTTTTGCAAAATGCAATTCACGTTTTTTATTTTTTTTTTTTTTTTTTGTTACGATCGGTTCATTTTGCAACCTTCTGCGGGCTACTAGAAATAAGTATATATACGAACCCTTGTCTCAAAATTTAGTTTAAAAAAAAAATACTACTATGTAGTATTGCATAACGATACGTATTATATCGTTGATTTAATTTTTTTTTTTTTTGGAATAACCGTTGGAAATCGATCAAAATAAATCAAATAAAGTAACCACAATATCGTTAACAGAAACCGGCTGCTCACGAGTGTTTTTTTTTTTTTTTTTTACAACCGTTGCTTTTCGGCGAACTGAAATGCTTTTCTTTTAGGTTTTTAGTGTATTTAAACCACGTTTTATCTGTAAGCTTTATATAATTAGAAATCTGTAAGTTGTCTGTGTACAACTATTATAGATTATATTGTTTTTATGATTATCTGCGTGACTGGCAGTATAGTAATTTATTTATTTCTTTATCTATATGGTAATATTATTAGCATTATTATCAATATTATTATTATTGCATTATTAAAACGATGACAAGACAACGATAGTATAAACGATAACGTTTTTTCGAAAACCGAACGACGTCTCGGGATTCGGGCGCATCCCGTTGCACTATTTCCGGTTTTAACCGATGACTGGTCGAGTTTTCGTCTCAATCGCCGCCGCCGCCGCCGCCAAAGGAGGGGAGTCCTTTTGGCTGTGTCACTCTGTTGCACATCCGTCAACGTCCCCGTTCTCCGCCACGCCACCGGTCGGTTTATATATAATACAATGTCCGGCAATTTCTGCCGAAATCTCAAAATCGATATTATATCCATCGTCCGATAATAATAATTATTAAAGTTACCGCGGGGCCTCGAACCCTTGCACCCTGCACAATTATAGCTTAGCCGATTACAATGACGGGGACGTGACAGTCGACTTGCGGATATTGTAACTCGAGCATTGAAATATTATGTTTTCGGCGATTTACTGTAGGTAAACTTCTAAAGAGAAGTTAACGTTTTGTAGAAACTCGCAGAAATAACGAACGTTTCACTTATACGTATACCGGTGCCGAATTTACGGGTAGGGGTCTAGGGGGTCCGGACGCCTCCAGACCTAACCGATATAAGGTGGTTTCAATAAAATGCCACCCGAAAAAAGAAGCATATTTTAATAAATACCTTTAAGGTGCATATGATTTTTCAGGACCCCTCCCAGAAACATTTTTAAATCCGTCGCTGACCTTAAATGCTTAGAAAATGTCTTTTAGGATCTGGACGCAGCTCAGTGGGGAATGTATTGGTGATAAATGATGTGTGTTTTATGTTTTGTCCGTCTGTGAACAACCTTACTACCAGACAGCTTACACCGGTCATCAACTATACGAATGGTTTCTGATGGTCTATCCGGCGTGTTGGTTACTTTTTGATTTGCCGTTTAGTTTTATAATAATCGGAAAACGAATGAGGAAAATAGTTGGGAAACGGGAAACATACGCAATATAACGGTTTTTGATGTATTTGATTTTGGTTTTTTTATTCTGTTGTAGTTCAATTAGATATAATCGCGGAGACCCGCAATTTGTGAGCGATTTTTGTTTTATAAAATCATTCGGTATTTTCGATTAAATTTTTATTTAGTTTTATGTGGATAATATCGTTTTGGCTCGGCGATAGTTTAACGCGAGGTTCGTCGTAACTGGCGCCGATATAGAAGTCAAAAAAAAAAAAAAAATTCGAGCATTTAACTTGGCGGTTTGTTTTCAAACAGCGAAACTCTTGGCGGATAAAATAATAATAAAGCGATTCGGTTATTTCGCGTTCTGCGTGCTGTTTAACGGCGTAAGGACACACACACACAGGCAGTGCCGAGGCCGCGTACAGCGAAAATGTCGACAAAACCGTATCCTATCAACGGTTAATGGACTCGTGCGTTTCGCCCGGGTTGCAGAAATTCCCCGCAGGCTAATAACCTCTCGGCTCCGCGCCGTGGCTCACGCCGAAAACGCCGCGGTATTGAATTACGGACGATCGAGACGGAGAAAAAAAAAAGGGAAAAAAAAAGTAGGTTTACGTAATGAAAAATCGTCGGCATTTTTACTTCTGCGGCTGTGAGAATAATATATAGAAGTTTTTTTTTTTTTTTATTGCGGTCTTTGTTTAATTTTCCCGAAAATTCGTATATGACTGTATTTTCTCACGAAAATAAAATTCGTTCCGGGAAGACCGACTAAATAATATTATCGTTATCAGAAATTTAATATTTCCCGTTTAAATATTTACGCGACGAAAAATTCGAATAATTATTTATTTTATAAAAAAAAATCAATAATTATATTTGTGCGCCCGGAATGAAACTATAATGGCCTTCATTATTCGCGACAATTTATTTGCCAATTCATCTTTATTTCCACACTTGCACCCTTTGGTCGAGGTTGAAATTCGTTTCGCGCAACAATATAATGAAATTAAAAGACCCTCCGAGTTATATTTTTTTAAATACTATACAACAAAAACAGTCACGGCGAAACAATAAAAATATTAAAATATTACCGCGCACGCAAAACAGATTTGTTTCGCTCAAACCGTTTCTATTAACGTAGATTAGTTTGTTACTTATTTTATGGGGTTTTTTTTAACCACTAGGTAAATATTTTATTCATTCAATTTATTTTTTCGACAATCCGATGAAACAACGGGATATTATCGGTGTACAACGTATAACGCCACGGACGAGTATTTTTCACTTAAATCCGTATTTAAACACCGTCACTTTGAAGAAATTCGATTTTCGATGTTTCGATTTGAATTGAGAAAACCGACCTCCGGGTTTTTTTTCTATCACGTGGTAAAATTAGAAAACAAAAACCGGTCGGCGTATTAATTTTGTGTCATACGTTCTGAACGGATTTCGGTAAGACCTCGGAAAACCCCCCGGAAAATAGACACCTAGAAAACGCTCGTGGCATCCGGTTTCGACACCGCTGTGCCGTTCCTTCATCGCGACTTTTAACCCTCTAACACCTAACGGGCTCGTCGTCGGCAACGTTCCCGTGCGAATTATTCGCACTCGACAATTTCCCGCCGTACGCCGCAGTCGCGTCGACGGCCGAGTTTCAATAAATATTTTTTTTTCGCCCACCGTCTTGTTCATTACGTTTACACCGAGTTCCGCGCGGGCGAAACGAGCGTTTCCTCGGGCCGGTAACCGCACGAAACCCGCGCGGACACGCAGCGGTGTAAGCACGCGAGTAATACAGAATATATATGCCCCCTCGTAAAACAATAATGATTTCGTTTTCACGCGCGCGTCCGAAATCGAATGCGATACGGCGGGGGGGAGGGGGGGGGTTGCGAAACGCTGAGAAAAATAAAAGTTTTGCGGTGGCGGACGAATGAAAAATTGACATCATCAACCGGCCGCCGCCGAGTTCTCGGACTACGCGGCGTTCGAGGAGAGAGAGAGAAAAAAAAAAGAAGACAGACTAACGGTGCACGCGCGTGTGTGCGCGCGTCGAACGGGACGACAAGGACGTCGGGGAGGGTGGAAAGGGAGAGTAAAAATAGACGAAACCTCGGAGCGCGCGCGGCGAGGGGGCGGCGAAAACCGCGCGAAAGACGGACAGTTTTTTTTCCCCTCTCTTTGACCATTTGTCTTCGCCGCCGGCGGCGGCGGCGGCGGTAAAGGGCCTGTTACCCCGACAAACAATAAACACCTACGCGTACACTATTGTATACATCACATATGTGTATACTTACTTGTTATATATACCTTTGCAAAGTTTTACTTCATCGTGCCGCGCGTTTACGAAGTGTCCGACGCGTTAAGCCCGTTCCGTACACCTTGTACACGCTAACCGCGGGCCGCGATACGCGCCATCGTGTGTACGATAAAATATACCCGGCCTTTTTTTTTTTTTTTCCGCCTTTTTTCGACCGCCCCTGCCCGCCCCCCTCCCTACTCACACTACTCGCGTATCCGTCCGAGCGATAGCCGCTCCCGGAACCTGTTGAACCGGCCGCCGCGGCCGTTCGGCGTCCCGCAGGAGCGCGTCGCGTATAAATGCCGTAATATTGAATAATAATAACAACGTACAGTGTTCCGGCGGATTTTGCGTCGAGATAAAACGGCCGGGACGCGAATGAAAATAAAAATTAACCGCTCGACGTTTTATTCACCGCACGTTAATATATCCTCGTTTTATACTGCCGGGGTTTTTTTTTTTCTTCAAATGCGAGCGAAAAATGTCGTAATTTACGGACGATGTGCGCGGATACCACGGCCGGCGGCGACACTCAACCGGATCAACGGCGGCAAAAACCGCGGCTGCGTCGTAGATGTAACGTGTGTTTTAGAGATTTTCAATGCCCGCGAAGCCCTTGCGACGGAATGCATTTTCGCATAAAAGTAAAAAAAAAAAAGGCGAAATGCGTCATTTAATTATGTTCTTTCTTACACCTGCGATAATAAAAAATAATCAAAACCAAAATACCGTTCAATAATGTCATTGCTGTCCGTAACCATGGCAATATTGTTTGTTGCCACCTATGATCAAATCAATTGAATTTCAATAAATATTCATACGCCTGCGCCTACCTATAATATTTTAGATTCGGAGTGGAGAGCAGGACATGCGCGTTCCCGAGGGGCGGGGAGCGATGTCGACGATAAGCCGCGAGATGTTCTTTTTACGTTTTACAAAATATCCATCAGTCTTAAATACGAATGTTTAATAAATTGTCTTAATAATTTTTTTTTTGCTTTTTTGTATTAGTGATTTTAAATATTCACCGGAATGAAAGTATTAATATTAACAAAATTATTGAACGTCTAACAGAAAAAATAATTTAATCGTTTTAAAAGTTGAATTTAAAACTTTTGAGCTTTTAAGGAATTTTAATTTTCGGGAGTTTTTTGCTGTAATTCTGTTATAAATACACGTAGAGACTTGAAACTTGATAATAATACTTATATTGGACTCAACTAGAAGTGGTAAAATTTCCTTTTTTTTTTTTTTTTTTAATAAGCGTTTTGAAATCAAATTTAAACGAAAATCACAAAAAAAAATTACAACAATTCAAATTATGCATTACCGAACTGCGCTCGGAATCGTCTTTCGTCAAGCAATGATTTATCGTTGTTTACAGATATAAATGAAATAACCTTATGTATCCTACCTTCTCTACGTCTCGCCTACAACAGCGGTCGCTCCCATCCCCGGTATCTGCTCTTTTTAGGCACGCGCAAGCCTTGCGGTCCGTCAAACAACGTTTCGCTTTGCTGTGCCGGACACCAGGCATATTATGATAAATTGTTTCGAAAATCTTACATATGCAAAAAGAAAACGAACACTTTATGGTTTTCTGCGTTGTTGTTGCGGTTAATAAATTTACATGTTTATAATAATATAGAGCCGTCCAAGAATATGCGTGTTTTTAACTTTGGAAAAAAAAACCCGTCATACCTAGACAATCTATTTTTAAATCGACCCGCAACTTCTACACTATATCGGTGTACGTTTTGTTCGCCGTTTTACTAATTTATGCATGGGACGTTAACATCGCTGCTGCAGGGCCCCAGCTGTTGTCGTGTTTGTATGTGTGCATTATAATAATAAGTTTACTGTAATATAGGTAATACGATGGTTGAAAAAAAAAAAAAAAATGTTTGTTTGCGTTTTGTAACAACGATTCCGTGTGTGGGCGGCAATGTGCCCGTTATTTCGCCGGGCCCTCAAAAGAGGAACGAAAACATAAAAAAAAAAAAAATAACCATGGTAAAATATTATTTATAATGATACGGTTGAATGAATGCCAAATCGCATATACGCATGTGTATATTATAATAATAACAATATTATTATAAGGTACCTATCGTTACAACAGTCACAAGTCGAAAACGCGTGCGCACGCGCGCACAAAAAAAAAAAAATAAAAAAGTAAGGAAAAATCGTGACCCTCGCGAGAGGTGCAACAAGAGGCGACGACGACGGGAGTTGCTTTTAGGCGCCTCCAGCAGGGAAATTTGTGGGAGTCCGGAGGGGAAAGGGTTAGCGGTTGTAAAGTAAAAAAAAAAAATAAAAAAAAAATACGAAACGTGTTTTTTTCCAGCTTGTTTTTCAGTCGGGTCTCGAACGTAATGAACGATTCGCGTGCGACCACCGCGTATATAATGTTACGCATTACAAACTAAAAAAAAAAAAAAAAAAAAAGAGAGAAAAACAAAAACATAAATATATAGTACGCGATGCCGAATATATCATACCTATGCACGCCATAGACATGTATTATAACCATACACGCGTATATATATATATATATAATAATATTTTCACCTCCGTGGATAGTGGTTTTTTTTTTTTTTTTTTTTTTTCGGGGCCCACGCTTCCATTAGGCGACAAACCGAAAAACTAGAGTATAATATTTATGGTGCCGATAAGAAAATTTGTGTGTGTGTGTGTGTGTGTTTGTGTGATAGGGAAGGGGTGGTAAAAAATAATATGATAAAAATGTATTTTTTTTTTTTTTTTTTTTTTTTTATACGCGTATACACCTGCAACAAAATCGAGTAGGCAATTTTCTAGAGTTTTGTCCAGTCTGTCCTTCTCAGCTCCCAAAATGAAAATAAGAGAAAAACTTCAAAAATACATTGGGTGTGTTATGATAATTTGGAAAAAACAAATTGTTCTTATTGGACTTACTTTTAGTAGTTTTACTAAGGTATTTTGTTGTTTTTTTTTTTTTTTTTTTTCGAAAAACACTTATTGGTTTTGTTAAAAACGACCTGATATTGTTCACGTCGCGTGTCGTATCTTGAAAGACTTTGCGAGGAAACGGTTATCAAAAAACTTCTTAAGAGATCGATAAGAGATTAGATGTATTGTAGCTATCAACATGTACATCTACGGTTAGTCTCCGACCGTGGTCCGTGTTGTTGACCGATCCTTTTTTCGGGGAACGAGACCATAGAGCCGTGATAACTATATCGCAACGAAAATTGACAAGCTCTAATGGAAAGACGGGCATGGTTGTGCAGAGTTGTACAGCACTATAGGTCTGCAACACCCAGTTTTCGGCGTTTGCGCGAGCAGTTTTCATTAACACCCAATACTGAAGTTCGTAATACATTTGTACACGAAATAATGACTTTATATAATGGCTAATATTGGTATTGAGGAAAAAAAAAAAAAAAAAAGCCCTAACAAAACAAACAAATATTTCTTCAATATTTACCTACTGCAACAACCGATGTGGATAAATTTACTACTACAAATATACTAATATTGTTATTTAAAATCCTCGGGTCCAAATACACAATACAACATATGTTTGGTACCTATACCTGCAGGTGCATATTGTTTTATACTATTCTATAAACGTTTTTTCGGGCAATAAATTAGAAAAAAATACGATAAATACAAATAGATTAATAGATTTCCGACAATAGTAGGCAATGAGTAATATTATGCGTAAATCATGTTTCTGAATAACTACCTAATTATTTTTGCAATTTTATTATTTTTGCAATTTTATTATTTTTTTAAATGTATTATATTAATTTACAACGGTGCTATTTTTCCAAAGCCTTTTTTTCAATAGCTATAAAAAAATTTTCTCAACATTCTAATAACTGTATTTTTTCTCTGGGACTTTTTTTCCTTTTGTGATTTTTGGTCAAGGGCTTTTTTTTCAGGGGCTTTATTATCCTCAGTTTCTAATAATAATTACCATAGTGGATAGAAATCAATTATCCAAGGCCAAAGTATGCGAAACGATCGAAAAATTTTGAACTGCCGATTTATTTATAATCTGTAACACTGTCGTTTATAGACATAAACTTTTATAACTAATAGTTTACAAGTATGATTAAAGTTCGAATTTCGCCCTTCTCCCTGGAAAATGAGCTTAATATATCCCTGATTTCTGGGTTATACTTTGGGGCTATACGTTGAGAAAAACACCACTAATACCAAACATTTTCTTCCTGAGAATCGTTTTTTGATTTGCGACGAATTATCGTCGCTAAATCACCCTATAATATAGGTATATAGAGTCTATAGAAACCTTATAACTTCTCGATTAAAACAGTGCGGCATAAAAAATTGTTTAAAACGAGTACAAACAATTTCTAAAAAACGTATACGTATAAAACATTTGTTTTCTTCTTTGCCTGCAGACCGGACGATCCTATATACATATAATAGGCTTTTTAATGCCATTTCGTTAATCCGGCGCTCAATAGGACAACAAGTGAAATCGATCGTGTAGCGTGTTGGGCAGGTAATAGCGTTAAAAACAAAAAGTTAATTTTTAGCGCTTTAATATACGCACTATTGAAATCGTCGAAATGAACGCTAACGGCAGCACTGACATTTCGGAAATACGCCGAATAAAATGTTCCGGCTAAATTCGATAACGACGAAGTGAAGTAAAACAATCGAATTATTATCGGGAACATTGTAAACATTTTCGGTAAGATCGGCGATAACAACCAAATGACAAATTGTCTTTTTCGGTTGCGTTCAGTCACGCCGTTTGCAATTTAAATCAAACGGGCTGTAAATGACCTGTAGGCGCGGAAAATGGCGACGAAAAATATCACTGTGTATATATATATATATGACATCAATGAAGTACGGGACAAATTCGTTCCTCGGTCGAAACGTTCTAGGCGCGACCGAAACTAATAGACAAACGCCAACGCTCCCGAGTCCTGTTATTGTTAATCGGGTTGGCCGTTATCATTTTTTGAATTTTCGGCAACGGCTCAACACGCGTAATGAGTGATAATACGCGATGCGGACTTCGCATTATTGTTATCGAAATGCGACGCGTAACGGATACCGTATCGGAGGCGCAGCGGGAGCGTTCGCGCGATGAAAGTGACTGGCGCGCGGTGGCCGAACGACGCATCGGTGCGTTTAGAGGCTTTAAAACGCGCGACGGCGCGGGGCTAGGCGCGCGCGGTTCCGGGTTGAAGGGTTTTCGGGTGAGTGGGAGCGGTGTACGGGAAGTGTATAAGTATATACACGTATATATAGGTATTACCTAAATATATACAAGGGCTCTGCAGCCTGCCCTGCCTACCCTGCCCACCCTGCGACCGCCGCCGCCGCCGCCGCCGCCGATAGGTTTTAGCCGTCCCCGATACATAATCAATCACTGCCGGAACGCGCGTTCCGGGCCGCCGGGTGCCGCCGCCGCCGCCGCCGTTAACTAAGAAACTTCGCTAGTCGTCAAATTCATTCATGCTAACCGTCGGCACACCTACCTCGCTTCGCCACCGCGCCGCGGCTTCGATTCGCCCCGCGTCCCTCTTGTCGTGCGCCGCTCACCCGCGCGCCCCGCGAACGCGACGAGCGACGGCCGGCGCGAGCGGCGCGCAGCGGACGATCCAACCTATTTATCCCTTACAAATTAACTCGACCCTACCGACGACGACGACGCCGCCGCCGCCGCCGCCAAGCGATGCCGTTAAATTGATTGAACCCCGCGCCGCGGCGGTGAAGACCGGCGAAAATAATAATAATAATAATACGGCGTACCGAACGCGGTCGAAATTCCGTAGTCGTCGACTCGATTCACGGTTTACCTGTGTACCGGTCATCGGGTGTGCGGGGGGGGAGGGTACATAACGCAAGCACGTGTTCGTCCTCCCCGCGCCGAGGCTTTTCCGTACAGTCGACTGGCGGTGAGAAAAATCCGGGTCCGTCAAAGTTCCGATAATGTATTTGAAATAATCCGCATTTCGGAAATTTTTTTTGTTAAATTAATTTCGTACACTTTCAAAACACGCAACATACGTACGGTAATTAAAGTTAAAAAAAAAAAAAAAATAATAATAATATTGAAAAAACTCGACGGTCTGTTTTCGGCCCGCGTCTGCGTTTGAACTGCGCGTGGGTCGGACACGAGTCCGATTCACGCGATATTCTTATCGATTGTTTGAACAGCGGCGCGAAAGGCAATCGTTTTCGAGATTTTCGGACGATTTGGTTGCGGGGCGTCTAGTTTACGTCCGACACGACAATCGAATAAAATCGTTACGGTGTTATCGACGAGAAATTAACAATATATATTATGTATGTTCACTGTCGCTGACCGGCGTGTATACGATTTAAATCACGCACGCGCGATTCGAGGAGACCGTGGCACCGACGGTTCGCGATGAGACCGGGGGACGCGATTTTCGGCTGAAACGGCGGGCCGTGTTAACATTTCGAAAACGTCCGAGCGGATATTCGCATGTCGATATCATATCTCGTTCTTGGTATTGAAACGGAATCCAAAAACCGGAATTTTTTTCAGCTGTTGAGCAAGGATAATATCGGTATTCCAACAAAATATTCGCTGTCAGAAATGTTAAACCTCGCCGTGTCACCGAACACTGTTCGTATGTTTTAATTTTTTAAACGTGTCGACTCTTTTATCAGTTTCTAACTTGCGCTACTTTTATAGGTACATGAAGTGTTCGGCGCCTAACCTAACCACAGCGCGCTCCTTTCGTCGGGGCAACAGGGCTTTTGAAGGAGTACATTTGACCGTTTGTAACGACCCACTCTTACGGTGTCCACGCCGAACGCGCGTTTTTCATTGACAATAATAATCCTTGTGTCTTTTCCAGATAAACGTATAATTTGGATTTACCTCGGACAGCCAGTGTGTGTGTGTAATCGTATTTTGACGTGCATACGCATTCATATACCCTGCCCGTGTATCTGGCGAATTAGAAACGAATATTAAATCGCAGCCGGTTTATTCACATACCCGACCGCGCACCGGCCGGGTACGCCGTCCAATGTAATAGCTGGCGATACCTGAAATTATTATTATTATTTTTTATTTTTTTTTTTTTTTTTCTACTCTCGTCTAAATAACCTCCGAAACACTGTATATTATAGATCCGCGTGTAGTTTCACGTTGTATTATATTCGGCCTCATAACACACGCGGCTCATATATATTTTATATTTAGTTGTAGACGCGGATATATAGGCCGGGCCGGGCACCCTTCAGTCGTCGCCGCCGCCGCGCCACTAATGACATAATAATAACACACGGGCGAGTACCTCCGTAATCATATGCGATTTGTCAGAGTCAACCCGCCGCCGCCGCCGCCGCCGCCACACGGTACACCGCGGTATACGATGGTATAAACCAGAAACAAACCCCCTCGGTTTACCCCTCTCCATCACCTCCACCACCCGCCTACTCGCCCCTCCGCGCGACAAACCCCGCTCGTGCATATATATATCGTCTTTATACTCATCCCCCTCCCCTCACCGCCGCCGTACTTATATATATTATATTTTGCGCTAAGCTCCCGTGTAATCCGATCGCTGACGGTGCGCTGTCGACGCGGCGCCGCCGTCCGTTTTATATTAAATCCTCTCTAATTTTGTCGTCGAGTATATACGTGACACGTAATGGGCGCCGCACACGTTATTTTCCGTATAATATCGCGCCGTTTACGCGATTTAATTTCGAAAAATAAAATAACGACAATAACGCCGATCGTCAAGTGACACGCGAACTAGACCAATGGTTCCCGCCTTCCCGCGGCTTTTTTTTCGCGTTTTTCCTATTTTTAGAATACATTTTCTAAATGACCCAGTGGCGACGCGAAACTATTTATTTAAATCACGTGATTTATAAAAAAAAAAAAAAAATGAACTGGTGGGTCGTGGGTTCTCGGGTGTTCGGAAGTAAAACACATATCATTTCGGCTTTAGGATATAAAATAAAATATTACACGCTAAATGATTAGTACAATTGTACATGTTTCGTTAATACAAATATTTCAAACAAATAGAATACGTATAGTTTATTTAAGTTTAAGTCGGTGTTTACATGTATATAATAGAGCCCTGTGGAAACTGGTTGGTAAACCCTGGTTTAAAGTTTACAGACAACGCGTGAATCGGTGGGCGGATGAGAAATAAAATTGGCGATTTGAAGTAAAAATATTTCGCATCACCGCCGAAGTAGTTGTTACGCGAATAATATTATGTGTGAATTTCAAGTCGATATGGCATTTCTTTTAGAAGTTGTAGAAAGCCTTTAACGGGGAGACCACTTTTAAACTCCTATTATACAAATAATATTTTTACCCGAATTTAAACGATAATGTAATTTCGTACACAGACCTTTTCACCTTTGCCCCCCCCCACTCAAAAAGAAAAAAAAATACAAGTATAGTGTAATCTCTTATGCAGACCTTTTTACTCATAAAAAATAGGATTCCGTTAACCTTAAAAACCAACGAGACCGGTGCTCGTTTAACTGCTGCAACGGTTTGATTATAATTGTTGGATCAGTTTTTCCCTGCGTATAGTCTCGGAAACTCGGAAATACTCGTATATAACACACATTGTGAAAAAAAAAAGTCCAAAATTTGAGCTCTAGCTCTCGTATAGAAATTTAAAATCCCGTTTCCAGTTGTAGTAGTCGCGGTCGAATCCTTATCTAAAATTCAAATAAGTATTCGCGTCGTAGAATTTGTATTAGTTAAATGTCGCGTTTTTACAAATATTTTCGAGAACCCATAGAAAAGCGTTTCAAATAAATATTCTGCACACGATATTAAAAGTATATATATATATTTTTCTTTTCACAAATCACGGTACACCACGTATTAAAATAACACTATCCACATAAAGCGCAACGGGGCCTAGTCCTACGCGCCTCGAGATCAAAATCGACTGACTTCGAAATCGTTATTTTTTTGTTAGTGCCCGCCGACCTTTTCCTAAGTATCGTTTCGCGTGTCGTTTCGAAAACGCCGCACACGCATATAAATATAATCGAATGGATTAATTGATTTAAATTAACGGACGTTTAAATAATATACTCGCAGCGTTGTTCACGTTAAACGAAAACGTAGCCGTCCCCCCCCCCCCGTCCAAACAGTAGTTATTTTAGTAAATGTTATTCTGTAAAAATCACCGCAAAATACTATATGAATGCAGGTGTATGATTTAGTGTAGCATTATAAAATGTATTATTGTTGTTATTCTAGCGTGGTTTCGGCTCCTTAAGACCATCGTGTGCCGTCCCACATAATATAATCGCATTCTAACTTTCCCTTCACAATGCTCCCTCCTGGCTTTGCGTTTTCCTTCATCCTATCTTTCCAACTTAATCTCGGGCGTTCCAGTAGTCTATTCGTCGAGAACGTCTTGATAATGATCAACATACTTGCTGAAGATGGGAAAAAAAACGAAAAATGCATAAATATGTACAATTTTCACTCTCGAAGTATTTGCATTGTATACGTATGCGAATCGAAATATTTGGAATGTATTATAATATTGTCTTGGAATGTCCGCGAAAAATAGATTTTGCGACGAAGTCTAGAAAGAAAAAACCTTCGTTCTCTAGTTATCGAGATATACGCGATTTTGAAAAAAATAACAAAATAATAATAATAATAATAATAATAATAATAATAATAATAATAATAAAAAAAATACGCCGATAGGGGACGGCGACAACGTGCGCGATGGAGAGAAAAATTAGAAATTCAGATTTTCGATATGAAGAATATATTATATATGAGTATAGTGTGTGTCCGGAAGCGGAAAAAAGCGAGAGAGAGAGAGAGAGAGAGAGAGGAGAACGAGAGAGGTGCGTTTAGAGCTTTTTGTGTCTGAGACCGCGGCCAATTTATCAAAAAAAAAATAAAATAAAACATGTTCGACCTCTTTGCCCTTTTTTCAGGGTATGCGGAGGGGAGGGTCAACCGCCCGCCCGCGGTGTACGACGTTGGCGGCTCACTGTAGCGCTCAAACTGCAGAGTGAATCGTATCTTCATATAATATTATTACTACGGTGACATTTCCCCGTCATTTTTTCGTTTTACGACCATTTTTCTTCGCTCGGCTCTTATATATATATATGTATACGCGTATAATACTATCGCATAAAAAACATAAAAAAAAAAACCACTCCTCACCTCCTCATCCTTCCTCGCACACACAAAAGCCTTTCGGCTTCATTTTTAACTTGCAAAATGACGTGGAAATCGAATCCAAGCGGCGGTGCGGCACACAGTGACTTTTCTCGTCCGCATATACAAAGTTTCTTTTTTCTACTATTTTTTATCTTTATATTGTACGTTTCTGACATTTCTGACCTTACGTTCCTTACGTTTCCTTACATTCACCCCCCTCTCCGTTTACACACTACTATATATATACTATTATAATAGTTTTATACACGACGACGACGTACACTGCAGCGGCAATACTGCACGTCAAAATAATAATATCTACTATTACTACTACTACTACTACTACCTATTACTACTACTACTACTACTACTACTACTACTACTACTACTACTACTACCTACTACCTATTTTTTTATAGCTTCTCGTATCTACATCACACTGATATAAAAAAAAAAAAAAAAACATAATAATAATAAAAAGGTATGTCCGTTAATGACACGTCCGACTATACGAGATGGCGGCGGCGTATATAAAAGTTTATTATTAATATTTTATGTAGTTTTTTTTTTTCCATTCTATCGCGTCCGAAATCCGAATCAACGGAAATTGGTACGTCAATCAATTGCGGGACGCGGGTCGTCGTCTAGCTGTATAGCTCTCCTCTCTGCGCGGGCAGGAAACGGCGGCGGCTTCGAATGGAAAACAAAAAAACAAAAAACAAAAAAAAAAAAAAAAAAAAAAAAGGTACCTACACGACATAATATATATATTTATTATATAAGAGGAGAGGTTATTAATAGTCTCCGCGGTATCACCCGAGATTAATTATTATTGTATGTTATGCGCTCCCTCTATATCGCTGCAGTGCCGCCGCCGCCGCCGCCGCCTGTTCTCAACAAGTCGTCCTTGGTCCTCCGCCGGGTCGTCGTATTTTATTGCCCTCCGGTCATCTCCTCTCCACCTCCTCACACCTCTCCTCCCAGGCCACTTCTCATCATCGCCACCATTCATAACTTCCCCTCGTCGGCGCGTTTTCTGTGCCCCGTGTAAATATAATATATAAATATTACAATAAATAAAAAAAAAACATGTTTTAAGCCCGTGGTCATCACCAACTCCTCTTCGTCCTCCGTCGCCTCGGCCATCACTTCGTGTTATACACCGCGGCCGGGTTTATCGTCATTATTATTATTATTATGATTGAACTCGGTATGTTTCGGAAGCAGCCTCCAGTGTGGCGGCAATACTTTTATATACGGTCGACGGTATATAAAGGTAAAAATAAAATTAACCTCGGGCATATAGACCGTCATAATGTCGTATGACGTGCAAAGTTACAAAGGATTTACAAAAAAAAAAACGATTTTGAGCGAAACTCGATTAATTGCAGTTTGTCGCTAGTCTTTCATTATCTCGTTCATTCGCGTGTACCCCAAAAATCGAAAAATTCCAATGTTAAAAAGTCTTGGTTCAACTAAACTATAACTTTTACGCTATACACTCATAATCGACCGCTAAGTTTTTCTAGTTTGCGTATGTACTCAATGAACTCAACTGAACAAAATCTGAACTCCAATAAACATTTGGTATTACATTATTATTGTTTAAATGGATCAACGTCGCATAATACGGGGAGAATTTAGAGAGATATATCTCTCCACTTGACCTTTTTTTTAGTATCTATTATTTATAATACTTATTAAAAATTAATCTCATATTTTATTTTTATTTTTTTTAGCCTGGGTACACGTTGTATAATGTGTTCTATGACAAGATTTGCGAAAATTCGGTATTTCCCTCTTTGATAAATTCGTAAATACGCTACTAAAATAAACCTTCCGATAGTCTGGAATTTAGATTAAAAAAAAAACAACTCTGTCAGTATATTTATATGCGTGCAGGAATAATTTTTTCGGTATTTTCGAATTTGTCCCGCATTTTCGATCGATCACGGGATATCTGAAAGTCGGAATTATACAACAGTTGTCGACAGTTAATAGTGTTGTAACACGTAGTCGTGTGCGGCAGCTATGCATCAACACATCGGCAAATACGTTTACGAAATCGTTCAATGTTTACATGCATACCGGTAAACGAATTACCGGTACACTTAACGTCGAGTTAAGTACACGTTCAAGAGCGCGCGATAACGTTCTGATATCACACTATAGATTGTTCCGGACGTACGGCGTATTTTCTCGTTCGGTGATTCTTAAATATTGCATTGTTTATTCGATTGGAAACTAATCGCGTACGCGGTATCGGAATTATAATACAGATAATACACCAGAAACGTTAATGTCGCGCGCACCGTTTTAGCAGAACGTCTGTTCGTAAATAATAATATAATTGTATCGACTGAGAGCCGAACGGTTTTTAGATTCCGAGCCGGACCGAGCCGTGCGCGTAGGTATTTTAAATTATTTAGGTATTGCGCGAGAACATCTGTCTGACGAAAGACATTTTCGTAAATTATAAAAAATATTATTTCATAACTAGACCGGTTTATTATGTTGACGCGATCTACACAAATTTTAACTTCATAATGTACAAGCGTACCTCCATACTAAAAATCCAGCGAATAAAAACGTATACGTTTATTTTTTTTTGTCTCGTACACTTTTATTTGTTACAAATACATCGGTACAATTTGTGTTACCACAAACGCATTACAATTCGTAATAATATATTCTGAATCTAAACACGTATTAATGGATTTTTTTATTTCTTTAGTTCTTTTGGTAAATGCTCGGTTCGTATTGGTTTATTTTATTTATTCTACCGGAAATGACGGTGGTTTTTTCTAGAGAAAATGAAGTCGGTCGTCATAACATCGAATAGTGTATAATCATGTAATACTTGTATTATGATTCACACCGCGAAGTTATTTCCCATCAATAGATTTGGTTTATTTTTTTCATTGAATATTTAAAATACTATTAGATTTTCAGTGGAGCGGGGAATATATTAGTTTTACAATTATGTTCATTTTTTTTTTTTTTTACTTCTTTTTATCAGAAAGCTTACCCCGATTATCAAGTAAAGCACATTTTCTAAAAGGAAATGTTCTCTGGGTGGTACTTCAAAAAGGTTATTTTTTGAAATTCTCATTAATGATCGAGATAATAAGGACAACCTGGTTCTTTAGATTAAAAAAGATTGAAATATTAAAAATAAGGTTGTCATTGGCAACCGTTACTATTAAGTTTTTATTATTTAAAAATATTTTTTAAACAATCATTGTTGTCATGGAAAAGCACATTTTCGTAATCATTTTATGATGATATATGGCATATATATTAGTGACAAAGCAACATTATCAACTGAACTCCGCTAAGAATCGTTTTTTTATTAGCAATGGTTTATCGTTGCTTACAGATATACATTGAATTCCCATCTGTATCCTATCTGTCCAATTGCGAAGTCCAATCGCACATCCACCTATGTGCGAAGTATGTCTGTCCTTTTTTCTGTTTTTTTACTAGATTTTGTTTTTATTATTATTAACCAAATTGAACAGTTAAAATATATTATGTTATTATAGTAATTTTTCGTATACAGTTTTATATGCGCACCAAAATAATAATATATTTTTACGGGCCATATGATTTTAAGAATATTGTCCTCTCAATATCAATATGTAATGTAGGTTAATCTAGCGAAGTATCAAATACTTATAAAAAATAATCGGGTATACAACTGCAGAAAAACAAAAATAAATAATTAGGATCGTGCTGTTAGTGTTTTTTATATATATATAGTTATTTATTTCCCATTTGATACATAAATATTATACCCGGTATATATCACGTTAAAACGAATTTATACTCAACGATAAATTTACAAATATGTAATTTACCAGACGGTTTATTAATAATGATAATGTAATATATTTTCATTGATTGTAAACAATCAATGGTGTAATATTTATGACGCTTTTAGAGTAGTTGTATAAACGTTCGGAGTAGGAGTTCTCCTTGAAGCTGCGTATTTATATACCTGTATACGTGTTTTTTTATAATTTTAATCGTATACGTTTCGAAATATTTCGAATATAATATTATAGTTATATTACGAACATAATAGGTATGTAGGATAATGTACACATATTATACATATTAAACAAAATATAAGTGTTGTATTGTACACGTCCGTATAATATTAATACGTGTTTTAAATTCGCAATATTATTATGTTTTGACGTCTATACTCTGACGTCGTCTAATCGGTTAGTTTCGACCGAACATTTCCGCCTGTTCAATTTTTAAAAAATTTTCTCGAATGCAATAGTAACACACGCACACCGAACGTTTAATATTGTAATAATCGCTGTTGTTCAATATGTGCATGCATTCGCAATAATGCGAATATTAAATTTTTACCGTCTATTAAAAAAATTATCCACATTTCGCGTGGCACCTTCGCAATAATTCTGAGAATCTCGCGAATACACCTACACAATTTCATACTCACTCGTTCAAGTCTCTATTGCCAAAAACTGTACTATACTCGCGTTGGAATACTAGCGTTGGAACTGCTTTCAAAAGTATATATAGTCGTATTAGAATAATTGGAAAAAAAAAGTTGTGCAAATGAAAATATTTACTCAATAACAGTTACTGTTATTTTGTATTTAATTGTATTGTTTTGATTAGGTTAGAAGTAACCTCAGAGATCTGCAAATTTTCACCGAATACTTTTATTAGTTTATATTACTTATATTACAATTTTTAAAATATTCTAGTAATTTTTGAGCTATTTATAGCCGCTTGAAATTTTCTAGTATTTTATTTTTTTTTTGGCCTTATGTAAAACCCACGATTATTAAAATGCGCAAATATCGGAGACGATAAATCACGTGACAATATTGTTACTTCTGTTGTATAGTTAAAAATGAATACAATTTTCAATTTGAGTTCACGAAAACACGTTTTGCCCTCATTCGCTCGGAATATAAATTAAATGATCCTATAATTCGTCCCACCATTCTTTCCACCTACAACAGCGTGGTGCAGAATATGTCGGCTTTTTTTACTCACTTCAAAAACGACCTACACATGTCCACTTGTCCGTTAATGCATATATATAGACTATAATATAACATTATCGTACAGTAGTCGGTATACCTATTTAATTTTTTATATTCGATAATATGTTAAAAGATAGTAATCGTGGTATACAAAAAACATAGGTACCCGCGTATATAATTACTAAAAATATTCTCATACCTATATTATACTAATATTATTTCGTTCCACGGTAGTGATATAACTAGTAAATATCGCGTACTCTTATTAGTATTTCCAGTATATTATCAATAAAGCAACAATAATTCGTGGGACCGGCTTGCATTCAAAACCCACACCATATGCGCACATATATTATAACAATTATAGCGAATACTGTAATTATTTTAGTGTTTTTTTTTTTTTTTATACTTTTAAACGGTTTTGTTACTCTTTCTTGCACGTCATTATTATTATTATTATTATTATTATTATTATTATTATTATTATTATTATTATTATTATTGTTTCCAGTGTATACATTATACACGATTCGGTACAAAAGAATATCAACCTATTCCTATAAAATATATAAGAACCCGAGCGACTTACTATGTATACGTATTATCGTGTTGCGGCGCGGCAAAATGTTCACGTCTTATTAAAAAAAAAAAACCTGTTTACACGCACGATGAAATCTAAATAATAATGCTAATGAATAGGTATATGATGTACTCAAACAAGACGTTACACTGTATTATGTAAAGCCGACCATAAATGTCGGTAAAGGGGTATCAAGAGTATTTGACCAGGTACCTATCTATAGTATTCGCTGTTTATACACTATAATATGCCCGCGTAACAGGTTGCAATATTATTATCGTAAAAATGTAGCGTATAATTTCACACGATTGTACGCTACAGTTGTACTGCCCACTTGTAATAGTAATTATTATTTTAACCGTTCCGTTCAATTATTAAATATCGTTATAAAAGCAGACGATCCTGAAATTATTGTGTGTAATATACCGCGGTCGATGCATTATTTTACAAGTCCGTCTGCGTGATTCTATGCGAAAATCATTACAAAGACAATGATATAAATACTGTATTATCGTGGCGTCTGTTGGCAAGACAATATGTTCGCCGTGACCTTCTGGATTTATGTAATATAAAAAATACGTCGGTTTTCTATAATATTTTACAATTCAGTACAAATATAACCACAAAAAAAAAAAGCAGGTATTGAAGATGGGAGCGGCCACTGCAAGTGAGAAGTTGAGAAGTAGATACATTAGGTTATTTTATTTATATCTGTAAGCAACGATAAACCACTGCTCGACAAAAGACGATTCCGAGCGCAGTTCGGCAATACATAATTTGAAGTGCCGTAATTTTTTTGGCGATTTTCGTTTAAATTTGATTTCAAAACGTTTATTTAAAAAAAAAAAAGTCGTCCGATCATTTTGGAAATTTTACCACGTCTAGGTAAGTCCAATATAAGTATTATTACCAAGTTTAAAGTCACTACATGTATTTATAACGGAATTATAGAATAAAAACTCCCAAAAGTTAAAATTCCTCAAAAGCTCAAAAGTAGCACAAAAGTTTTGAAAATGATACTGTAAGAAATTAAATCTAAAAGGCAACGAAAATGGTTTTTTGTGATTTTTTGATTAAATCATTTTTTCTAGTAGAAAACGTCGTCCGTGTTTTTATAAAGTAATGAAATCGTGAAATTGTACATTTTCCTACGTTTTTTTTTCCACTTAAGTGTTTTTATTTAAAAAATGATCTCTATAGTATAATCTAGACAACTTGAGTTTTCAGAAAAAATTGCTACGCGTAAAAATCGGAGCTAGTTTACTAGATAAAAACGTGTTCACAGACTAGAAAAAGAAAAAAAAAATAAACATCTTGGTAAAACCAATAGTTCCCTCGCTACGCTCGGAATCTAAAAGGAAAGATACATAATTCTTGTGAAAAGTATGGACAGTTTAAATGTAAATTCTGAACGCATGCCAATAAATCGTTGCAAAATATATCAAAATATGATTCGGGTTGAAGGTAAAACATAATGTTGTTTCGCTATAAATTTAAACATTTTGAATTTTATCGATCTACACTTGGAGCTTATTACTATGGAAATGTAAATGTATGTATTACTACGTATCACAATATTATAAACGATATAACTATAACAGCTCGAAAATGTAAAACGTATTGATTCAATTTTCAGAAATAAAGCAATCAAATATTAACGTCGTTCAACAAAAAATACTATGAAAAAAAAATTGTTTTATATAGAACACGGCTAAACGTTGTTTGTTTAACAAATATGTGTCTGCGTTCGATTAACACCAAAAACTCTAGTGTGAACCGAGGAGCATAGTTCAATTATTCCTTTCGAGTCCTTGGGAGAAGCAGCTAATTCGGGATCGATATATTATGTAACCTACCGCCAACCGTACAAAATAACCCTATCCATTCTGATAAAGAACTCTTCTAGAATATTTTTAAAATGGGTATTAAATACGGTTTTATATTCGTCTAATATATTCTTCAAAATTTGAATATAGTTTATTTGCTGGGGTGGAAACTTTGTCACCGCTTTTCTTTTAAGTTGTCGGTACAACAATAACGGCGATGCTTTGTCGGCTATAATGTATGTAATGCATTTCAATGAGTTTAGTAAATTTCCATCGATAATTCAATTGCTTGCAAAGTGTGGACTTGAGTTTGTGCGGAGTTAATAGAATATTGCTGATGGTTAACTGTATCGTGTTTGAAAGTTTTAAATTTAAATGCATATTCTTTGAGACAAGAATAAGCTCTCCATTGATCGCTATGATTGATAGTAGTACCAGCTTAAAACTTCAGGTAACTTTCACTTGGACAATGCGGGCAAAAGCTTCGTTTATCTCACTTTTGTAAATCGCTTTTCTGAAATATTTACCATAGATAAAGCCATAAAAGGAACATATATAATATAATATATAGATACTGAAAACGGATCAAAACGCGGTTAGCTTAAAAGGACACCCCTGACAGCATTAATTGTAACTACATTTCATTGTAACAACGGTAATAACTGTTATAGATACTGATATGAATGATGAGTTAATATTTTGTCGTATAAGTAGCGCAGCGAACGGAAAATGTTTTAGCTGACCGACCAGCGAACCGTTTTGTTATGTAGAAACGAGTTGAGTTCTCTTTGTTCTACAATGGATACCTTTACCATTTGTTACACGTACAACACAATCCGAACACGAGACATCGTATATGAACTAGTAGTATAAATATTGGCAGTATAGTGGGTACATATGCGTATTGAACCGGTCTCGCTAAGTTCACTTTTCGATGTGTCAAGACAGTATACCCGTATAATGATATTGAAAATAAATTCCGTTTCGTCGACACTGGTAGAGGGACAATCTGCTCCTTTAGCCTTTTCTCCGATTATTTTCACCCCCGAGCGCCACGAATTCCCCTTTAAATCTGTATATTATTATTATTATTATTACAATATAATTAACGTCACGGTTTTATAACATTTTCGATGTACAGAGACGGGGGATTAAAATAACAGTGCGCGGACAGTAATTAATGTTTCGGTCGCGGCGACGTGCAGGACGTCGCTTCCATATTCGACCCGTTTCACCTTTGGCGGACCCGACCCGGGTGCGGTCATGGGTCTATTAAAATGTCGTCCCGTGTATACCTACCTATATATATATATTACCTACCTTGTATAAACCCGTTTGATTATTTTGATTTTGTCGACTTCCATATAAGTAAAAGTTGTAGATATACTCGCCGCGGCCGTTTACGGTAATATTGATAATATAGACGTTAAATATTTTGAATTATGAATGCCGGATAGGACTGCACAGGTTTGAATTTTCTGCTTTTGGACTATAAGAAAGCGCGAGACAATTCCTCCTCCCTTTATATTAAAATTGAATACAGTGAACTGAAGTGAAAGTCATAAGTAGTGAATTCACAGTAATAATGACACCAATGCTTCTTATTCTGTACAGAAAAATAAAAATCATAACAAAAATAGACTGATAATATTCTACTCGTATGCAGTCACACTTCCCATTCTCCTGAGCTCCATAAAAAAAAAAAGGTGAACCCCAACAGGACTTTTTTGTCTAATAAATATCTACGACAGTTGACAAATAACGGTTAATACTCGCGGGTCAGCCACTATTGTAAGTGGGAAACTGGGAAAGTAGAATATATACACAGGGTGGTTCATTAAGCATGCTCACACCATTTTATGGTTAAATTTAGCATTTATTTGAATTTTGATTTTTGGAACTTTTAAGCGCAGTTAAAACTGATATTTTTGAATACTTAGATTTTTCACAGATTTTAGGGAGTATCCCGTGGCGATAAAAACTTTGATTTTAAAATGAGAACCTATATTAAAAATTCCATAAATAAATAGAATATTAGTTTTTGTTGTTGCCATTTTTTATTTCCGTCAACCCATTGACGAGATATTCCACTTTTAAATTTGGGTTAGGGAGAGTGTAGGTATAGTGAAACTATGAAAACGCCGTTCGCCGTATCGTCGCGTAAATTATGATTTTTAGACTGTTAAATCTTTAATATTTTAAAGTAGAATAACTTCGTATAACGTCGTTAAAATTTTGATTACAATTAGTGAACATTTTCAAAAAAATCATCCAATTTTAAATTTGCATTAAAACATGTAAGTTCTTATTCGAAAAACCGAAATTGATATCGCGACAGGATACTCCATAAATGTGACAAATCTAAATTTTCGAAAATGTCGGTTCTAACAACACTTAAAAATTCAAAAACTCCGAAATTTAATATATGCAATATTTAACGATAAAAATAGGGTGAACATGCTTAATGAATCATTCTGCATAAGATGGTTTTATTTTTGTACTGTATGCAACGAAGAATAATCATTGTCAATCGACGAAAATCAAATCAACGAATAACAAGCGGAGCTCTCTTATAGTTAAGCATTTTACCTATGGTTTTCTAACAGTTTTTCGGTTTTCATTATATTAAGAAAATTAAAAGCCAAATATCGCTACCATCAAAAACCACCTTTAAATTTGATGATTGAAACCATATTTCCGGCTGAAAAGTTATTTATGTCGGAAGTAAAAAATATCCGCACGCACAGATTATAGTACCTAAATAACCAATACGTATTTCGCTTCGATCTGAACAAATTTAAAAGGAAACGTACGTAACTGGTATATATTTCTATGTACGCGATTTAAATTTAATATTTAACGTCTTTGTTCGACAAATTTTTCTTCTTGTCGCACCACCGAGACATTGAATATAAACACATTTTTTTCACCGCGCGTGATCTATAGGTACACGAATTTATGATATTTTATTCATTACGGTGTTTTATCGTGCACGCCCTATTATACACGACAGATTTTCTCACATCAACAGAGGCCATCGATCGATCATATTTTCGGCCGCCGACAGTTGTAGTCCGCGAACCGGCTGTACATTATGCAGTGCAATAAGTCGAACATTATTATATATATTGTATACATTTTAAAAACGGTTGTGCATTATATACGTGAACATTTCTCTGCGTGTTGCTGTATACGAAACTCGACGAGGGGTTTATTTTTTACGTTTTACGTTTGTAACTCGTATAAGAAATAATAGAAGTGCATAATAGGTGTGCGTATAGACGCCCGGTAAAATCGATAATATATTAAATATATTAATATCTTTTTTTTTTTTTTTTTAGCCATCGCCTTGAAATCTACATCGTCGCTATCACTCGGCAAATTAAACGATTCGACAAAAACCTAAATACGCAAACAATATAACAATATTATCTTATCTACACGTATATACACTGTAATAATGAGTAATACGATTTTTTTTTTTTAAAAAAAAACAATGACTAGGCGGTATAAAAGTCAAGTGTTCATTTGTAAAGATAAAATAGAACAAAATAATAAATCAATTTATAAACAATCAATGTGTATGCGTTTATAAATTAATTTGAAATAGAATGTGGCCGAGTTTGTATATAATTCTACAATGCATTAGGAAAAAATTAAAGAACGCTGAATACCCTGCAAACAATTTATAGCGGCTGGTAAACACATACTGTAATATAACCGCGGGTTTTTGGCGATTTGAATTGCGGTTGTTTTTTATTTCAATCACGACATTATTCACAATTATTGCATCAGCGACATAATCACGAGAAAAAAAAACAATACAGTAACAGACGTTGTTAACTGCAACTACAATACACCTACATAAAGTACAAACTATACATTACAGTCATAAATATAATTGCCCATCGCCGATTCGCATTTAACATCACGGGATGATTTACGATCCGACGGATTTAGGGATCGCGTGTAATCGTACTTGCCGAGGGTGAGGGTAACTCGCAACGGATATTCGGTAGTCATAACAGTGTTTATTCACGCCACTTATACACGAGTATTAGGTATACGGCGGCAAATCGAATTTCGTTTTATTTTTCTTATAAGTAATATAGTTTGCGGTATAATCGTTTCAATTAACCTTTTGTTTTTGTTTTGTTTTGTTTTGTTTTTTTTTTTTACTAACTAACATAACCTTTTTATATATATATTTTTTTTTTTTTTAGTCGTCCGTTCAGACCCGATCGCCGCCGTTTTACAGGTACCTCTATCTATGCCGACGACGGTGAGAAACTCCAATTTATCCACGGCGAACGGTATTATATATAGGTATACCAAAACACGATAATGATAAATCGACACACTCAGTCTCGGACCCTCCAACCGAATGTCAAACACGAATTGATGGGTTATTTGGCCGGCCGAAGAACAATACCGCGCGCGCTAATAACCGTTTATATATATAGGTATATAGGTACGCATCTTTTCTCCGCGATACAGAAGAGTAAAAAAACATACACGCGTTCAAAACACGGTGCTGCATGAGAATATTCTTAAAATAAATCGGGTAGATCGTATAACAAATGAAGAAGACGCCCGTAAATGGAGCACGAAAGAAAGAAACATGATAATAAACAAAATATTAAATGCAAGATTGCAAACGATTGTCTCGAAAAACCATACGGTTGGAGGGGAGACGAAAAAAAAAGAAGTTTCCTTAAAATCTTAAAGGTTATAGATAAGCTAAACTTATATGGCTATACACTTCGTCACGACAATCTACACCAAGAAAAATGATAGAGGGATCCGGAGAAGGTCTCCACTCGAATAAACACATATGATCCGAGTTTGATTATGGATATTATATTAGGTTGTGAAACATATTACAAATAAGGAGAAATAGAGCGGAAAAGCGCGAAAAACGGAGAACTGTTGCCAAATCAACCATTGGGAAGAAATGATAAAAGAGGATAATATTAAATTTCTGAAATCCATCTAATAGTGCGTTCTCTACATGAGTTACAAAGTATAGAAAATCGTTTAGTTATTATTATACTGTATGAACGTGTCGAAAAATAACCTACTCGATGCACCGACTAAACAAAAAATACTAAAAGTAAGTTCATATGAAGTTTTTGATCGGAGCCATAATATTTCTAGTAGGAAATTTGTTAAGACTGACATACAAAAAAAAAAAAAAAAAAACACATTATAACAAACCAATATATTCATTATCGCTTTGATCAGAATCTAAGAGCAATGCAAATTACTAATGAAAAACACCGACATAGATAGGTAGATACGAAAACAAATCAATATTTACAAAAGTGAGCTATATAGCCAAATGGTTTATTAAATTTGAGTTATAAATAAAAGAAAATACTTCCAGTTAAAATCTAATAAAATAAAATTCAATTTTACAAAAGAAGTGTTTTTTTATGTTATGACTCAAAAATTTAGACCAACGCCCGTTCTTACAATATCCAATTAGCACTAACCGATAGTTAAATTTGCCGCAAATCGGCCAAATTCGGTTATTTAAGTATAAATTATAAATGAAAATCTCCAAAATCAATAATTTACATTGTATATTGTGTATGTATCCAAAAATATGTAAATTTTAACATATTTTGTTAAAACCTACTAAATCTTATTTATAGATATTAAAAAGAAGCATAAAAAATTCAGTTAAGTCACTCAAATCAATAAAATAATAACACAACTATACAAATATATGTCTTAAATCTGATTTCTTTTGATTCGTATACTATATTAATGATCTTGTACATAGCCATCAAATCATCTTAATATCTGTTCTCTTACTAACGAACGTTTTATCAAGAAATAAATATTCTACGTGTGTGCACTGCAAATTGCGATCGCCGAAAAACGTTTACAAAATAATCCATTAGAATGGTCCGGTTATTATTATGGGTGTATGCCGTTTTTATACCGATCGCGTTGCATTTTGTCCGATTATCGTGTCGTCGGGCATTTTTCGTTTGTAATATTTTAGCGTTGCTCTTACACTGTAATACTATAAAAAATAATAATATAATGATTCGACAACGACCGTCATATAATGTTTTGGGGCGCTTTATGTGAAAAGTTACGATTATATAGCCAAGTATGTGAGATTTTATTAAAAAAAAAAAAAAAAACGGGAAAAGATGGTCGGCCTCTCCCCTTTGCGGTTCGAATATATACATACACACATGCGCAATAATAATAAACGGGGTGAATTTAAATTTATAAAGTGATAAATGGAGTAACACGTGTATGAGTCGCCGGAAACTTTTGATGTGATGTTTTCTCGCGCCGCAGCGGTATAAGTGCTTAACGCGACAGTGGGAAATTTATTACGCTTATAACACAACTGCAGCACTACTGAGCGCACTTTTTTAAAAAAACGTCTTCGATTTTCTTTAAAAACGAACGATAGTGATGTAGTATATTATACACACTATCAGTGGCACACACAAAATAGAGGGGGTCAGAGCGTCGAAACCCTGTCCCCCGAAATGTCTTTCTCCGCCATATTTTTTTGAACTAAAGTTTTACATTCAACAACACAATATCTTATACCACAGAACAAAATAAAATTTAATCTCGTCAAAATTGATTTATTCAGTAACGATATAGTGATAGTACTATACTTAAAATATGTGCTATTCCCTCTCTAGGAAGTTATTATAAACAAAACGCATCTCGAAAAAAAATCCTACGTGCGCCACTGAACTCTATAATATAGTACATTATTTGCCGTGAAACATCAGTTGCACGACGACGCTATGAAGAATGTGCACAATACATTTTATACGTGACAAAAATCTCAAGCAATTGCGAAAAAAAGATTAAAAATTAAAAACCCAAAGAAAATACGCTACTCTTAATAAAATAAAAGGGTACGATCGTTTGTGATTTAACGAGGATCGAGGAACCCTAGAATTTCTTCCTATCGTTTTAAATACGGTGAAATACTTTTTTTTCTTTTTTTTTTTTTTACTTAAGAAAACCTCCATATATTTTTCAATATAAACAAAGTGTGCACTGAATACGCGAATTATAAAAGAAGACAAACTCGTATAAGTTTAGACGTATTAAATTGCAGCAAATCCTAATATGTATTTTCATACTTTCACACTTCATTCAAAAACATTTTTTTTTTTTTCACTGTTGCTATAATATTACATATTATACACTCGTGGTATTTTGAAGTAAACGATTGATGTCGCGCATTCATAATAAAATTCAAAAATATACTGCCGTGAGTACCGTATTTGGTATCCTCACACGGTTCATGTGCCCTAGTTATACATATTTTTAACTTTTTCGTTTTAGACGTTTTGAGTACTGGTAAACACACAGCGTTTGACTTTGGCTTTGAGGAACCGTTTTGGAAGTTATTTTTTATTTTCATTTTTTTGTTGTTTATGTCACTGCAAAGTGCAAAGTATTGTTTTCAGTATGATATCAAGCTATTAAACTGGCGCATTACCGATCAACTTGAAATGTCAACTCCCAACAACAGGTCACGACGTTTGATTAAAGTTTACCGAAATTACAAAAAAAAAAAAAACTCCCCTAAAACAACCGGAACGGCCATTTCATTCTAGAGGTCGGCGACTTAACGCGATGAATATTACTCGTCCCTCGTCAAAAACAAAGTTTACGGGTCTGTATTTTATGCGTACGTACGCAGACGGAACGCAATATCAAAACTTTCTATAATAATATACTGCACGGTACTCGATTTAATGACGTTTATTCGCGATAGGCACAAGTTTCCGGTTACCAACTGCGCGGGGACTTCGTATTTTGATGAGGGTGCGGATTTTATTATTGCGTCCGATGCTGTTTTTTTCGAAAATCGTAACTTTCTTCGACGTTTGACGCAATCTCGTCTTTAATGCGCGCGTTGCGCACAGTAATGATTTTATTATAAGCGTATGAATATACAATAAAAATATTATCGGTTCCTGTATACAGTCATGTTGAACGTCGACGGAAAGTTAAACGCGTATGATTTACCAATGGCTTTTCGTATCCCCCGACAAAATGTCTTTTGCGTCTGAAACGGCACGCCTACGGGGGAGATGTCGCCACGCAAATTGTCGCCGATTGATAAACAAAGTTCGGTTTGGCAAGAACGGAAACGCGACTTATAATAACTTACCTTGGTGATTGTTCTTCCTGGTGGTCTTTTTCTCCTTCATCCACGGGTACTCTTGCTGACCGCCGCCGCCGCCGCCTCCCCCAGCGACTCCGCCACCGCCGCCAATGATCTGCTGGTCCTGCTGCTGCATCTGGTACATGGCCGCGGCGGCGGCCGCCGCAGCCTGATGGTGCTGCTGTTGGTGGTGCTGCGGGTCGACCGGCGATACGTTCTCGGCACCACCCATCTGCACGTGGTGCATCATGTAATCGGACACGGCGGCCGGCTGATAGTCGGCCGCGTGATGGTCCATCTGGGGCCCGGCCGCGGACACGGCGGCCATCCAAAACCCGTTGCCGTCTTGTAGACCGGCCGCGGCCGCCGTAGTGGCCGGCGAGTCCTTCATGGCCATGGCCGCGTACATGTCGTCTTTGCGATCGACGCCGCCGCCGCAGTCGTCTTCGTCGTCGTCGTCGTCGGCGGCCGTGGCCGCGTGCAGGGCGTCGGCCAACATCTGCGGCCCGCCGAACGCGCCCAACATGAGCTGTTGCTGTTTGCCCGGTCGCAGGTCGGCCTCGGTGTTTTTTAACATCATTCCGATACCGCGGGTGTACCGATCCGTACTACCGGTACGCGGAGCGGTAAACCGGCGTATAATGTAATATCGCCGCGCGGTAAATAACGGCGGTATACACGCGGTAAAGTTCGGTCAGTTGCGGTGGTCGCGGTGGTCACGGCGGAAGTTCAGAGAAAAAAAAAAATTACGAAAACAAAACACTGGAAAATCTTTTGCGCGTGGATCCGTCGCGACGAGGGGGGGGAGGGAGAGAGTGAGAGAAAAAAAAACAAAAAAAAAACGAAATCAACAGCGGCGACAAAACCGGCGTTTGCAGGCTGATGACGGAGACCGGTGGTGCAGTCGTGATAGTCCGCCGACTGTACAGTCGGCCATCGGGTGGACGCGCGCGTATCCTCGCGGAGTCGTCGTACTCGCCGGAGTCGTCACAACAGAGTGCTGCGCAGCACGGCCTGTCGCGGTGCGGTCGGTCGGTCGTGACGGCGTATAATACGCGCGCGGCGCTGTGACGATGGCGCGCGACGGACCGAATTCTATTTTTCGTTCCTCTCTCTCACTCTGTCTCTCTCTCTCTCTCTCGCCGGTCGTCGCGCGCGCAGCAAACCCGCGTGGTCGCACTCGGTGCGCCTGCGCCGCGGTCGGCGTACGGCAGCGACGGGGCCGCCTTTTCTCCGCCGCCGTACAGCAGCCGATGATTTTTCCCGCGCACCACCTGTCAATCATGACACACACACACACACACACACACACACACGTTCGTTTTATTTTTTATAATAATATTGTAATGTACAGAGTCTTTCGGATTTCTCTCGTGATAATATTGTAGCTGCAGATATCACTATATACGAGAATGTACATGCAATATTTACGGGCGGGGGTCATATATACCTACGAAATATACGACAACTTTTTCCGAATGCAATTGCTGGATTCGATATATTTTTTTTTTATGAATTTCGCAAACTTATTAAATTAAAATACATAATAAAAAAACCTCTCATTTCGTTGATTTTTGCATGTAAAATAGTTACACGCAAAACATGAATTTTTATACTACATCTGCACGTAACGATAAATCGTTGCTGATGAAATACGTTTCCGATCGAATTTCGGTGAAATATATTTGGTGATGTTGTAATTTTTACGGATTTTGTCAATATTTGAACTTTAAACGATAGTGAATTTTTTTTTTTTTTTTAAACAAACAATGTTAGACGTTGATCATAAAACCAAATAAAAATTAAAAATGCTTAATGCTCATAAAATCGTCTAAAATATGTTTTGAAAATTTGACCGTCCTTTATAAAAGTCCATAATATAAGTTGTCTGTGAAAATTTCATATATCTCTATAATAGAACTGTTTAACAAATAGAATAACTTTTTTTTTGTCGAAAAAATTAAATTTTTTTTTTTAACATCTTGACGCTATATTATAATTGAAATATTTTTTAGTTAAATTTTAATGTGGAAATTCGAAATAAAACAAAAAATGTAAAAATAAAAAATTACTAACTCTTTTATAAATCCGATTTTTTGAAAAATGTTGATGTCAAAAACTTTTACTAAGGTTAAGTTAAAATGTTTAAATAATTTTTAAAGTTTTGTGAAACGTGATATTTTTTTCATATAGTAATATTTTCAAATAGTTAATTTTGATTTTTCTGTGCAATATTGTACAATTTGATAATATTCTTCCCATATCAATTTAAGCGGCGAGTCTGATAAACACTTATCATTTATCGTAAAATTAACAATAAATAAATTTGAATTTTAACAAACTTTAAATTTTCTCAATTTAATGACGTACCTAACCTAATTGATAGCTTTAAAAATCAATAATTTAAAAAAAAAAGGAATTTATATAAAAACTATCTTTGATAATTAAAAAAAAAAAATGTTTATTAACTTATCCATCAAATTGAAATTAATAAAAAAAAAAAAAAAAAACGAATAATTAATTTTGTTTTTCAAACTTATAATGTAAACTCTAAACGGTGAAATCACTTAACGTACAAAAGTCACCCTATACATGTATAAATGCGACACAGCGCCTACTGGCATACATCATTGAGTGTGTTTCGACGTATGCAGCACGCGTTATCCCTCTCCCGGCAACCCCGAGACGTCGCTTCGACCGCCCTTTCGTGTCTATAACATTTCTGTTTCGTATCCTGTGCTTTTTCTCCGTTTACGCAATATTATAGACGGGTTACAGTATACAGTTAGATGCGATAGCGCGCAGGTAAATACGCAGGTAGACCATTCGTTTGGTATTCGCCAAGCAGTAACCGCGCACAATATTACACGTTGTTATCGAATCGTCAGCGATTCAATACTCCGGCCGCTTCTCGTTATTCCGGAACCTTATTATTATTATTGTGTACATTTTTCCCCGTTTCGTTTTCGCTAGTTTGCATACTCGGTCGCGTACGTTCCGGCTACACACTGGCAATTTAATATTGCAGTTATAATACATATATATATATATCGCTACAAGACAACAAAATCGTACAAATGTGTGGACTTACGCTGAATCATTTGAAAAATTTACTTAAATATAACGATTATGAAAAATCCCGATTAAAGGGAAATATTTTTGAGTAGGTGCCAATAAAGGTTTTTATTGGAAAACGATAACGATAAAAACACGATCGAAAGGGTAACTGATGAGATCAACGATAATCGGCAGTAAACCGATTCGAATCCAACTCATCAAACCAACGACGAAAGGAAACGACGACATTCAAATATTTTCAGAAATCATAAGAAAATATAATGGTTTAGTGAAAATTATTTAACAAAAAATGAATCTATACGAGAATGGAGGAACACGCGCGTAGTCGTCACTTAGAATTAGCATTTAAATACCGATAATGTCCGTTCCTCGCTGTCACTACAACATCGAACTATAACGTACGGTTTCGGCCGCAGCTGCTTATATTGGGACAAAATTAAGCAACACGTTTGGAGATGAAAAATCATTGATATTTTGCTGTTTTTCAGATTATATTTCCAAAATATTTAGCCATATACAACACTTAAATTAAAATAAAACTACTCTCTTTTTTTTTTTTTCTGTAATAGATTATACTATACTATTCAATAATATTAAATTGTTAAAATTATGTTAAAAAATATATATGATTAAAAAAAAAAAATAATTCTCACCGGAGCGAGGAATGTATATCGGTTTCACAATGACGTTTATTATTATTTTTTTTTTTTTATGTGATCACTTTTTCTACCAGAAAGCATAGTCCGATTAAGTATAGCACCTTTTCTGAAAATAAATGTTCTCTGGGTGGTACTTTAATGAGATCATTTTTTGAAATTCTGATTAATATTCAAGATAATGAGAAAAACCTGGTTCTCCAGGTTAAAAAAATTGAAATATTAAAAATATGGTTGTCATTAACAACCGTTTTTGTTTATTTTTTATTGTTATTAAGTTTTTGTTATTTTAATAATTTTTAAACAATCATTGTTGTCATGGAAATGCACATTGTTGTTATCATTTTACCATAATATGATATATATATACCATATATTATATTGTTGACAAAGCAACAATATCAACTGAACTCCGCTCAGAATCAGTTTTGTGTTAGGTTTATCGTTGCTTACAGACAGATATGCATTAAATTACCGTCTGCATCTCACCTTCCCAACTTCCCACCTGCAATAGTGGCGGTACCCACGTGTGAAGTATGTCCGTCCTTTTATTTTTTAAATTCTGATTTTTGAATTTAAACCCAGAATTGACAAAGTGGTTTGGGATTTTATGTTCTCTAGATACTCATATTATATTTTTTAGCGCCATAGACACAAATAGGGGAGGGTTTGGGGGAATTTGCCTCCTCTCTAAATCAAGTCTTTAACAAGTTAATACTATATATAGTACATACATCTACAATATTAATTAATATTATGGAATGTCGAGTTCCTCTCATCCGAAATATTTGGGCTATTTGCGCCTATACGTATAGTAATATTCTTAGGATTTATATATATGCGAGTTTTATTACGCTGTGACGTTAATAACAATCCGCCGCGGTCGGTTTTATTGTTCTACTATTTTTTCTCCCTGACAAGAAAAAAAAAACCAACAATCACAAAAAAAAAACCGACAACCGTCACCGCGGCCGAGAAGAACAAGAACACACGCACAGGTGACGTGTGTGCGGCCGCGGTGAGTGCGCGTCCGGGCGCGCGAGTGCGTGGGACGTTCGGTGGGAGGACGGCGCGGGGTCGGATCGGCCGACCAATCGGCGGCGCACGGTCCGACGGCAAACCACTCCTCCTCCGCGCCGTTCGTCCGTTCCGGTTCCGACCGTACGCTCCCACGGAACGCCGCCGCCGCGGCGGCCGTCGACGGTTTTAGCGCTACTGCCTCCGGCCGGGCCGCACGTGTGCGCTCACGTCGTTGTCGCTCCCGATTCCCGAGCGAGCGTCACAAGTGCACAGCGTTCTGCGTGCAAGAGTGGAGCGGCTCGTACACCGAGAAAATATACATATATATCTATATATTAATATTTTCGTATCGAAATTTAATCGCTTCAATCCATTGACGAAAAAAATCACTATTTCCCGAGTTTTGGGTCCGTTCGGTCCAGGTAGGACCCCGTTAAAAGTGTATTGAAGTGGCGGGAAAAAAATATACCGATAACAGACATTGTAATACAACGCGCGATCGTCTCTATTTTCGGCGAAAATTCGACAAAAATAATATCAATGAAAATCGACATCTGCAATTGTCAGTTTTCTTAATTTTTCGGGAAAAGTGTTGATGATTGAAAAATTGTTCATACAAAGTGCAGCCGAGCGAAAACTACACATATTTTCGAAGTCACGATGCGAACAATTGCGGGGCATTTTTACTAACCTTAGTACAGCTATATCAATTCATTTATTTATCTTTTTAATGTGGACATATACACACGGTTAGAAATCTGTAGTTGATTTAACATTTTACCGAGTTTGTCAAACAGCTAAACAGTAAATTATGTGCTATGGCGTGTTGAAACAACAACAGCGTGTGTAGAATGCAAATGGTTCAATACCTTTACTTAAAACCGCATTAAGTATTGGTGTTATTTGAATTCTGAATAGATGTCGAGTAGTTGAATACCGTATTATTCGCTAATCTATAGTTAAAATGACATCAGCATTAATTTTATTTAATTAAATACATGATTTATTAATGTCGACATTATTTTGTATGCGTAAAAATGTGTCGTACAATCCCTTGACCGGACACCGCCGTGTTCCGCACATGGCCCGCGGCGCGTTCTCTTCCCGAACAAATTACACAAGTGAATACGTGTAAATAACGACATTTTCCCCGAATTAATCAGTAATCTAATAAATATTATTGGCTGGCCAATAAGTAACATCCTCAGCAATTGAAGTCTGTAAATGCTTAAATTTAAAAAAAAAAAAGACAATATTACTTTTTTGTTGCATTATATAAACGCATTATTTTATTATAAAGTATGACGGTGCGTAACATACAAACAAACAGATATCACGCGACAGTTAAGTACCCATTTAAACGATTGTACAATTATAAAGTAGGTATATAGCAGTCGATAGGGTTTAGGCGATAAGTAGGAAACTGTAGGTTCGATCACCGTCGGGAGTGATTATAAATTCGAGGGACATAGTACCCTTTTATTGACATTAAAGATTTTTGTTCAACATTCCATTTAGTAGTTTTAACACCGCCATCAGTTGTTATTATGTCGCGACTTAAGTCAAGATAGGATACAAAATGTGCTTATCTTAAAATCAACCGATGTTAAATTAACCACTGATCGTCATAAGTCTTACTGTAGCAACGAATAGTAATTATTTAATGTGAAATCAACGCCAATCTCCTTCCAGCTCAAAATCAACACACATTTGCGTGTTAAATTAACACCGCCGTGTGCAGAATCAACACCAGATTTCTGAGTGTGTATTGGCGTATATTAATCATATAATTTATGTTATTAGGATTTTACTATTTACACAATAGATATAGGTACAGGGTACGCGTTTACTCGTATTTAATATATTTAATTATAACTATATAGAGGCCGGATTTTTATATTTTCACATATTGGGACTGAGTGTATGCAGTCTTATGAGAATAAAAAATGTGGACGATTCGTTTAACACGTGGTTCAGAGGAAAAAGTTTTTTTTTTCATATTTGAGAAAATTTTAGGGATTAGAGAATATTTAGTATACTTAGGATATTTTGGAATATTTCGTAAATTTGTAGAAAAAATATTAATTTATTGTAATTTTACATTATTATTAATATTAATTTTAATTCTAATGTACATGAAAAACATATTTTTCGAACCATTTAACAACCGTTATACCTATATTTTTGTTTTTATAATTTTGATAAAGTAAAAAATAAAAAAAGACGGACATACTTAACACGTGGGTGCAGCCGTGTTGTGGATGAGAAGTGTTAGGAAGGTGTAGTATACAGACGGGAATTAAATGTATAAATTTAACGATAAACTATTGCTAACGGAAAAACAATTCTGAGCGGAGTTTAGTTGATATGGTTGCTTTGTCAACAATATATATATATATATATATATATATATATATATATATCAAATCATGGTAAAATGATTACAACAATGTGCGTTTCCATGGCAACAATAATTGTTTAAAAAAGATTAAAATAATGAAAACATAATAATAACAAAAAATAAATAAAAACGATTGCCGATGACAACTTTATTTTACATCTTCCAATTTGTTTAACCTAAAGAACCAGGTTTTCCTCATTATCTTGAATATTAATCAGAATTTCAAAAAATGATCTCACCAAAGTACCACCCTCTCAGAAAAGGTGTTATACTTGATAATCGGAGTAAGTTATCTGGTAAAAAAATTTTCACATAAAAAAAAAAAATAAACATAATTTTAACTAAATACATATTATGAAGCATATATAAATTTATATTGATTATTTTTACATGTTTTTCTAATTTTCAAGAGATTATATCTTATATTTGTAGTTTTTTTTAAAGAATATTATAGTGTCATATTATTAAGAGAATATAAATCCAAACTATATTGATAACACACTGTGGGTAAACATTTTGCATTTTTTAATGTATGACTGCGTAAAAAAATGGGACATCTTAATAGAACTAATATCTTCTTCTAAATAGCTTCTTCGCCACATACTCAAAATCTAATACATACTTCTTATGGGGGGGGGGGTATGAGATTTCGCCAAATGACGTTTACATAACAAGTTATCACCTCCTCCCCCCCTCCCGAACAAAATCGTAACATACCACCGTCTCGCGTATCCTGCCCGTATCTATATATATTATGGCTGTACATCATAATGTGACGATGAAAACTAATCACGGCGACGTCGTTACAACAATATACAAATTAAACACCCGTAGTGTACCTATATTATGTGTATTTTGTACAGCTGCCGCAGAAAGAATAAACGGCGAGAGATGAAGCGTATTAGCAGCTTTATAATAATATAATAATACCCATGGTCGACGACGACGATATTACAGGATCGGGGTTGTCGAGAAAGTCGAATATTATTATATTATAATAGGCATCATTGTACCGCGCACTATATTATAACACTGTCATTTTAATACGCGATGATTTATACTCGCACGACCCGGTAGTTTCAACCCTTTTTTGTGCTTCTCAAATCGTCTGTTATTCGACTCGCGACGGAACGGCGGCGTCGTGCGAACAAACAAAACTCCGCGAGAACTTCGCGTCGTCGTGTCGTGTAAACCGCAGCCGTCACAATAAGCGTACACTGGAAATTCAAAAGCGTCTGCGCGTCAGTCGTGTACGGTCTTTTTTCGTATACGTAATTATAATAACGTGTCGGGTACATCAAATAACGCGTGTGCCGTCGCATGGTGTTCGTACGTGCGTATAATATTTATATAGCATATTATATACTTACGGAGAGGGGCCATATTTCAATTCGAAATTGGGACGAATGTTTACACGATCATCGTGCACGCGGACACGGGACGCGGCGGAGTACAATATATATAATATGGGGAAAAAAAACGGAAAGTGCAAAAAATTCGCGGACCCTCCGCATGTGTGTATAGTCGCGGCCGGGCTGTCGGCTATTACAAGCCCATAAATCCACGACCGCCGCCACTCTTCCGTACAGCACCGACCCCTGCAAACACACACACACACACACACACGTACACGCACCACTGCTCATCCGATATAATATACACATTATACGTGTTGTAACACGTGATGTATATATGTGTGTGTGTGTGTGTGTCTTAAAAGAATTATTATATTATCGAGGTGCGAATTCACGCGGAAACGAACGTCGCGAGCGCACACGGGTCTTCTTATTATTTTATAACTTGTTGATCGTCGCCACGCACATTTTATGTAATATTTTGTTGCCACGGTGCAGTACGTATAATGCATATATATATATATATATATATATATATATTATTATAATGAGCCCATCACGTAGACCGAACTATGGGGTTGCCGACCGTCCTGCGTGTATACTGGGGATGACTGTTTGAATTGTCCCGCGTCTAACAACGCCTACAGCGTGTAAGACAGCTCTGTAACATTTCAAACATTGACCTTAAAAAAAAAAAAAAAAGGAAAAAATACGTTTTGAAAAAACTGTTTTATCAATTTTACTATACCTAAATCAAACAGAATAAGTTGAAATGTTACTTTGGTAACATTTTACATTTAAATAGATGACATGCCTTAGGTCAAACGCCATGGCGAGACAGTTTTTTCGCTTAATTACAGTGACGTATCCAGGGGAGGGGTAGGAGGTTGTAAAAACCCCCCTCGAAATGTCTTCGAAATAAAAAAAAATAATACTTCTAGTTCTGTAAGTCATCTTTTAAGTGCAATAAAACAGTTGAAATTTCAAATAGCTTTATCTATTTTAGTGAAAATTTTTTCCAAAGTTTTTCACTTAACCGATGTCTTCAAACAGTAAATCTCGATTTAAAAACTACATTAAAATATGATAATATTCTAAATAATATTCAGGATATTAGAGAAAATTGTGATGCAAAGTTTCAACAGTTATTTTTATCTGTAATAAAGGTCTGTGAAATATTTAATATTACAGTTAGTTCGCACGTCAATCTATATCAGATGATCTAAAATATTTTTAAAAGTTCTCTATATTCATATCTTTATAGATAAATTGTTAGACCGATTGAATGAAAGATGTATATAGCACAGGATTTTTTTGAATAATTTTGATTGTATTTTACCTAAGATAGAAATGAAAATATCTGAAAATATTAAAGGTAAATTCAAACAATTAGTAAAAACATATCAAAATTGATAAATGTAATGATTCAAGTTTCAATGATCATGTATTAAACGTAGAAATAGATTTGCGGTACACTAAATATTCAAATTTAACATCTTCCGAACTTAAGAAAAAAAAATGCTATTAAAGCAAACCTCCAAAACCAGTCCAGATGTTTATCCAGTAATATCTAAACTTCTTGAAATATTCATAAAACGTCTAGTGTCTACCAGCACGGAAAAACGATCGTTTCAATGTTCCGTCGTTTGAAAATATGTTTGAAAAATTCTTCAGGACAAATACGTTTAAATGGTTTAGCCTTACTAAAATGTATTCATCGCGATATCAACGTGGATATCAATGGTGTTATAGATGAACTTGCTAAAGCATCAAAACGAAAAATGTATATACATTTTTAATGTTTAAAAAAGATAAATATTTCAACTTTTATGTAATAAGCGCTGGAAATAGTAATAAAATGTTTAATATATGATTACACAAAATTCGAATCAATTTCATTTTTTACATTTTTTTTTAAACCCCCCAAAAAAAAAAAGTTTCTAGATATGCCACTGCCTAACTATATTATTATATATTAGATGTTGAGTTAGTTTAATATGCACTATTAAAATATAGAACTACGGGAACGTGATAGTTTTAGGATCAGGGAAATAGAAGGTGTAACTACGTAAACAAAAATATATGATGTGTACGTAATATGTGTATATTGTAATCTATGTTACTGCAAATATTGAAGATTGGATAGTGTCAGATTTTCGTTAAGTAAATCAAATTGCATGCTGTTAATTTTAATATTAGAGTGAACTGATCTATTGTTATCTAACTTAAAAGTAAAAATATTATCTGTATTTATGGGTTGGATTTTTTTTTTTTTTTTTGTTTTTTTTTTAAGCGAATCGCGCGAGCATGTAACATATTACAATTTAAAAATCTTTGTATCTCATGTAAAATTCAAAATACAGAGATAAAAACCAACGTAAAAACATTGACAATAATTTTCTTACTTTTAAGTTTGATAATAGGCCAATTTACTCTACTACTAAAACTAACAGCACAAAATTAGTTTTATACTGAACGATAATTTGACATTTTCAATGTTGACGGTAACATAATATTTATAAATCGTCGTTAAACAATAAACGGTCCCAAGTATAGTATGAATAGTTCGCATATATTGACATTATTTTTTACCAACAATTTCGTCTATTTGTCTATATCGACAATGATGAACTCGCGCTGACTTCTATACTGCATATTATGGTAAAAACGGCAAAATTTAATTATTTTTCGTGAAAATATATTATTCCAAACTAGCATGACTAATTAGTTGTTATTTATTTTTCTTGTATCCGTGTTAATATAATGAAGGGGAAAATACAAAACGATACTTTTGAATTCTGAGCGTTTATAAATGTTTCGATCAAATGAAACCACGAAAAATCCGTATTTTTATTTTAAATATATCCTGTGCGAAACTTTTGGATAATGTTTACTAACTAATGTTGATAATATTTAAAAAAAATACTAATAACAACTTCTTCACTTCATTGATCCCGTGATGGTAATCATTCCGTACAGTAAAAAAGTTAAATCTCTGGAGGTTTTTACTCATGTCATTATTTTAACTACCCCTCCCTCCCCGTTATCTTGTCGAGTGTCAAAATTGATTTCCTATATTTACTGTGACCTGCAATGCCTTCTCTCTTGCGAACAAATCGGCAATATAAAATATATTGTTTTACATTATTAATTCATACCTATTGTTCTATATATGTACATATATGTTTCGAAAGCCTTCCGCTTCCGATCAATCATTCCACACGAACCATTAATTTTGGTAGAGGTGCAGACAGAGCGTATTTTACATGTTTACGGTGAATATTCACTGTGCGTCCACCGTTCCATTCAATAGGAAAGCTCCACGAGCATCGAGCGGTCAAACAAAACTTACCTCTTGACTTAATGGACTTCGTCCAGCTACCGTTCTCACACCAGTGAGAGTATTACCGACGTAAAATTTAATATTTTATTAAAAAAAAATCTGTTGTTACAATTGTTTTCCAGTCGGCACACAGTAAGCGAACTATTGCAGTAGCGTAAGATAGGCTTTATGTACGTCTTGGACGCAGAAAACCTTCTACCCGACCTAACCAAGTGACCCAGACACAGACCTCGAAAAACAGTCTTCGTTACACGCCGCTACAGATACAATATACGAGACCGCCGTTCGTAAACTATAAATAATATCGTACAGGTTTGTGTGCACGCATGTACGAGTACCTCCTAATATACAGGTACTATAGATCCGTGTTACTCAAAGCGCTATTAGGGCTGCGCACATAATATAATATCATTATGACAAATGTGAAATTAATATTGCAACAGGGGTGCGGCGTATAGTCCGCAGTATCGCGACGGCGTAGACATAATATAATATAAATACATAACGACTAAATCACTTCAAATTAATCGACAGACCCTCGTATCGGTTATCCATATTTGAATTTCCGTATACGCGGAATTCGAAGGGGCGACTGTGCACATATAGGTAGGCGTTGTGGAATTCGTCATTTTTTTTGTCCACTCGCATTTCCGCGCGGTAGCATACCAGCATTTATAAAGTTCAAATGTTTACCGGCGATCGTAAATACCATGGGAAATCTTAATTACTTATAATAGAGAATCGCTAAAAATGTTCGATTTGCATTTAACAATAAACGGCTATTAACCACAAGCGCCGAACAGTGCAGAATCGCGGTGTTTTGTGTGCAATGATCATTTGACTATTACCACCGTGAAACCGTTCGGGATTTAAACTAAATTTCCAAGCAGATATTTATGAATATATAATACTATTATTTATTTGCGAAATATGTATTATTATAATTATTCGTAATGTATTTTACGTTTATTTTTTCTAGAGGTATTGTCGTAAAAATGTCCCGTACGAAATTCCTGAAAACTATATACAATTAAACCGTGATGCTCAACGTACAGACTATTTCGATTTAAAACGAAAATATATAAACAATATAAACAATGTTCTGTTAAAACGAAAATTCCGTATTTCATTGTATGAATATATTATTTTATTATTATGTATAGTTATAATATTGAGGTTTATTTTGTTTTAGACTTTTTAGATTATGAGTTTGTAACGTTATAGTGTTATATTTTAAGGTTATACCTATTGGTTACAAAGAGATAAAACACGAACAATGTAATAATACATGGGTGAAGCCTTACCAGTTTACGGGATTCCGCTCAGAATCGTTTTTTTTTTGTATTGCAGTGATTTATCATTTCTTTCAGCACCTATATATTATAAACTATACTAGAATTACTTTAGATCTTGCATAATTTTCTGCAAACATGTACACCCACAACTGTGGCCTACCCGTGATGCAAACTACACTTATATTTTCGGCCTTTATTAATTCTCTTTGAATTTTCCCATATTGTACAATAGAAAACATTTTGAACGTTTTAAACAGGATAAAACATTTACCTCAATATGCCCGGGCGCGCGTATCAATTGTTATTTCCATTATTTTTTGTGAAAGTTAGGGGGATTTGCGCGCACTCAGTTTTGTTTTATTATTTTTACTTATACACAAAAGTCTGAGGTATTGTCTATACATTATTTTATATAAACCGGTGTACACGAGCCGTTTTGATGCGATGATGGTCCCCTTTCAGTGGGTGGTCTCGGCACATAAATTTAATTGCACATCACCGTCGTCGGCCGAGGTCATAATAAACGTCACTTCCGGGGTTTTTTTTTTTGTGCCTTATTCTTTATGATTTTCCCCTATACACTATATGTCTGTTAAAAAAAAAAAAAAAAAAAAAAAAAAAAAAATGAAAACGAAAAAAAGAAAGGGAGCCATCACGTGCCTATATCTAAAAGTGAGACGGTTTTTCAAGGCGGATATATTCAAAAACCTGGGAAGCTTGACTTCCGGTTTCCATATATATAAATAATTTTTTTTTTATATCCGGTGCGATGGTCGGACGATAACTTTAAATACCTATACACTGCATAGCATCGCATATACTATATCCGTTGCTCCATCCTCCTCCTAATAATATAAAAATAATATTTTAAATATTTTCTTATTTTTTATACTGCAGCCCAGTACGGCCCACGGGGATATATTATTTTTTCGTTCCTACAACAAAGTTGAAGTATATAGAAGTGTATGTATATATTATATTACTTTCAAACTTTATCCGAAAGTTTTACCTTAAATCTGTTTCCATATACCCACCTAGCGCAGACACTGCAGACAACCGAATTTGAATTTCTCTCTCCACTGCAACGTATTTGGAATAATTGAATACTAATAACTCGTATATACGCAGCAAACGAAGCTATTGTATTTTGTATTTTGTTTTTGCAGCATTTTTTACAATTTTAATTTGTTAGTATTTTTAGGCTATTTCATTAATTGTCTATGTATATTTCAAGTGTAAACAAATGACCAATTACAGATACTTCGGAATACGTAAATAAATTACGAGAAATGTTTGTATTCATAATATTTACCTCAATAGAATTAATTATTTGAATTTTAAATTTTGAATGCAACGAAGAAGCTGTTGTTATGAATATACATTTTTACTAGGGTGTATTGCGGTTTTATGGTTATTAAAAATGTTCCAATTAAAATGCGCGTCTTAAAAGATGCGAATTTTCCTTGATTGCGGGCAGTTATGCCTACTCGTGGTTCGATTAATAAGTCCGGTATTTCGTTTTCATAGAATACTCCAGGTGACCGTTTACAAAGCGCATTTTCGGGTCGAATCGAAAGGACACGACTCGAGAAAATCAAAAATCGTCCGGCTCTAATTGACGACAACCCCGCAGTCAGTAAGTCACGCCGGAGAAATCGATACGAACGGCGACGGCGACAATGCAGCAGCAAAGGGTCGTCGAGTGTTACAATAACAACGATAATAACGAAAATAATGATAATAAAGTGCAGGCGCGGACCCGATAAATTTCGGGCGGCGGCGGCGGCGGTCTCCGGACAATTACTACGCGACGGCCACTAACAAACACGATACGCGCATAACGTATACATATATGCACAATACTGTCTGTGTACACACTGTATATATATCTGCGCACTAATAACACCCTATATACACAATATATTACGGGGTTATTGCCGACCGCGGGGCCGCGAAGACCGGTCGCCCAACAAATCTTCCCGGAACGTTGCGGTCGGCGGCGGCGGCGGTAGCGGCCGCCGCCGACCGACCGCCCGGGACCCCGAGAGGACCGTGACTGCGCGCGCGAGCCCACCCCCCCCCACCCCTCGGCGCGCACATTAGGTCCGCGGCAAACTTTTCCGCGGTCCGCGTACGTACAATAACAACGACAACAGCGCGATAATATTATTGTAACCCGCCGTTTTCGGATATTATTTATACGACGCCGGCAACACATGTTGGCCGGGGCGGGCGCGCGCGCGATGTTTTTATAATCCTTTTGGCTTTTGCCCCGAACAGCGGCGCTGTAATAAGGAGTGCCGCGGGTGCGGGGCGACCGGACGCGCGTAGTCGTCCGCGGGGTCCGACCGTCGCGAACGAATATCGTCCGCCGTGCCTTTCGAACCGCCCGCGAATTTATCGGCAGCCGGGCGTGTTTTTCTACGTATTGCGCGACATTACAATAGTCTTTTTCCGCGGACAAATGTCCCGCCTTTTCCGAATTCGAAAGGCCGTTGTTACGGATACCGTGTAATTCAAGCGCACGATAGCCGCCCCATATCGGCGCGCGATTCGTTCACGTCCGATACGAATTGACCCGCAGGCATAGACGGGCACCCGTACGGCTGTAGCAGAGTCGGACGTTACTCGGATAACGATTACTGTCCGATTAGTTATCACTTGAATAGAACATTTTTCTTCGTACGTTTATTTTCCGTATCATAAAACCCGCCGATTTTCATTCGCCGTTTTAATTTTTATAATTATTCGATACGTGTGCGCTATTCCGCGCGTAAACCGTTGTTAAACTCGAATATTTCTTAGATAATTGTAAGTTCCGATTTTATTGAAATCCATGTGTTATTCCTTACGCGTATTAATGTATTATCATGATGCGCTATCGAAAAATCAAGTCATTATTTGTAACTTTATTATTGATTACGATTTGTCTTTCACTACTCACATTAATACTATTACTAAAAAATCCTTTAAGATATGCTTGGCTTTATCAACCGAAACACAGTTAATTTTAAAAATGTAAATGCCTTGAAAACATTATTTTTTGCGCTTGTTAGATCTCATCTTGAGTTTGGTTTATAATAGTCTGGTCACCTAGTTACATCACATTTATTAATTCAATTGAAAATGTACAACTTAAATTCTTAAAATTATTGTGTTACAAATTAAATATTCCATTTATTTCAAAGAACTCGTACAATATGCGAATAAGCGAGTTGAGCTTTATATCTTGTAAAGTAAGAAGAGAGGTTGCTGATATTATGTTTATATATGATTTGTTAAATGGTCACATTTTTTCCCCGGATTTGCTCTCTATGATTGAATTTAATACAACAAATCACCGTTTAAGAAAATCAAATTTATTTCATGTTCCATTTTATAATAATAACTACAGCTCCTCTACTTACTTTCCTAGAGCATTAAGGCTAGCAAATCTTATTGTTGATAATGTAGATTTTTTTTTTATGTCACGTAATGTTTTCAAAAGAAATGTATATTTAGTCTTAAACGATGTTGTAAATTAAGTAATTTTCTATTATTATATTATTATTGATTTAGTGTTTGTCTCCTATTATTGTTTTATTTATTTAAATTTGTCTAATTATTATTATTTTGTATTGTTAGCTTCATTATTATTATTATTATTGTTTTAAATCGAGATGTTTATTAGTATAGTATAAAATATTTAAATGTTTAAACCTGTACGCCTACAAAAAAGGGTCTTTACTCGTTTATTACACACGAATAAAAAAATAAATAAATAAATAAATAAATATATATGTCATATTATGGTAAAATAATTAAAAAAGCATTGTATATATTTTTTAATAATATTTGTTTAATATTGTACCGATTTTCTTGATGTTCATACGTCTTTTTTGGTTTTCCTATGTTTTTCCTGGTCTTTTACATTTACTAAGAAAACTCTTGGGAAAATCGTAAAATGACATCTCCTTAATACCTCTTAATACCAGTCTGATTCCGTTTCAGAAAAGGTGATGTACTTATAAATCGGAGCAAGTCCTCTGGTAGAAAAGTTGTCTATAGAAAAAATAAAAAATAACATCTTTGTAAAACCATAAGCTACTTTGCTCCACACAGAATCTAAAAGAGTTGATACTCTGAATATCTGAAAAAAAAAAAAAATGTTTATTTATTTGCATGCAATTTGAAAGAGTGAAAACCAAAATGAATCTACAGTTGCTATTTCAAATTTGACCATTTTAGAAGCATTAAATGAAAACCGTAAAATAATTAACAATGCTTTGCAGTCTTTGACATTGGATGATCCGTGAAAAAATTTAGAGGGGGCGTAGAATTATAAATATTCGATGCATTTTTGAATCAATACAAGGAATAAATCACTGTGGATTTGAATGTTAATTTCACGATTTGGAGTTTTCAAAAGAAACAAGAAATTAATTTTTCAGTACTTTTTATTTCAAGTATACATTGTGTGACAGAAGTTCTAATTTAAAGTGATAAAAATGATAATGGTACTAATTGTAAACATGGCATCGGTTTCGTTAATAGTCAATATTGGGTAAGGATATTTACAAATGGAAGAATTGATCGCTAGATAACTGAAGTATAATTTCACGAGTTATTTAACTGACTACAATGTTGAATAAATGCATAAGAGATTATGAAGCTTTTTATAATGAACAATTTCTAAATGCAATAACCAAGTACTTGATGAAAAAAAATCAATAAAATTGTCAAAACGAATCATATTATATACAAGGTGATCCATTTAAGTGGGTACATTCGATATCTCGGAAACTTTTTTCATTTTTTTTTTTTTTTTTGTAAATGTATGAAACAATTTGCTCTAAAATTTAACATTCATATTTTTCTTGTCACCCTAATTTTTTGGGGTGAAACGACTACTTACTTTTGATTTTTAAATGGCAACCTATATTAAAAATTGCATACACGGATAGAGTATTAGTTTTTATACATTTTGGTATTGACATCGCAATGACTTAAAAAGAGGGGTAGTTAGGGTAGGTGTTTATTCGAATATGAAAGTAAATTTCCTCTCATTAACGTATTACCTTTTCCGATCAGAGGAAGTACAACTCGGGTCGTGAGTATAGATTTAACAAAAGTTAAATATCTATGTACCTACGAGGAACACAATTGTTCCTCTAAAAATAATTCTAGCCGAATATAAAGAATTGGTCTAGTGTATAATATGATTGCTTACATGCCGTGAACGGTAATGCGCATCTGAGCTGCAAAACATTGAAGATGAAAATATACACGCAACGTATATTTTTGAAGACGTAAATGGTTTACAATAAATTAAAGTAAAAAGGATTAAAAGAAAAACATAAGACACAAGAGTTGAATATTATACGACAATCGCATTTCATAAGTATTATAGTTGGACATAGTCGGAGCCTAAGCCTATGTCAAGACTGGATGATTTTAGGTCGTAAGTGTGAGATTTTTATAATGTTTTGAATTGAGTTTGTCATTGTTTATTGATTTAAATACAACATATATGGTAAAATGGCACATAGTTATCGTGATACAGAAATATAATTTGAGAATAATATATTAAGTTTTGATTAATATATAATTTTTTTTGTATAATCTAATATTAATTACTGTATTATTGACTAATTTATTTTTGTGCACATCATTAAAACATTTTTTTTTTTCATTAATCCGCTGGCGAATTATAGCTTCATAAGTTTCAATACTTATTGAATTTAATTTAAAAATATATGTTGTTTGTACCTATAGTAGGTAACAATATTGATAATTATTATTGTACTTTATATGAAATGATTATAGCACAGAGGTGATAAACAGTTTTTCGTTAATGATAAGATTTCAGTATTACGATTAGTCCGGTTACATACCAACTGCATACAATTCTATCCAATATGTCTTGGTAATAATCCTAAATCCAAAAATGACCTTCCTGAAGTACCTCCACACACATCAATTTTCTTTCAGAAAGGGTACTACACTTAAAAGTCTGAGCAAAATTGTTGGTAGAAGAGTTGCGCACAGATGAAAAAAAAACATCTTTGTAAAACCATAAGTACCATCAAACAAAAGAATTTGTATCTTTTAAAGAACACCACGAAAAATCGAAAAATATAATTAACCGAAGTGTTTTCTTTGCTTCACTAAGAATATAAAAAAATAAGCACAATCTTTATTTCATTATTATTATATGGATACATAAAAACATTTTAATCAATTCTTCTTCTTTCTTGGTTTTGGCCATTCAAGACCATACCTCTAGATAATCATACTGCCACCTATCCCTATCCTCTGCTACTTCCTGCCAATGACACTCCGGCTCCACTGTTTCAGTGTCTCTCCTTACGCAATCTTCCCATCTTAGACACAGTCTTCCAAGAGGTCTCCTCCCTACTGGGTTTTCCTCTATTACTCTTCTTATTAATGAGTCATGTTTCCTCCAGGCATGTCCAGCCCAAACTAGCCGTCTTTTTTTTATTTCTTTCAGTATATCCGGTCGTTGAAAAAGGGATTGCAGTTCTTCATTATGTAATTTCCTTCATTCATTTGTGAGAACATCATAGTATGCCCCATAAATTTTCCTGAGTACTTTTCTCTCAAATACTGCAATTCTTCGTTCTTCAGTCTTTCTCAGAGACCATGTTTCTGCTCCGTCATTGAAATTTCTGTTTTAATGTCGTTATCTTGAGTTATAATTGACCCTAAGTATTTGAATTGGTCCACTCTTTTAAATTTGTATTCTTCCACTTCAATGAATTATTCTTGAACCTGATTTCCATTTCTCCGACTGACCACCATGTACTTTGTTTTTTCTTCATTAATCCTTAGTCCTACTTTCTCCGCAGCCTTNTATAATTGACCCTAAGTATTTGAATTGGTCCACTCTTTTAAATTTGTATTCTTCCACTTCAATGAATTCTTCTTGTACCTGATTTCCATTTCTCCGACTGACCACCATATACTTTGTTTTTTCTTCATTAACCCTTAGTCCTACTTTCTCCGCAGCCTTTATAAGTGACTTTTCAATTTTTATTATCATCTCTCTACTCCTTCCCATTAGAGAGATATCATCCGCATATGCCAGAACATTAATTGTCGATCGACCTAACTCAACCCCTTCACATAAATTGAATTCTCTTACTATCTTCTCCAACACTAAGTTAAATAGTACAGGAGAAAGCGCATCTCCTTGTCTTAAGCCAATCACCACTTCCACTGGTTGTGACAACGTATTTGCTAGATTTACTTTAATCTTTGCTCCATTTAAACTTGCCTCTACAAGATTAACTAGCGTTTTTGGAAACTTAAATTCCCTTAGAATATTGATTAAGCTTGCCCTGTGGATAGAGTCGTAGGCTTTCTTGAAGTCCACAAATAATATATACACGTCTTTATTGAACTCCCACATTTTTTGAAGGGTCTGCCTAATCACAAATATTTGGTCTGTTGTTGACCTGTTTGGTCTGAAACCTCCTTGGTAATCCCCTATTATTTCTTCCGCAATCGGCTTTATTCTGTCTAATAGGCANTCCCATCTTCTCCGGGAGATTTTTGGTTTTTTAACCTTAATATTTATTGTCTTATTTCATTGATAGTAGGGGGTAGGCATTCGCAATCGTTGGTTTCTACTAGTGTCCATTCAAAAGTTTCTTCTGGATTTTCGCAGTTGAGCAGTTGGCCAAAATATTGTTTCCATTTTTCCAACATCTCTTCCTGTCCTGTTGTCAGTGAACCATCTTCATTTTTCAAGAACTTGTTATGTTTTCTAAATCCTCCTCTTATACTGTTTATTTTTTGGTACAACTGCCTCGCTCTATTCATTCTAGAATCTACTTCTGCTTCTTCCAATAATTTCCGAGTATATTTTCGTTTTTCATTTCTGAATACACTATTATCATTTTAATCAATAATATAATTTAAGTTTTTTTCATATGCCAGAGTTAAACTTGATAATAATAACTCAATAATAATTAAAATAAAATAAAATATTTAAAAACTCTATATATAGGTTATCTATACTTCTTTATCTTACTTTCTAATGGTGTAGTTACTCATATGTCTGAATAAAAGCTATCTAACTTAATCTTTATAATAATTTTAAACTTAAGGTCTTCATAGGAGAAGAAACAAAGTTAACAGTTTTAAATAAAATATAAGATTTAAAAAGTTAAACTTAAAAACACATAAACAATAAAATATTAAATTACATAATACTTACTCTATTTGCATTAATTTATCTTCGTAATACTGTTTTATTGCTAATGAATATTTTTAATTGGAAATTCTGTAAGTCTTCTTATGGGTAAATTATTATGTCTAAACAATACACAGAGATTATATTTTGCTTCATTGTTAATTAAAAAATAAGAACAAAAGGTTAAAATAAAATTATTATTTTAAAAAAAATAATAGATATCCATATGATATAAGATAACTTATAAATATCTATGTCTCCACAGGTCTTATTTTTGTTTTTTAAATGTTTAAAAGTATACACTTAGTTTTCAGAAGCTCTATTAGATGAAGGATTATATGAGGAAGTTTTAGTGTGCGTGACACCCAGTTATTTTTCAATAACTCATAAAGAGATCCTGTAACAGTTGACATATTTTTAAAAACTTTTCATAATAGTTAACTAACCCTAAGAAAGCTTTTACCTCTTGTACATTCTTAGGAACGTGAATGTTACAATTACCACAATTCTTTCATCAGGAACATGAAGACTATTTTTGTCAACTTGATACCTTGAGAAATTAATACTGTCAATGAAAAATTTGCATTTCTCTTTTTTAACTGTCAACCCAGCATCGGAAAGTTTCCTTAAAACTCCATGTACCCTTATACAAAGTTTTTGATCATCTTTTCCTGCTACTATAATTTCATCATAAAATCATCCTAATTTAGACAAACCGCTCAACATCTTATCCATCTCTCTTTGCAATAGACCTGACGCTGAAGCTAAACCCATACGGTACACATTTAAACATAAATAAACCTTTGTGAGTAGTGAGTTTCTGATTCTCAAGGGTAACTACTGATAAGCTTGAAAAAAATAGATTGATCAAAATCTAGAACACCCTTGGAAAAATAGTCATTAAATCTGTTTTCTTGGAAATAGGGTATTTTTCTATTTCAAAATTTTCGAACGTATTCTGATAATAATAACTTTTTTTTAATAAAACAATAAAGTCAAAACAAAATTATTAAAATGGTTAATAATCGTAAATAATTATAGTAAATAAAAATAAAATAAAAAAATGAATTAATGCGTCACCTGGAGTATTATAATAAGTGTATTATACAATTGGTTTCGAAATTAAAATTCATCATCAGGTATATCACAGTCAAAATGTAAAACGCGATTTAATGTTAAAAATGAAGTGAAGGAATACATAGAAAAAAATTATATAAATTGGTCGTTTTATATAGAATATAGAAAATAATTTATTTTAATAGGACAGATTATTTAAAATTAGTTATTGTTAGACATAGATATGTTAAGAAATATAAATTATTAGGTTATTATTTATCTAAAATGTATTGATATAAGATATTATTTTTAAAATAAAATCGGTATGAATATTTAGAATATTATTAAAATTATTTTTCTTTATTTCATTGTGTATGTGTTATTCTTCCAAAACTGAATTAATGCTAATGTTATTTTGGGTATTTAATATTTCTAAGTTTGTATTATTATTAAAACTTATATTATGGTTATTTTCTAAAACATGTTTTACGAAATTTGAATTAGGGACAGTCTTTTTTAATTTTATTTCAGAAATGTGTTCTTTATATCTTGTTTTAAAATTTCTATTTGTCTTACCTGTATACAATTTATTACAGTTACATTTAAGTTTATATATACTAGCATTTTCAAATGAAGGGGGATTTTTGTGAAGTTTTTGGTTAAAAATGTTAGAAAAATTATTAAAATTAGTGTTTTAGAAAAATCTTAAATGTTTGAAAATACCTTTTCTTTAATTTTCGTTTCAAACGTATATGAAATAAATAAAGTAAATAAATATATAAATAGAAAGTGTATATATAAAAATAAAATAAATTAATTAATGAATGCGTGCCTAGAGTATTATGATAAGTGTATTATACGACTGGTTTCGAATTAAAAATTCATCATCATGTATATTACAGTCAAAATGTAAAACGCGACTATTAATTTTTTTTTAATATTCATATCCTTTAACCCCAAATAGTCTGATCCCGTATGGCATCATCCAAACCCACATCAATCTCACAAAACTCTAACATTTTCTTCAATGCTATTACAAATTCCATAATTGATCCATCGGCAGCTTGTTGATGCTTCTTGAATTAGTTATTGTATTAGGTTTAGGGTTAATAAAATTTATTAAAAGATTTTTAAGTTCAGCATAACTAGACTCTGTTGGTTTCTTTGGTCTGCATAAATCGCGCACCAACGAATAACCATCATTGCCCAATAAGGTAAGAAACATTAATTGTTTCTTATGAACATTAATTTCATTTAGGTCGATTTATAATTTAAAACGTTCAATCCAAGAATTAAAATCATCTCCCTTTAAATTTAATTCATTAATTTGCTTTATGCAACCCGTATTTACCTTACTTTCGTCCTTCGCCATCTTGGTCGCCAATTGTACTATTCTTTGTTAGTACTAGTATAGTAAAGTCAATACGGATGAGCTTGGAAGTGAAAAAAATGGCGTTTAACAAGATTCACAGGATGACTAAATTAATTTTATTTTTTAATATCTATATATATATATAAAGCATATGTATGAGTGATACACAATCATAACCTTATGGTTTTCGTTTTTCCTTGGTTGGTAAGATATAGAATAACTTTTAATGTAATAACAATAACATATAATAATATGTAATAACATAATATCTACAAACTATTATCATATACCTCTTAAATACAGAAATTCATTTATATTATCTAACTATTTCATTATCTTCATTTTCCCCTGTTGATTTTTATTATTATTCTGTTGGATCAGTGGCGGAACTACATATATACAAAGGTGGGATTTTCCACGGGCCTCGTCGGTGAAAGGGCCTCGCCGAATATTTGTATAAAGATNTATACCCTTTATTTTATAACTTACTGTAAATTATATAACAAAATAAAAATAGAAAATACAATATTAATACCTATATAAATATAATAATACATTAATATTTGTAATTTAATATTTCGATAATAGAATATGTACTTGTTTCCGGTTCAAATGTTATTTATAAAATATATTTCCGATGACCGCGTCGATGCTATAGTAGTATAGTACCTATATCAATGATAATGTCATAATATTATGTGCCACATGCGTGCCTACTCATTATGACAATAATTTNTCTTTGTATTAAATTTGTTCACTATTGGAGAACGCTAATTTGACAACATTTAGGTAAGTAGTATTATAGTTTTTTTTTATTAATATTTTATATACCTAATATGATTAATACCTATTAAATATTTTAACTTACAGTTTTCAAACTTGTACGTTATTGGAATTTACTCTATATTATGTTTAGCTTTTCGTTAATATTATAAAATTAAAAGATATAAATATGCATAATTGATAAATGCACTCCCCATCGTCCAAGTTATTTCACATACTATGCATAATATGAACTAATTAAAATATTACCGTTTATTTATGATTTCGTTGTTTTAATCGTCATTGGCGTTTATATTTGTCTTATTAAGTATTATTTATATTGTGTTTTAATCATGATATTATAATTTAATATNTTTTCGTTAATATTATAAAATTAAAAGATATAAATATGCATAATTGATAAATGCACTCCCCATCGTCCAAGTTATTTCACATATTATGCATAATATGAACTAATTAAAATATTACCGTTTATTTATGATATCGTTGTTTTAATCGTCATTGGCGTTTATATTTGTCTTATTAAGTATTATTTAAATTGTGTTTTAATCATGATATAATAATTTAATATTAATTATATAAGAATAAAAATCAAGTTATACTTATAAATTTAATTTATAGGTATACCTATTATAACTTTAATAATAATGTGTTATATTTTATTAGACATAAATGTGTCATCTAGACTTGTTAATTTCTTGGCTACTAAACCTGTACTTACAAGTCCAATTTTGTATCTGTAACTCATCAGATTCGTTAATATATGGTGACAAGAATTATAATTTCTTTTTAAAACTATTTTATTTCCAGTTTCTGGATCATTACTATTGTACAGCTTGGTTATTGCCTCCCGAGACTGGTTTTTTTTTTTTGCATTATTTTTTCTTCATACCGTTCAACTCTATTTTTTATTTTTTACAATCAACCAGAATCGACCAATTAGGTATACGACCATTTGAAAACGTTATACTGACTTTTATTCCAGTAAGTCGGGACATGTACAACATATTATAACAACCAGAACTTTCAACATTTTCGATAACCATTTCAGCAGATAGAATCTGATAGAAATGCTACTTTTTATTAGATTTTTCTGTTTCTGAGGAATCGCTCGGAAGTTAATTGACCCGATTTAATAAAAACGAACTCATAATTTATTATTTAGGCACCACCTATATTATATTATTATTTAAAAAACAACACGCACGTCATACATAAAATACCTATGATAATATAAATGAAAGTTGGACAGGGTATTCGCGACTGAAAGCGAAATAGTTGGTCTATTAAAATTGCTTTAACGGGGAAGATTTACGTTTGATTACATATTAAATTATAATATTATATTGAGACATTGAGTACTGAGTTCTGACTTCTGAATTTCTTTGTAATCATCTCGTTTCGTTGTAATAATCATAAATATAGCTTTATTTGTTAATATTATGGATGACCATAATTATTATTCTAGCTAAATGGATAATAAAGATGCATAAATTAAATACAAACTTGTATTGAACTTACATAATATATAATATACAATAGGTAGTGTTTAAAATGTGCCTACTTACCTACATCGTGAAGTTTACCGTGAAGGTCACTGGTTTGCAAACATAATCTTCGAATCTTAATAATCGTTTTAGATTCTAAGTGGAGTAAAGAAGCTTAATATGGTTACACAAAGATGTTTAGTTTTTATTATTTATTTTATTTTTTTTTATCTGTACGCAACTTTTCTACCAGACATATTGCTTTGATTTTTAATTATAGCACTTTTTCTGAAAGAAAAACGGTATGGGGAGGTACTGTAAGGAGGTCATTTTTCGATTTTCCCAATAGTTTTCCCAATAAATGTGAAAAACCGAAAAAAAAAACATGAGAAAACCGGGAAAAACGTAAGAAAAATGGGAAACCAGTACAACATTATACAAATATTATTAAAGAAAATATATAAAGCCTATTATAAAGTAATTAATTTACTCTAATATGAAAAAACATTACTATCATCTAAAGTCCGCTCAGAATCCTTTTTTTGTTAGCAATGGTTTACCGTTGCTTACTGGTATACATTAAATTTCCTATAACAATGGCTACACCTGTCCCTATTATCCTAGGACGTTTTTTTGTTCTTAAACCTATTTTAATGCATTTGACTGTTACTGAACCTTCGACAAAAGGTCTTTTAAAATCACAATTATCTTGAATTATGTCGGTGATTTCTGTTAAACAATATGTAATTTTATTATTACAAATTGTAAATAAAATACATTTTAATAAGAAAATGTTAAAAAAACTAGTAATAAATGGATTATTTTGGTTAAATGACTGTTATTATGCTAATGCTTTTGTACCGTCCATCACTCCGTTAGCCTTATCATTAGTGTCGACTAGAGCGCTACCTATAGTTCTTTTCAACCGTGAATACATACGTTTATATTCCATGTACCTATATCCTACATTATTACTTTATCATCTTTATCTACAATTATGGTGTTTCAAAACGGACTAATATTCCATAACCGTGACAATTATTCTATATTCGGGCAACATGTGTTTATCACTTTATCAGTAAAACATCAGTTATTGATAACATAAATCATGACGTTATATAAAATTATGATTCACAATACTGAACATTCATAATATTTATTAGTCTTCTTTATTACCTCTACTTGGTGAAGTTATTATTGTAATTTAGTGTACATTTCAATACCATTTTTTTTTCTACAAAGTCTACCACGTAAATAATAAACTAAGTAAGACATTTTTTTTTTGAATTTTGCTTCTCCATAATTTCTGTTATTTAATTCCAACGGATCCAATTATATCCGTGTAACAAATTCTTTATTACTATTTTATATTTTATATTTCATACTTTTAGAAATGGATCACTGCGATATTATTGATGATGAACAACTAGAACCTACGTTACAAAATGTAATTAGCCAGACCACTTTAAAATGGATTTTCGTAGGTGGTAAAGGAGGCGTTGGTAAAACCACATGCAGGTAATAACCAACAACTTTCCTAATATTAGGTATACTTTTGTAGGTACCTAATTATCGTCCAATTTGATTTTAATTTCAGTTGTAGTTTGGCCATTCAATTAGCAAGTGTACGTGAATCTGTACTTCTTTTATCAACTGATCCAGCACATAATATATCTGATGCGTTTGGACAAAGGTTCACTAAAGTGCCTACTAAAGTTGAAGGTTTCAATAATTTGTTTGCCATGGTAATCATATTAGATACCTATTAAAAATATATGATTATTAATTTATTAATACAAATTATTAATTTTTATTTATGACATAGGAAGTAGACCCAGATGTCAGTAATGGCAATGAACATTTATTTGAACAAAACGATGAATCTGATATAATGCGATTGGGTAGAAGTATTTTACGGGATGTGGTTGGAGCATTCCCTGGTATTGATGAATCAATGAGTTACGCTCAAGTAATGAAGTAAGTATGCATACAATTGTCTATTAAAAATTACATAGGCGCCGGGTTTTGAAATGTCATAGAGGCTGAGCTATAATCTACTAATATTTTTAAAAACATTTTGAATTTATCAATTTAAGTCAATTATTACATTCATTTAACAACTAGTATATTAAAACAAACAAAAATTATCATAAAAACATTCACTTCAAAACCTATTTATTAACCTATTTATTAGATTAAGATACATTATTATTATATTTTACTGTAGGTTAAACATAATACACACATAGTTTTCGATTTATTTTGTATAAATTAGATTAAACTTATGACAAAGTTGTTACCTTTAATACTGTTAATATAACTATTAGTAACTATTGATAGTTCAACTTATTCATCTCTATAAATATGGAGAATTGAAGTATCATTTAAACATTCTTGAGACATTATGAATCTGAGATATGTCTTAAAACTCTAAAGTGCAAAAAATGACTTCTCTACTGTTCAAGAGGATACTGGTATTATTAACATAATTCTCAATAGCTATTTTAACTTTAGTAATAAGTCACATAGCATTTTATCTTTCTTGAAAAAATCAATGATGCCTTAAATGTTGTAAAGTATAATAACTCTAATACACAGTTTGTAGCTTTGCATGGAGAATTTCTATTCTGTTGAAAATTTTAATCACAGCATTCAATAAAAAAAAAATCAAAGTTAATTATTTTTAAATTTTATTATTTTTCATTGATTTTGATATCAACGAAAAAAAATAAGACCCAACTTATGCTTTTTATAAGGGGTGGTACCTCAGCTTTACTATTTCATTGGGAACTTCAGTTCAGTATCCCTGTGTGCTTGGCGCCTATAAAAAATTGTTTTATTATCCATGTACAATGTACATGTTAAAAATAAGTATTGATTAAAAATGTTGAGTATGTCTATTTGCAGTATGTTTGTACAATATGTTAAAATAGAATTAATAATGTTAAATTATTAAAATTAGTATAAATAATATTTTAATAAAATTATGATTGATAAATAATCATGACTTGGATTTTATAGTATTTGTTAATTATCATAGAATACAGATTAAAATTGCAGAGTGAACTTTACATCTTCTTTATGCACCAGATTCCAAATATACAATTTTATATTGCTGTTTTTTATATATTTAAAGTATTTTAGATTTTAAGTACTATCTTTCAATTTTTTAATTTATTTTTTATTATTACACCTAATATAATTATTTATTTTGTATTTTAAAAAATAATAGAAAAATGTTTGGTTATATGAATTCATAAGAAACCTACATTTTCATTTCATATTATAATCTTTTTTAGTAACTTGGCGTACTGACTTATCAAACAGTCTACATTTATGACTTTTTATCGGTTTTAATAAATACATTTTCTTTTTTGTCATTTTTCATGTTTTTAAGTTAGGCACTTGAAAAAAAAGTCCTAGTAATGATTTATAATATTTTATTTTTAATTATGTCTATTTATTGTTTAATTTTAGGTTAGTTAAGAATATGAACTTTTCAGTAGTTGTACTTGACACAGCTCCTACAGGGCATACTCTACGATTGTTGACTTTTCCTTTGGCAATGGAAAAAGCTATAGTAAAACTTTTGGATTTAAAAAATAGAGTAGGGCCTTATCTTAGTCAAGTTAGTATGTTATTTGGTGGGGGTATTAATTTGGAAGATATTTCTCAACAACTTGAAGAGTTGTTGGCTACAATCAAAACCATAAATGAACAATTCAAAGATCCTGTAAGTAATCAATATAATATTATACTCTATTCACAATAAGTGACCACTTTCGCACATGTATACTGAGCCGCCGTAATCTATGATTGGTCGGTGATTTTCGTTGTTCGTCGTAGTAGGCAGCAGGCTGCTGCCACGGCCGTTCATACAGAGGGGTGTTTTCATTGAGCGAGTGGGTCAACTTACGGTGAATAGAGTATAGTCAAATACATAGGTTTTATAATGATTTTTTTGTAGGATCAAACAACATTTATTTGTGTATGCATTGCTGAATTTTTGTCATTGTATGAAACTGAGAGACTTGTTCAAGAATTAACCAAAAATGGAATTGACACTCATAATATTATTGTTAATCAATTGTATATAAACAATGGTGATTCGGATCCCAATTGTAAAAAGTGTTCTTCCAGAAGAGCATTACAGCACACATATCTCGATCAGGTATATTCATTTATATATGCATTTTAAATATGGTTTATTTAAAAAATGTTAATTCCACTCTATCCTTTTTTAGATTTATGATTTATACATCGATTTCCACATTACTAAGCTTCCTCTATTAGAAAAGGAAGTAAGAGGTGTTACCGATATAACAGAGTTCTCTAAATATCTGATTTTTCCAAATTATGCATTTAAAAAATCTGTACCGTAACATTATTGTTATTCATATTATCAAAGGTATATAATCTGATATATTAATATAATCATGTATTCTTTTAATTATTACTTATTCTTATTATTTTTTTTGAGTTTATATTAATTATTTTATAGTCTATTATTAGTTTTTTTTTCTTTATTACAATTTTATAGAATATTCAATTTTATGCACTATTTGCACTGAGTGTAAATACTTGTTGAATTTGTGTAACATCAACAATGACATTGAATGTAAGTATTATTATGAACCATATTGCTTTACCTAGTCTCTAGGGGTGGACAACAATTAAAAATATAAATAATAGATTTATATTTCCACGATAAAATATATGTTCATATTTAATACGAAAAACTTTGTTAAAGTGTTGCACTCATGCAATTCTAATTTACATTAATAATCCTCAAATCAAAAACTTTAATAATTAGGTACCATTCTGAATGTAGTGGTACTTGATATGGATGTTTTATCTAAATAGTTTATTGTTAATTACAAAAACAATAACCTTGTTTTTGGTTTTAAAAATAATAAACTTTACTTTTATTATGTATTGCAATAATTTTATTATACACTCTTATTAAATTTGCATAAGGAAATTATATTTTTTTTAAATAAATTTTTAATGTATGTCATAAAATATATATTAATTTTATTTTGAATTGTTAATAATTTATAAATATGATAAGATGATTTCACTCTATAGTCTATATAATTTATTATCATTACAGAGCGAATTTTCAGATTTTTACATATATTTATTGGCTCTATGCAATGCAACGAGGATGAAAAATGTGGATGATTTATCCTTTACAGAGTTTGCAGAAAACAATTTATTCTGCATATTTGAGCATATTTTGGAGATTGGAGAATATTTTGTCCATTTTTCATATTTTAAAATATATTGCATTATTATTCATAAAACAAATCATATATTTAGTTGATTCTTGAGTTGTGATATTTTCATTGTAAGAAAAAATGATTATTATTTATTTGACTGAAGAATGATAAAAATCATACAGTTTCTGGTTTGTAGTCAAGTAGTCAAATAGGTAATGATAGTCACTCTATTTCTCTTGGATCGTTAACAAAATCACTAAAATATTTTGGTGAGCGATAATATTTAGTATCTATGATACAAACTATTCAAATTAACCATTAACATTGTTTAGTTTTTTTTTTTAATTTTATTTTTTAAATGCCGAAACTTAACAATAATATTATTTTTTAAATATAACTGAATTTAAATAATTTACCAAAGAAATGATACTAGTAAATGCATATTTTAAGGTTGATTATTAAGTTTGAGTACCTATATTATTATAACGAGGTGCAGTATTAATGGTAAACATAAATATTGTGAAATTGAATGTAGGCATATATACATTACATATTTTTAGTATATGTTACATGTTAAAGGAATATTAAGAAAATATTTTAAGGTTTTTTTAGAGCATATTAACATCATATTTTAAACTTTTAAGAACCTAAATATCCGCTTTCTAATTGTCATCAAATATACATTTAAATTACTTTTATTATAAGTTTATAAAGTGAAACAATACACACTTTTAAAATTGTATTTAAAGTATAATCAGTGTTACCTATAAATATTAATATAATCTTAAATACATTTTTTACTACCATTATTCTATGCTTCATAGAAGTAACCTTATGCAATTTATATTTCTACCAAAAATATAATCATCATTTTCATCAAAGTTTTTCTAGACAGAAATGTATGTTTGTTAAAAAATATGAACTAAAAAGAACCTTAGATCATATTATTATTTTATTGATAGATAGAAATAACTGAGAAAAAACTTCTGAATTATTACTTCATCATACCTAACCTACCTATGATAAATACTATTATTTAAAATTAAAACCAATCATTACTGTTGTCGTTAATTTTATAATTCAAAACTATAATAAAATCTTAATATTCTAATGAACACTTTTGCCGAAAGTAACTCGAATACTATTTGATTATAAAAATAAAACACTTATGAAGAAAAAATTTAACATGAAATAATGTAATTGATTACCTATTTAATACTTGTTTCAATTTGAAAAATCATCATTACATTGACCTACACACATTTTATATAAACAATGATAATAGTTCAACAAAAATCTAACATAGTATTATTTGTTTTAAACTAACAGTAATTAATTGTTAATTTGTATTATATTTTAACGTCATCTATTTCCAAACCAATTTTTAAGTATTATTAACAACAAACAGTTGCCTAGGTTTTTCATACTTTTGATTAAAATTTAATTATTCATCTTTGGTTGATATACTTTAGAAGTCTAGTAAAATGTTCAAACAATTGTATCTACATAAAACCAAAAAAAAAAACTCGAAACGTCAAATACCTATAAATATCTAAAAACTCGTCAGGATATTTTAAATATCATACCGTCTAGAATATACCATCATTAGTACAGGTTCTATGCAAAATTTATGTCTTACGATGATTTTAAACTAAATTACGACAAAAACGATTAAGTTTGTTCACAATTATTAAAAAAACTACAAAGAAAATAAAAAAAAATCACTGTTTTCATCACCAACTAGACGACATTTTTTCTAAATAAATATGTTACTCTAGAAATTTGGAAGAAGATTACTGGTAGAAAAATTTAATAATGAACCTTTTTATTGCTATAAATTTGTCTGTTTATCCTATTCGTTTTTTTTTTTCTGTTTTTCCAAATTATTATGAAACTACTTGGAAAATTAACTACCTTCTCAGTGCACCAACAAGGTCCAAAATGCTGCATATAAATATATATATTTATATATAATTTACGCCACTGCATTATATTATAATATATGTATGATCACGACTCACGAATGATGTGTAGGTAGTAACTAGTAGTAGAGATTAGTGAAATACTGAAATAGTGAAATCTGAAAAAATATTATCACAATAATCATTCGACCAGTGGCGTCACTTCAGTCTTTGTTAGTCTAGGGCAACCACCCGCCGATTTTCCGACCCGACCTTTTTTTTTTCACGCAGATTCACTTAGTTCAATGCCATAAGAGGTGATAGGGGGGGGGAGGTAAATATTCAGGTACTTGAACATCACGCACAGAATTTTGAAGTATTAAAAATAAACAATTTAGTCACGCCTTGATTATATTGCAATAATATACTTTTTTAACAAGTACAACAATATAAATTATAATGTACTTAATTGTAGATAAATCATTTATTTTTCAATAACAAAAATTAGGGTATTTTGCTACTAAACACTTAATTCCATACACCGAAATATTTTTAAATAATGAACATAGACCTAGTAGTGCACATGACAAATATGACTTCGTTGCATAATTGTTTTTGGAATTTATTAATAATTAACTATGATAAATACAATCTTCTATAAAAGTCCTTGATATACGACTAGAAATTTTAAAATTAAAAACTGTATAGCTTGGATTAATAAACTTGTTATATTATTAAATAATAACAAACACCTACTTTACTGGCGACAACATTTAACACAATTTAAAACAACTATATAAATTTAGTTGAGAGCAAACTTTGGTAGGCATTATTATTATTCTGAGCAAAATAAACACTTTTTGAGGCTTCAGCTCCAGAGAAAATCCCTTGAAACCATTCTTGCTTGACAGCATACGGCTATACCTTGGCACGCCTATTTCTTTTTATTCAATCCAATATAAAACTGCTGAATGTGGACAGACAAGATAAAAAAGACAAATGTCAAAAGGTCGTTATCGGCGTCGCCCAGATGGCGTAGTCGGTATTATATTTAGCGTTAAGGATTTTAAATGAATACACGCTAATTAATAATTTTCATTGTTTTCAACAAACAATATTGGATAATAATAAAATAAAAATCTATAAAAGTCTGAAATAAGTACTGCACACAATTTCAGGTCCTGATAACTATAATATTACAAATAAAATAAAATATGTGATTGGAGGTATTATCTTATTTTTCGTTCAAAGTTCACTCGTGTAGTCGTGTACTCTTGCGGCAGCAAAAGGATTGTTGACTTCACCGAGATTATTTTTTAAAAATTTTTTTCGTCACGTCTTTCACATTCACTTTTGTCTGATTGCCACCGTAGGCGTGGCACCCACCCTGCGAGTGTCACAAATTTTCGATTTTTTTTAAATCGTAAAACATTTAATTTTGAAAAAAATAAAATGTATTTGTTTTTATTACATGAATCATTACATATTTAACGCCTTTAATAGGGCGATAACGAGTAGGTAAATTAAGGTATGGACCATTTTAATTGTTTCTTCCTTCAAAGTTCAAGTGTCTTGGTCAATCGTGATTGGCTAGGCCCGCCCTGCCACAAATGTCCGCGCACGTCTATGACTGCCACCATAAATGTCAAGTTCATGTTTCCGGCGCTAATCGTGATCGAATTTAACCACTACAGGATAAACATTGCACCCATGATACAGGTGATTAACATGGTATGACAGGGGGGCTATAACACAGCCGATCCGTATTTTAGCCGAAAATATTTCAACCGACCGTATTTAATGAAATTATCAGAAAATATTTCCTCCAACAGCTTCCGGCCGAATCGCACGGACGCTACTAATTATCAACTTGTACATTTCTTATCATTGTTTTTAATCAGAAAATGTTAAATTAGAAAACTTGGAAGTTTGAACGTCGATATCTTCAACGAAAATTGAAAAATTTGATAGAACGTGCAAATGTTGAGTTAGAATTCCAATACAATTTCGAACAAACAAAAATAATAAACCGACAACATTTTGAATATTTTCTACGGTAGAAATATATATTATTTAATTAAGTTTAAAATTATTACTCGTTATTTTTAACTTCAACCATTTTTAAGTATTTAAATTATTCAAGTGTAGATAAACAACCACTTACATATGTTGGATTTATTATCAAAACTAAAATAATATATTTTCCAATTAACTTCATTGATTAAAAATTCAAAAAAAATAAGTGGGTTACTCGGGGCATCTGGTTAATTCGTTTTTATTTAAAAAATATAATTCCGTACAAAAAATGTACGGAATTTCTCTCCTTTTTATTTACTTCTCATCACGCGTTATCATTTTTTGGAAGATCTGACCTTATCTTTTTATTACAATCGGCTATAGTTATATATATAATAAATAGTCTATATTCAATAGAGTTTACTATAAATATTCAAGGCTGTAATACTCTCGGATAACATATTATCGGCTCAAATATTTTCGGTTGTTTTATGATCACGGATTAAAATTTAATATATATCTCGGGTTCGTGCGTATGCCAGGAACTTCAACGAGATCCTACTGGGGGAAGGGTTGTAGATAGGCAATTTATTACTTTAAACTGTTATAACTCAAAAAACGGTAAATCTGATATTAGTGTTATGCATATCAAAATTTCTAGTAAAGTATTCTCTATTCAAATCTGTGTTCAAAAGGGGGAGGGTGAGGTTCCTATTTGAAAATCAAAAGTATGTACATATTTAAGGTATATGGAGCAGGGGTGAAAAATTAAAAATGATTTTAAAATAAAGCTTAAACGATTCCATAATGATTAGAAAAACAAATCAAATTAACTTAAGAAAATCCGAAATAATTACTGGTTCATGATGAAAAAATCACACTGTACATAGATAAGTCTGCTGTAGATAGGTTAATGATAAGTGATAACTATTCGCGAAAACAAATTCAAAACCAAGGTTTATCAATACACCTTGTTTAAAACATATTTCTATTCATTATCAAAAATTCTAAGCTATTTTTTTTTGTTAGTACTTATTAGCTCTTCTATAATTGTCTATCAAGGTTCCATTGCCACTTCACGGAAAATTCTATTTCAAAAACGATGTCATAACTTAATTACTTAATATAAAAATAGTTCGTCAAATATTGGACTGTATTTTGATTTCAATCGCAGAATGTTTCACAAATCTCATTCAGCTTCTTGTTTCCTTTTTAGAAATGTTTGTTGCTCTCAAACGATACCAAAATGTAATTCGTCGTCACAAGCTGGTAAAATGATGAACAAAGTAATGGGACTTAATCAGAAATCTAAGTAAGTGTTACAAATATCTTATAAAAATATTACGAACATCAAAAAGTATATTGCACTAAAAAATTAATATCGATACATACCTTACAACTATTTTAATATTATTTTCAGAAAAGTTTGGTACAAGTCAAGTGTTGGAGCCAATCTTACATTTGAAGAGCTTATGAAACAAACAACCAAAAATAATGCCGGTCGTCAGTCAACAAAGCGTGTAAATGTTCTTAATAAACTGTTAATGCAAAATATTACCGATCTAATGGCTACTGGTGAAAACTTCGATAAACTTGTAGGATATGGTTTAGAAGTATCAAAGGTATAACATATTAATATGTACTAACTAGAAATGAATTCAGTTTAGCTCTTGAATGATTTTTTGGATTTTTTTTTCAAATTGTGTTTTTTATGGTTAATTTGATGGTACTTTCAAAAAAGTCACTCAAACTTTCTTTGAAAGTTATTATCAAAAAACTTCAAAATGCACAATCTTTCCAAAAATTGTATTTTTAAGTTTAAAATACTAAACATTTTAAAAAAACATCATCAAAATTAAGTATAAAAAAACATAAATTTCAAAAAAAAAATTGTTAGCTATGTCATTAAATATCCCATGTATTATATAGGTTGGTTTTCTTTATTGCAGGTTTGTATTTCAGGAGACTATCGATCTGTCAAAGTGTTTTGGATGGCTAAGATGTCTGAAGATGATTCCAAATTAGATGATATATTGCAAAACATAAGTGGTCCATTAAGACATGAATTATCTAGATTAAGAATTATGGGCGAAGTACCAAAAATACAATTTGTAAAAGGTTATTGTTAAAAAATTAAATATTGTTATTATTCTAAATACTAATGATACCATTTTAGACAAAACATATGCAAACATAGCTGCAGTCGATCGATTATTAAATAAAGCAGATTTTGGTGAGGATTTTATACCAACTTGCCCCAACTTATTGAAAAACCATCCTACAATATTTACAAAGATTGATCCAGAAATTAAGGTGATATTATTGTAATAACTAGTCTATAGATTATTAAGAGATAATGTTTATTAATTATGCATAAGAAAAGTGTTGGATATAATTTGAATCCATAGCACCAAAAATATATGTTTTCTGAACTATTATAGATAATATGTTAATTTTATTAAAATATTTTCATGTGATACATTTTTTTTTATTGGGTGTTTCTAAAGAGAACTCATATTCACATTTTTAATATATTTTAGGAAAAAATTTATGAATTAGAGAATAAAGAAAACCTAGAAGACGATGGAAGCGATGAAGAACTAGAAATATTTCCTGAAATGAAGGTCGATGTAATGGGTCTTAATCATAGTGCAATAATGGCCAGAGTGAGATATTTACCTAGTATTATAATTTTATGTATTATTATTGCTGCTAGGACAGATATTTATGTTTTTATTGATTGGTTTAAAAAAAAAAACTAGGTAATAACTTACTAATTATTATTTGTATGTATTTAATCCGTTTTATTCGCTTTTACTTAAAGAATGGTTCACAAAAAATGTCTTTATAACACATTCAATTTACAACTGCAAATAAATGTGATGTTATTGATGGACAGCAGTGAATAATTTAAGTGAAAAGAGGTAGAAAGAAAAATGTTTGAGTGGGTGACTGGGCAAGGTTAGTGAGTTATCATAGGCATTTAATTTGGCATGGTCAACGCGATATGTGGGTTAGCTGTGAATGTACAACTATGGCGATTGGAATAAAATTTAAAAAATAATTATATTTATTTACGAGTATTAACTTTTTAAATAATATTGTTTTACTTTATTATTTTATTATATGAGATTTATTATTAGGTGGACTAGAGAGAACATTTTGTATTGCACTGCCAGAACAGCTAGTATTATAATTTGTAAATAACACTGTTATTTTCTTCTAGTTGAATGCAGCTATTCAAAAGTCTAAAGCAATTCATCGCCAATCCAATGTTGTGCAAAATACCTTAAAAAACAATTTATCTGAATCCACCGAGAAACCTCAATATTTGTCATTTACAGATTTTATAAAAAAACAAAAAATTCAAGAAGTCAAAGCCTTGGGTAGAAGGAGGAGTAGATCTGTTGAAAAAGAAATGTATGATCAAGATATAACATTAGATTATAACGAAGAAGAAGATAGCAATATAGATGAATATCCACTTAAAATTTGATTTAATATCTTAACAATTTTTTTTAGTTTCCTTTAAACAATTTTGGTTTTGTTTTAGTACAAATAAATATTTAATATGATTAGTAGTCAGCTTTGGTTCTTTGCTTGTATGGTTATGTTATAGGTATTTATATTTAAAATGTTTAACAATTTAGTTTTTAACCTATTATATATGGCAAACAATACTGTATCTATATTGAAATTGTATGAATTCTGCAAATTGAAAGATTTGATCATTGGACGCAACATTAACAACTTGTAAGTTGTAATCCTTTGATACTACAAGTACGTTATATTCTCTTAGCCATTACATTAAATAATAAAGATAATAACTGAAGATTTCGGTCTTACAGTGACTGCTGTATGTATTCAAAGAATCTTCATGCTTATACCCCAGAAATTGCAATTAGTTAATTAATAGCGCGTAAATTCCAAAACTGATTAACTTATTCCTTACAATCATTTGAATGTAGTTTAATATTTTAATTTATGATATTTTTTTTTTATAGAACAATTATATTTTCATATATCCGAATCTAAAAAAATTCTAATATACTAATTGGTAGTAGGGACCTATCCAATATAATATTTAATATTTGTATTATTGTATATACATATATTTTTACAGAAAAGGTATTGAAGGTTTGAGATAACTGATTGAATTGTGATATTACATAAACATTTTATGTAAATGTAATACAATGTAATCAGTAATCCAATGATGATATTATACTAAATCTTAGTTGATATATACTGAAGTATAAAACTTATAAAACACTTTAAGACTTTTTTTTTTTTTTTTAACTAATTCCATAGAAAAAGTATATTTTTTGATATGATTAAATTTAATAAATGGGCCTACTATTATATTACACACTGAATAATATACATAATTTGTTTTGTGGTTATTTAAAATATGAAAGTATAATTATTTTTATAAGGAAATTATAAAATATAAAGTGGTAATATTATAATACTTATAATTTATACAAAATGACAAGTTTTTTCAATTAACTAATAACTATAAGTGTTTTTAAAAAAATTTTAAATTTAATATTACAAAGGTATATTATACATGTATATATTGTGTTATTCGTTACTATTCACCAATACTTGATAATTGTGACGTTGATGAAAGTTTGGAACAATATCGACCAACCACTCTTTATCAATTAATGTTATATATTTCATATATGGTTGACTAGTCTCTATGATTTCGGTATATAAGACACAATGAGGATATGAATGAAACAATGTTGAGGTTGGGTGAATTTTGCACTCTTTTTTGGCATTGACTGTTAAATATTTTTTTTCAGGAGTGATATAAGCTAGATTTTCAAAAAATCCAGACAATAGACATTTTCTGACTGGGTCAAAATTTTCTCCACATGACTGACCAATTGGTAAATGTAAATATCTACAGATATCTAGTATCTGGTCACGAGCACGGTCTGCATATTCTAAATTACGGACATTGAGGAAATTATCATCGCACCAACTGGATTTAGAATCTTTTCTTATTTTTCTGTATGCACGGAATGTCTTTAATAACATAATATGATCACTGATAGAAGATTTAAATTTTATATGCGCATCCTCAGCCTGTTTCCTTTTTTTTTCAGAAAGACTAGATACAAAAATTGAATCTGTAGATAATATAGACACAATATTTACAATGTCTTCCAAACAACCATAACTTATTGATGACAATATTATTTTTGAGTATCTTGGATCCAAAGGATATTTAGTCATTTTATGACCTATTTCAGTTAAAATATTGTTTTTAGTAGCACCTAAAGTTTCTAACATTTTATAAGCTTGATCAATCGCATCCATTGAAGGACTGTTAATGTAATCAAATTTGTAGGGATCCATATTCATGGCCAATATTTCTAATACTACATTACCCAAATTACATCTTTGAATTTCTGGCACAGGGTCTTTGTTCATTTCATCATATTGCTTTTTAGAATATATCCTGTAACAATATCCATCAGATTCACGACCCGCACGACCTGCTCTTTGTTCGGCTTGTGCTTGTGAAATATTTTCTATCTTAAGTGCATCCATTGAGGTTTCTGGATGAAAACAACGAACTTTAACTTTACCACAATCTATAACATATTTAATACCAGTTAAAGTAACTGATGTTTCTGCAATATTTGTACTCAATATGATTTTTCTAGCAAATTCATTGGGCTCTAATGGCATGAATACTTTAAGTTGTTCATTGGTAGGTAAAGAAGCATATAATGTGCGTACTTTAATGACAGGATAGTTTCTAAGAACAGAATCTTGATTAATATGTTCAATAGCAAGAGCCATATTTTCAATTTCCTCTTGCCCAGTTAGAAAAACCAAAAAGTCATGACGTTCTGGTGCCTCTTTATGTAACTGAAATATAGTAACAAACGTATCATGAAAGTAGTCTTCAACATCTTTCTTAGCATGGAATGTTTTTATGTCATAAAGCCTACCTTGTAAGTATACAATCTGTGCATTACCAAAGTAGTCTGCAAACAAATCAGCATTCATAGTTGCTGACATGACAATTACTTTGAGAGGATTAGAACTATTTTTACGACTGAATTGGACTTTTTTTACAATGCCAAAAAGTATATCAGTATTAACTGTACGTTCATGAGCTTCATCTAGAATAATACATCCGTATGCCGATAAACTTTTTTCTAATATTGCCGTACGTAATAGCATTCCATCAGTCATAAATTTTATTTTAGTAAAGTGATTAGTTCTGTCGATAAATCTTACTCTATAACCAACAAGCTCTCCAATTTCAGTATTTACTTCAAACGATACACGTTCTGCTAGTGATATTGCTGCCACACGCCTTGGCTGTGTAACTACGACATCTTCGTCTGGTTGTAATATGTTCTCATAAACAATCTGTGGAATCTGAGTTGTCTTGCCACTTCCTGTTTCTCCAACTATAATCAACGTTTCATGTTCTCTGATTAAGGCACACAGTTTTTCTTTTTGAAGAGTGACAGGCAAAGTCTTTCGTTCATCATCAAAATATTTTACTAAATCCATTTTACTTAGGTCGTTCATTATTAATATATTTTAACACTGAGTATTGTTTAAATAATTTATAACACGTGATTACGAATGTTCCACATGTTGTTTGTTGTTATTAAATGTTTGTGGTTCGGATCTTTATCATTCCTCAGATCTTTAATCCTTATCATTGTCTGACGAGAGCTGCCAGTAGTTGCTTCTTACCCATCGCCGTCGTGGTGTGAATTAATATACCAAAATACAGTACATATTTGATTATACCGACTACCTAGTAAATATGTATTATTTTATATTTAATAACTTATAAAACATTTTTTTTTGTACCGATTTTAATTATATTTAATTACTCACTAATAGTTATAATATTTTTATGGCTGTTCATTCAAGATTATTCATTATTAAAGATTAACAATTATTATTTTTTTTATAATTATTCAAATGTGTAAAACAAAATCCATGTAATTCCATATTTTATTAATAGTTTTCTTGTTTACTGTTTATTTAGAACATTATATTGTTTTGTCTACCTACTCTGTGATTAATTCAATTATACTATGGAAATGAAAATCACCAGATTAGAAATGGATATCAAGAGACTTTTGTCAGTCTGTGAAGACATGGCCCAAAATAATTTATCTGATGATTGGAAGTTAAGCAAGGTACTTATTTTGTTTGTCTTCTAATAAGGAATTTAAAATTTGTAGTATTACAATGAATACAACTTTTACTTTAGTATATTGAAGCTGTCAGTGAAATGATTACAGAATTGATAAAGAAAAGGTAGATAAAATATTTATTTACATAAATTAATTTATAATAAAATTTCTCTATCCAGCGAGAGAACAGACCCAGTTCTGCTCTTGTGGTCTTGGCAATAGTTGACTTGTGGTGGAATCTCTCGCTGTACAGAGTATAGGTAATAAAGTACATTGTGTTTCAGATTAGTTATATATTTAAATTATTTTATTGATTTTTATTATTTATAGTGATCCAGACAAAGATTCTCTTAACCAGTACACAAAGCGGATGCAATTCCTTCAAGGATTTTTGAATACTAAAGAAATTGTAATATTATATTAATATAATTATAATTAAAAATAATAAAACTGTTATTTTCTATGTTGAAGAAAAACCCAGAAGAAAAATTAGTCGCATTAGAAATGTTGGAACCCACACAAGTATCTAATAGTCGTACAAAAGACATTAAGCATAAATACAAGGTTACTTATACTAAACAATTGAGGGATGAACTCCTTGGAAGTAAATTAATTTCTTTTACATGCATTATAATGTATTTATAGTATTTAATTGGGTTTAGATGACGTAAATGAATTTAAATCATTTAAACAATCGGATGTCGATAGTAATGATAATTTAAATGAATTATTGAAACATCATCAAAACAAACAAGATTCTATTGCTGAAGAATTGATAGCTATTACTCGAGGTTTACGAGAAAATTCTGAACTTGCTGGAAAAATAATTAAAAAAGATATTGAAGTAATAATATTGTTTACTACATGCATTAATATATTTAATTTTTAAAGCCACTTTATATTAGGTTTTAGAAAAATCATCAAAAGGTATGGATACTAATTATGAAAATTTAAAACGAGAAGAACAAAAATTAATGGAGTTTGTAAGAAAAAGCTCTTGGAGATGTTGGATATGGGTTTTAGCTGTTGCTATGGTTGCTATTTTTATAAGTATGTATTTTGCAAATTATTTAATATTGTAGGTATTAATTGTAATGTATAATAATAATAATTACCCAATGTTCAAATTTTATTTTTTGCAGAAATGATTTTGTTTATCAAAGTGACAAAAAAAAATTAAACAAATTATTTGGTAATCATGAAATTGAGGACATCTGTACAGTTGCAAATGATTTACAATAACATCATATTGGACACCACCTATTCTTTAATATTTAAATTAAAAAAATGTAAAATAATATTTCTTTAAATATTATATTATTAATAGTGTTATGTTTAAATAAACGTATTTGCAAACATATAAATAAACAAATATGATTGGTACATACAAATCATTGCCAACGAAAAACGATTCTAAAATGAAGTTTGATAAAAAAAATTTTGATGAAAGGAAATTAAAATGTTTGTGTTAATTGAAACTACAATATGAATTACAATATTGTCTGTTATTTTTTGATTTAAAATTGTTGAATATTTTTATGGAGTAAATAAATTGAAAAGGATTAACTACACAAAATAGTAAAATACCATGATTTTTATTAAAATTTGAACTTATATATAGAATTTTTTATGTATGTTTTCAGACAGAATTTTTACTAAAACAATTTTTGTCAAAATTTTACTACGTCTAGAAAAGGCAAATATAAGATTTTTGTCCATAAAGTTCATACGAATATTTTTAACTGTTTTTTCAACTAAATATTAAAAATGTAATAAAAAATTCAAGTGACTCAAATGTTTTGAAAATGTTACCATGTCTAGAAAACGAAATATAATTTTTCTATCCAAATTTCAAGTCTACGAATATTTTTAACTGAATTAGAACAAGTAATAAAATTAAAAATAAGAATCATTATTTTCATAAATTTCCCGTTTTCCTTACGTTTTATCCTGTTTTTTTTTCCAGGTATGGAAACCGTTTAGAAAATCAAAAAATGGGGGAGTCATACGGAACCATCTAATCAATATTTCCTTTCAGAAATGGTGCCACACTTACATATTGAAGCGAAATTTCTGGTAAAATTTTTGTACACTGTTTAAAATAAAAAATAAAAATCTGTAAAACCAATATATTTTTCACTATAATCAAAATCTAAAATTGTATTGTACCAGTTTTAAATTTTACAAATAATACCTTTTCGAGTTATGTATAAACTAACTGCTCAGACTTGCATTTCATTTCCAATGGTTTAGCGTTAAATACAGATATAAATTAAATAATTTTATATCTTAACTTCCCACCTACAATAGTGGCACACCCATCAGCAATATTAACTTTTTTTTCGCAGTCCTATTATTAGGTTTGATTTTCTTTAAACTTAATTTTCGGTTTACCTACATTCACATTACCTGGAGTTATATTCTGTTTAGTATGAGCCATGCATTGTAGGTACCTAACTAGGAATAATGATCAAGTTCAATAGTTTATTAATTAGGTATCTTAATATAAAACAATAGCATAAAAGTTCATAATTTATTTCTACATGTCTTATAATTATAATATTATAGGTATCTATATAATGTAGGTATTATAAATAAAAATTCTACATATTATAGAATTTAATTACCATATAAACATAATATAGTTACTAAATAAATGTTACATTGATTTTTTTTTTTTTTTCATGATTACAGTATTATTTGGTATTAAGATTAACTATTAGTTTAATGATTTTTTTTTAAAAAAAGTGACAAAATTAATTACCTACCTATTTATTTTTATTTAAAAAAAAAATCTAACTGACGCTACTTATACAGAAAAATTAAATTCAAAAACAACTAATAAAGTAATAATTAGATATCTCTATACATGTGTATAGTATTTAATATTGTTCTATTAAATACAATAGAAATAAAAAAATTATAACAAAAAACTAGGACAGAAGTGAGAAGTAAATGTGCACTCAATACAAATTATTAAAATATTAATGATTCTTATAAATTATAATTAGGTGTACAAAATGTTTCATTTCCTTATGTAGGTAGGTAAATTATTGATTAATTATAGGTGTATATTTAAATTAATAAATTCTGTAACTTTATCAAGTATAATTTTATTAGTGGACTCTAGAATTCGCTTCACTATTTAAACATCAGTCATTTTCTTAATTTAATCATTAAAATTAAGACTAATGTCTATTGACTATTTATAATGTAATAGGTAAGTAGTAATTTTTTTATTTTTTTTAAATAAACAGGTTCTATACTGTCTATAAAACTTGAAAAGTTTTTCATTTTTTTTTATAATTTGTGATGAGAATACTAGAATAAAAGAAGGTATTTATGTGTATAAATATTAGATTTCACAAATAGGTACACAAAACGATAACATTAACCGACATTGTAGTTATTCATAAACACTCGATAGGTATTATGATGCATTTAATTGCAAATGTATTCCTCTTTTTTATATCTACACACTTCACAAGCGACATTACAACACCAAATGAATTTACATTTACATTTTTCCTCTATGTCTCTTAATCTAATTTGGAATCCTCTGTGACAACACAAATGCCTGCAGCCATCCAAACCTTGACAAACACGATCATAGGTTCCCATTATGCTCAATCTACATTTAAACAACATACTTATAAATATAATAATTTTTTTAATAATATCAATAAGTAATGGATTTGTTTGTACTTACGATTCATTACGTTCGCAATAGTCTGGAGACGTATCCAAGTATACGAGTTCCGTTTTGTTGGGCGATTTTCGGTCTATTCTAATAGGCCGTAGCTTTTTAATTTTCTTTCTCTTCTTCTCCCCAAGTCGTACGTGTGAAGCTCCTTCGTAACGTACCATTAACGAATCACCGATATCACGAAATGATGAAAGTTTCATCCAACAAATTCGCAAGCTGCATGATCCTGACATTCCATGGCATTTGCATACTTTTTGCATACTAGAGCGAATAATCTAAACAATCAAAACAAACGTGATTTGGTAAATTGAGTCCCGTTTGAAATATTTAATGTATCTAGTAAATTAATAATTAATATGTTTGTTACGAATAATAATAATTAATATTGTCAAAATATGAAAAATAATTTTTCATTAAATATTATATTTTGAGTAAATATTTGAATGATACAACTTTAATAAAGTCAATTCTACTAATTTTATTAATCATCTACTTCATCATAAGTTCTCTTAGTATAGGTACCTAGTCTTTTTTTCGGTATTTGATTTTGACTAATTTCTTTGCTTCTAATTTGAATGAATGTATGTATTAGATTAGATTTCCTTAAATACGTCAATAAATATATAATGTGTATGATGATGTACGTAAAAATATATTTATATTGTTAAAAATAACAGTAGGTATTTTATCATAATTTAGATAGGACTCAATTTACCTATTTGGAAAAACGTTAAATTCGAGACTCAATTTACTAACTCCCTTATTTTTATTCATTTTCAAAATAATTAGAGTTTTAATTAAGTGACATAATATAGGTAGTTAGTGGCGTATTTAGGAGGGTGTCTTAGGAGAATTTAAATAAATGGTATTCTGCATTATTTAAAATAATAAAATCTGTCTTTTCAAAAACATTAGTTTTTGAAGTTTTTATGGTATAACTTTTGAAATAAAAAAAAGTGCTGAAAATGTGAAAAAAAATGTTATCGACAATTTTTGAATTCAGTGTTTAAAATACACATTATCAAAAAAAAAAAAAAAATCAAAATAAAGAATCAAACCAGAAATCCCATTATAATAATCATTAGCTGAATTCAGGCGAACCACTCTTACTACAAGGGTTGCTTACAGTGCCGTTGGGTGTGCATAGTGTGGGGGGCGCATACATTTGAGGAGTGTCTTAGATTCTGAGTATAGCGAAGGAGAGAAAAGATTTAATAGAAAAAATAATACTACAAGATAAATATAAAAAACGCCAACGGCACGTAATGTTCCCAAGCGGTCACCCATCCAAGTACTACGCCTGACTTTGCTTAACTTCAGTAATCGGACGAGAACTGATGAATTCAACGTGGTATGGTCGTTGAAATTTTACATAATTGGTACATTAGAGAAGTCTTGTTTTTTGATTTTCTAAGAGGTTTTCAAAATAATTGGGAAAAACAGGAAACACAATTATAGGTTGAACAGCAAATATTTACTTACATTTACCAATATTTCATTATTTTAAATTTTAGATTTTGAGAAGAGCGAGGAATGTATTGGCTTTACAATAATATATATTTTTTTTATACTGTACAAAAATTCTACCAGGAATCTTGCTTCGATGTATTAGAGTAGCACTTTTTCTGAATGTGTATTTTATCTATTTTATGTCATTTTTTGATTTTTAAAGCAGTTTTCATAATAATTATAAAATTGAGAAAAACAGATAAAAAACTTAGAAAACATTGGACAATTTATGAAAATAATGCTTTTATTATTTTCAATTTTATTTTTTTGTTGTGATTCAGTTCAAAATGTTCGTAGAGACTTAACATTTGGACATAAAACTTATATTTGTCTTTTCTAGACGTGGTAAAATTTCCAAAACATTTGGGTTATATTTGAGATGTTTATAGAAATTGTATGTTTGTGCATTTTTTATTTCAATATGTACTATATGAATATCGTTGTTTGACCGAACAAAAATGCTTACAAATTTAACAGGAGGTCCATTTTAAGTTGGATTTATAAATTATAGTGGTAAAAAAAATACGGTATATCTATCGGTACAAAAAATAGTCAATAGTGTATATTGTTGATGTGAACAGACTTTTGGATTGAATTGGATTGGATTGTGGGAAATATTAAAAGTGCAACTGATTCCACGAATTCGGGTTTCAAAATTGAAAAGTAAATCGGTATATTGCACCTAGGTACTGTATACAAATTTAGTTTTGTAGTGATATTTATATAACATATTTATGCACAAAAAATGAAAAATAAAATTCATATTTGACTTGTATTTGTTTCCATTTTCCTATACGTGTTTGCAAAATTGGGTATAATTTTTGAACTTAATGTACCTATATAGATACGTTTTTTTTTACTGTTGTAATGTTTTGTTTAAGGGGGTATGTTGCAAAATATCCGAAAACATTTCGGCCGATCCGTATTTCAATCGAAAAATAACTGATTGGACAAGTAATTAAGCAGAAGCGTATTTTAGCCGTTAATTTCAACAGCCAGTATTTAATAAACCTAACACGCTTTGAATATCCATCAGTTTTTACACATGACAGCGGCTGCCTAATACGGTTTCGTTAATATATTTATCGGCTAAAATACGATTCGACGTAAATACATTTGCATACATTGTCGGCCAATGTACCGAAAAAAATCGCATCAAAATTGATGAGGCTTTTGTGCAGTATAATACGAATACAGCAATAAGTAGATATCAATTATTTTTACTCAAAATAAATAATTAATTTTATAATTATCTTAATGCTTTACATCGACAAAAACGTAGGTAGGTATTATTAGAAATATGTCGTACCCTTCGGCCGGCTTCGTTGTTGTGTATGTTCATTAATCCTTGGACACTATCGTTGTCTTCGATAGAATCGACGAAATCGCGACTAAATTTTTCACCAAAACGTACGTCCTAAATATTACACGATTTTTTAATGTTGTATTATATTAAATTGCAGGGGGCAAACGTTTATAAATTGTCAATATTTTGCTATTCAAACTGAAAATAGTGATGCAAATACCTCTGAGCATCCTCCCCATTGCCAGTTCTTTTTAGCTTGTTTTCTTTGGATTTTATTGTCACAACTACATTCGTTCAGTTCGCCTCTTGAACATGCTTTGGTTATGGAATACGCAACACCGGCCGACGTGATGGCGTGAACGTATGCCTTTTCTCTACTTCCTAAACGCGTATACATTTTTTTTTTTATTAAGTGAAAAATAATTTTTATAAAAAAGTTTTTATTGTAAAACTCAATATTTATTATATTGGCATGCGAAAGACTCACTGTACGACAACACGTTTCCAAACACCGAAGTGCTGTTTGAGTATGTAGTACAATTCCACCGGTGTGTGCTGAATTGATGTTGGCATTCTTCAATGGCCATTTTTGTCCCGCTGCTCACGACCTATGCAAAATACGTGAAATGACTGTTTTTTAATTTCTATTTTTGTGTGCAAAAACACTTACTTACACTCATAATTTTTTCTCCGAGGTCGCACAGTTGTTGTTGTCTACTCCGCAAAAATGGATATCGGTAACAGTTTTCCTTGTGGCTAAGTAATGGATTGTATTCTTTTGGCGGATAATTTTGTAGTCCCAAATACCTGTGCAAAATATTTCATTAAAACACAACGTAAATCGGAGGGCTGTATTTTTTCGGAACATTTTCTTGGAACCGTATTTTAATGGAAACATATTTTGTTGGAATCGTATTTTATCGGAAACGTATTTCGTAGAAATTTATTTTGTTGAAACCCTATTTTATTGGAAATGTATTTATTGGAAACGTCTTTTGTCAAAAAAAAATATTTTGATAATGATAAATGATGAAAATTATATTATCATTGTTACTGTTTCGAACAAACATATTTCTAATAAAGTACGCGTTTCCTACAAAATACGATCAGCAAATATTTTCCATCATTTTATGGGTTCCTCGTATACTACATAATTCTCTTAATAAAATAATGCAAAATGTATTGTCTGTGTAGAAGTCACTTTCAGTAAAATAAAATGTTTCATTGTATTTTATTGTTCGTTAGATGACTTCAACTGAAATATTTTATTTCAGATTCTGAAGAATGTATTAGTTTTACAATGATGTATTTTAATTTTTTTTTTTTTTTTTGTCTGTTAATAACTTTTGTATAAGAAACCTTGCTCCAATAAATAGCATTTTTGATGCATTTGGGGAGATAATTTTTTGATTTTTCTTGTGGTTTTCTTAATAAATTGGAAAAACTGGCATTTTTTTAAAAAAATGTGTTGATTACCGGGTTACTTTGTCAGTAAAGAAAAAAATACGACTAATAATACTCTGCTCAGAATCTTTTTATCGTTGCGTACAGATATAAACTAAATTACTCTACATAAATCATCCCTTCCAATTTTCTTACATTAAAACAGTGGCACACCAATCAGCTGCAGCATCAGCCTTTTTTATAGTATTTAAATACATACATTAAAATTAAACACCCATGCAGAAATTGTTACAATAACTTAATCTTTAATATATTTTATTACACATTTATTCTTGTAATATACCCGTGAACGTTAATATGAAAAAAATCCTATCCCAAATGATGGTGTAGATATTAGGTATATAGGTACCTATATTTTACTCAGCTATACCTCCTCTATATTATATACTTATATAGTTGTATATTATGAATAAGATTCGAATAAATAACTTATGTGTGTTATAATTACTGACAATAAATATTTTTTTTGCCGCCGCCGCTATTTAATTTAATAGTTAAAAAAAATAATAATAATAAAAAAAAAGACATACAATAAACGAAGTGGGCGTGATTTCTATATAAGGTTTACCCGCGTCAAATTATTAAAGTACCTAACCTAGTAATTATCTAGCCGAAACAGGCCACTGAACTGCAGGCGGCAAAAACCACAAAGTGCAGTGGTACAAAACAAAACTGACAACTTTTCTATATTGAAATTATTATTTTATTACATTTTTTTTTCCGTTTAGCGCCCGAAGCGACTAATATTACGACGTTACCCACATTATCTGTAGGCACCTATACCTACCTATATATATTATATTATTATATTTATTATGCGATATTTTAATAAAATAAGATAAATTGTGTTATAATATAATACAATTAAGAACGGTACCGTCATTATTCATTGGTCACAACTTCCAGGGAAGAAGGACTTAAATCAATTTTTGACATTTTTCTTTTTTATACATTTTTTCCTGTGTAATTTATTTTAAATTTTGTTTTTTTTTTTTTTTTTGTATAGGTATTCTAACATTTGTTGTACTGAAAATTAAAATATCACTATACGAGTATACGACATATCTACTGTGTGTTTGAATTTGTCAAAAAAGGCATAAGTCATATAGTTTTAATTATATGACTAAAGCCATTTAGGTTAGGTTATTTATACCCTAACTTGAAAATGTAATTCACGTGTTTTTTAAATCTTATAAAATTCACTTAAACCCTTCTTTACTAGAACCAAAGATATTATACATAATATTTCAATAGAAACTAAATTACTAACATAATTATTATAACTGCAGTATTTTAAACGTTTATAATATCTAGTTGATATTCTAAAATAATAGCCTGAGCGTTTGTTCGTCTTAAAGTTTTTCTTTATAAATATTCTTTTCCTAAAAAGTCATTTTATACATTTTGTTTTTCAGTGATTACGGTTTTTTTTTGGGGGGGGGGGGTTAGTACTTATTGCAACCATTTTAAAAATAATAAAACATAATCATTTATTATTAATACATCGTGCGAGCGAGTAAATTTATAAGCAAATTACTGAAAATTAAAATATCACTGAAAATCGCCTTTGTGAACATAGCATATTACCAGGTAATCTATTTAAGTGGGTACACGCATTATATCAGAAAGTATCAATCTTTTCCGGAATTTGTTTTCTAGAAAATTTATGAAACAAGCTGCTCTACAATTTTGTATTTATGTTATTTTTCGTCACCTTTACTTTTGGAGGTAAAACCACTACTTACTTTTGATTTTCAAATGGCAATCTATACTAAAATTTACATAAATAGATGAAAGATTAGTTGACATTTTTGATTTTTGTCACGCCATTGACGAGATATTCCATTTTTAATTTTAGGTTGAAGGAGAATAGTGGTGCATTATTAACACGCCGCGAGCCGTACCGCCACACAAAATATGATACTCCGCTATTCTCTCTATACCTCTAACCTCTTTGTCCCAAAATCTGTTGTTATTTTTAGAAATATTATCGATTTCCGATTCAATATCGCACCGATTTTCATGGATTTCCATCCATAGGACCCTTTAAAAAAAAAATGTTCCCCGGGCCTTTTGGTGTACCAGGTGGTTCCATCGAGAGTTGAGCTGAAACAATTGAACCCTACATCATTCGTGTTGCGTATAGTATGCTTAGATGTGTTTATTCTCGTAGACATTTTTGTATTTATTATACTTTAAGTAAGACGTAATACAGTAATATAGTTTTCAACATTTTTTCTCTTTTTATTTGAAATACGAATAAGTCGATATATTTGACTTACTACCCAGGGGGTACGGTGGCCATCATGGCCTTCCCGTTGATCATATTTATTTGTTTTTAAGACTCATTATTTCCTCCGTTATACGGTATCTAAAAATGCGGCAACTACACGTGGACATAATTAAATTGGTTTTTTCATTGAAACTCCCCTTTTCAGTTATAGTATAAAACCGCTCCGGGTTCTTAATGCGAATATGGTTCCATTTTATTAGAAATATTTTTAAAAATGTCCATCAGTTCAAATGTTATACATAGTTCACATAATGTATTATTATTTATTATACACAATCAAATAAATTTTCAATCATGTTAAATAATAATCATGATCCTGTTATGGTAATTTAAAGTTTAGACCAGTCAAATAGGAAAGGGTTATCGTCTAAAAATGGATATGAAGTTTATTTTACCGGTATTTCCCTACTTCTCAGGTTTAAATTTTAAAGCGTTATAAACTTATAGCACTCTTATAACTCATAAACAGTAAACCTAACATTACTGTTGTGCATTTTAAAATCTGTAAAAGGAGAATATTTTTCCATTAGGATTTATGTTTAAAAATTGAGGTTTCTGAAAACCCAAGTGCGTACTCATTTAAGGTATTGTATATAAGAGTAACTTATTGAGAATAATGTCAAAATAAAATTTAAACGATTTCGTAATGATTGAATAAACGAAAATCAAATTCACTAAAAATCTTCTGAGAAAATCGCTAGATCGTGTTCAAATAATCACTATGTATTTCTTCCGCCTTCTTTTGAAAATTCTGGATACGCCACTTAATACGTTTGATTAGTAGTTATAAATTACTGTTAAAAAAATATATAAATTAAAGGTCGATCACTTTTTTTTTTTTAACTAAGGTATCTACACGTTATTATACTTTATAGGTTATAAAATATAAAACAATTTCCAAAATTCAATATCTCTCTCCTTGATAAAACCCTAAACACGCCACTGAATGTACCAGTAGTTCTATTGACATGTTTTAACTTTGTTGAATAAATAATATAATACATTCGACGTACACGCGTGTTTTTACCCATACAATAATAATTATTATTTTTTCATTGCACGCCGCGCAGGATATTAATAATAAAGGATATAAACATATTAATAATTTGCCACTTGTACATATATGTATAAAAAAAAAAAAAACTCAAGTTTGAACGACATAAGCCGTCTAATAAACCTTATACTAATTAGTGCCCTAAAATCAGTGAAATCAACCCCTCTACGCTAGACTCCCAAGTACCTCCTATATCATACATATATATACACTTCGTTCTTTCACCGAGGGTTATTATAATAATATATATATGTACGTGTATATAACATACGTCCTTATTAGACCTGCGTATATTGTTATTCTAGAACAGGCACACATATTGTTGTGTTATACGCGGTTGCCTAGTAACCCCTTGAATTCAAAGACAAGGCTCCGCCTTTTCGGCTTTCCTTTATCTGTCAATCATCGGCCATTTTGGCCCCCCGATGACACAATATATATTATATTATTATTCTCGACCGCGAGGAATAAAATCCAAAATCTATGAACTGCATATTTTTTTTAATACCACCTCTCATCTCCGCCACGCGTACATAATATTATACAATATACATATCATATAGGCATTTCAAAAATTGACTCGATGCATCGATTGTATACAATCATATGTTATGCATATCCAACACACGCGCGAATGTGCAATGGAATCATAATTACCATAAATTTTTTTTTTAAACATAGTATATACATCTGCGTCTTGTTTCTGTGTATAGAAAGACATTTTAAAAATACAAATTTAAGTATAAAATATGTGCAATATTATAGGTATTTAACGATAGTTAAATTCAGCCGATAGCATTATTTTTTTTTTTTTTCTAAAATAGTTGTGATATTTACTTATTATAATATTGTGTACATTACATAGCGTACCTATATAATTATTACGTTTTTCGTGTATTATTAAATATTAAAATAATAATATTGTTTTACAGTCTTGGTATTAAAAATAATGAAATAAAACTTTTTGGGGTGGTATTCTCGTGTACCTATAGGTATTATTATTTGCTGCCATTGTGTACGTGTCTAAATTCCTATACGGTCAAATCATAATTCATCCACGATGCTCTCGTTTTCATCAACATACTCGTAAAAAAAAAAAAAATAATAATAATAATAAACTAGAATGACGGTAATATGACGTGACAGCTGGAAGGTAACTTGAGAGTTTTCGAAACCTATTTTAAGGCTCGCGGTACATGGGTTTTGTAGTTTCTTCCACCTTACTTCACACAAATTACATTGGTGTACATTGTACATTAGGCAGGTATACTATGTACGTATTATGACGCAGACAATTAACCGGATATATGTATTATGAGCAACTTATTATATTTCATGATTTTTAATGCCATTATTAATATTATTTAATGTCTACATTATCGTTTAAACATAATATTTTCATTTTAGTATTATAATAATATAAGGCATTTATCACCTACCTTCATTGGCGATATTTATAATTATATGTTTTATATTTTACAGGTCGTTCTGTCGATAAGAATATATTAAAATATGTTTAGATAGTCATGCATTACCTAATCATACATTTTGGAACAAATATACAGTTTATATTAAAAGACGTCATTCTAGCATCTACACTGCCTCAGTCTAACCGGTAACGTAAATTATCCAAGAAATGTTCATACAAAAAAGTAACAACAATTGAAAAAAAAAAAATATAAATGAACATGGCTTTAAAATTTTTTGTATGATAATATTTTAGAGAAAAATTACGTATAGTCCTCTTTAAATTCGGTCATTTGTGTACAAACTCTAATTTTAACTTTTCATTATATTGCCAGTTAAAGTGAAACAGTAGATTCGGGTTAAGATCGTAACTATTGGGTGGGGAGGGTTTAATCCCCCCCAAAATTATTTTCCAATTACGGCTTTGATGTGGGTATGACGTCCCTTTAATATTTCTGAAGAAAATTAACGGATATTGAAATATTTATCGGACAAATTTGTATGATTACAAGTGATTCTCATTTTGTTTTTATTATTTATAATAGGTATATATATATAACGTGTGTAGGTATATTTGACACTCATGTATACATGCAAATTGTATAATTTTATTACATATTAAGTAACGTATACCTATACAATTAGAAATATGCATATTCGATTCTTGCTTACATTTATTGAGTCTTATGAGTAATCTAGTGAGAGTCTACATTTTGATAGGCATACGGTATACTTATCATAACTTAACCTATACCCAAAATAGGTATAACGTGTACTTATTTTCAATTCTCTAAGATATTATTTCAATCACTAAAATATTATAAATGAAGTGAATCTATATATTATACGTGCCAACTACTATAATAATCCATTCATAAACAAAACTAGATCTACTATCTATATTGTACATTGTATAGGTAGTAATAACTAATAGGTATACTATTATAACAGGCATTATTATTATTATTAAAACGTCATCATGTGAAAATGCATATGTTTGATTTTAGTAATTTATAAAAATTTACTTGAACATGACCCATTCAGTTATACATGTACCTAAGACCATAGGTTATTTCACGTTTATAGACATTAAATAAGGTATATGTTTAAATTATAACAACTTACGATGAACCTTGTATCAAATTTTCAAGCATTATTGAGAAAACAATCAAATTGTATCCTTTTAAATCAGATAAAAACTAAAAGAAAAACAATTTTCAAATGGCTATAAATCATAGCTCAAAAGTCGCCTGAATATTTTAAAAATTGTACCTCTCTAGAAAAGGCTACTATTTAAGTATTTGTTAAAATTTCCAAATCCCTACGATTATTTGTCATTGAATTATAACAAAAAACACAATCTGTGTATTGAAAATAACACAGAAAACGTACATTTTTTAGATATTTTTTTACTGGTTTCCCCAATTATTAAGAAAACTACAAGGAAAATAATAAAAATAAATTACCTTTCTAATGCACTAATTATACACAATTTGATATCAGAAACCATGTCTGAAGTTGATGATCAGAGCTCGATTTCTGAATGAAAAGTTGTTTACAGGCACACAAAAAAAAGCACACATGATAGTAATACTAATAGCACATTTCTTCCTGCGTTCGGATAAAACGAAAAATAGGAAACATTATTTTTATAGGAATATTTTGAAACTTTTATTGGACGGTATTTTATTATACCAAAATAATTAAAACGATTAATCTTATTATATTTGAATGCCTTCTTTTAGAACTGTATTATACCATTACGTTTTACCAGTAAAAAAAAATCTAAATAATTTATATACAAAATAAATATCGAATAAGGAAGAAGAATTCTCTGTTTACTCGGATTCTATATCATAAACACGTGGCGGTGTTAGTGATCGTAAAAGAACAAATATACACATTAAACAGAAGTCAATACTATAAATGCCGTACAAAACTTAGTATACGTATTTTGTATATTATATATAAATATGAAAACCGGAAATGTTTTTTTTTTTATTACATTTCCTTGATTAATATGAAATGATTGATATTTACATGTTATACATTTTGAAGTTATACAAAATTTTTTTGGTTATCATGTGTAGTACAGTATCTTCTTCGTTCTTGAGTTTAATAATTATTTATAGTTATATATATATATACAGTACCTAACTTTTTTCAATCAATGACTTCAAACTTTGATTAGTTTTAAAATATTCTAAATGATGGAATACGCTGCAAGCAAAAAATAAAAATAATTTACAGAAGAAATTTGCGTTACGTGTGTTTGCAATTTGATGAGATTTCCATAAATTATTTTTATGTTTAATAGACAGGTGTTTAGTTAAGGTATGCGAAAAAATCCGAACTTGACGACTTTTAACTGTTTTCTAACTTTCCAGTTATTGTTTTCATCGAGTATAACTATTCTAGCTCAACTGCATTGGAAATTAGTTATATTAAATTATATGGGGGGAGGGGGTATCCTGAAGGTTGAATCCCCCAATTTTGATGAAAATGTAGTGATGGAGGGAATGAGTTTATGATCAATTGATGATAATACCTATAGGAGAATGTTATGAGGATACCGCCTCAAAAAAAAATAATTAAAATACGTCACTGTATACTATACCTATATTCAATTAAACATGGGGCTAAATCACTGTTTCAAATATTTGACACGCTCGTTCTTAAGCAGTATTATTTGTTTACTTATACTCATTTTTTTTTTTTTTTATTGTTCTACAATGATATTATCATTACCTTTACATACCTATCTAACTTATATTTGTATAGTTAATAAGCTAATAATCCGTGGAAAATGTTCAGTATAGTGGCCAGCATAAGATTTAGATAGGTATTTATAACTTTGTACAGTATCGAGTGCTAATCGTCTCTTTTCTCTTCTGATTCTGTACTCACATTGAAATATATATCCATACAAAATGGTTTAAGGATTTAATGTTTATTTTTTAAAAAGAACCACACACATTTACGTGTATTATTTTACTATGAACTAATAAAAGTAAAATAATAAAAGTCTTTAGCCCGAAAATCGTGTTAACGTGGATGCGCTATCATATAGTGGTACAGCATAAACTAAGAATAGCCAATTTACGACTTCGTGCTATATTCCCCTAAAAATGTACGTACATATTTGGCTATTTACCTACATAGTAAGTATACATGTTACACAGAACTTGCAATATAGTGAATACTATAACATCGATTGGAGACAAATTACAATTTTTTTTCACCCCCTAAAGACGAAAAACAAATAACTTTCTATGTATTCATTTAAGATTAAATTTTCAAAATAGCCATTTTGTAAAAAATATTATTCGACAAATTTGAATGTATCATTTATATCCGATGAATAATTTCTTAATTATAGCCGTTTTAATTATGCGTGAAATCAATTAATATTCAATAAAATAACACGTTATGCGATAAGGAATTACAATTAGCACGGTAATTCCTTACCTTCTATAGAATATTGTTTTCACGTCCATTTTCTAGAAATTAAAACGGCTATAATTAAGAAACTATTAATCAGATATGAATGTATGATACATTAAAATTTTTAGAAAAATAATTTTTACAAAACAGTTATTTTGAAAACTGTCTAAAATTAATAAATAAAAAGTCATTTTTTTTTATGTATTTAGGGGATAAAAATAAAAATTTAATTTTTTTTCAAATCGATTTCCTCCTCGAAGACAAAACGATTGAAAAAAATGTGATTTTAACAGTGCTTGAAAATTCGTTGAATATGTTGGAACACACTATGTAATATATTGGGAGTGGTATATTTACAATTATATAAGATTGATTATAATAATATTCAGTTTATTATTTCGCTTTTCGCTATAAATTCTGGGGGGGGAGGGGGGATATTATATTTAAAAAATTTCAAAGTATCGCACGTGGTATGAAATTTGACCATTATATTTCGTTGCCGTAAAAATTACAATTCTGATCAATATTTCATACAAAATTTAAAAAAAAAAAACCATACATGTTTTTATTAAAAACATATTTATTTATTTTTAGAAGAATAATAATTTTTCCAGAAATTGGTTTGTATGTTTTCTTTTTTTTTTTACACTTTTTATTGAGTGAAATACTCAAATTTTTACTGCCTTGACAAAATATATAGAATTTCTGGCCAGTGGAAGATAATTTTCTTGAAAATGTTTTTGAAATTATTCAACAGTTTACGTCCTATGTTCTCTTTTGGTTTTTTTTTTTCGGAGAACACTTTTTTGTTTAGTAAAAATGGTTCAATTTATTCGGATCGAATTATCAAATGTGGATTATTCTTCTTGCGGTATTTGAAACAAATTTCTATAAATTTTCTGCATATTATTTAAAAAGTTTTAGAAAAAACTGACAAGGAAAATTGGAGTTTCTTTTGTTAATTTCTGGGTTACCTTGGCTACAAGAGAAAATAACAATGTTGATCATTACTGGTTCACTCTCTGTGCCGCAGAATTGTTTTTTTTTTTTTTAATTTTAATAATTTGTTAATTGTTCGGGATAAAAAATAAATAAATTTATTTTACTATTTCTTATTTGAAACAGTGACCTATATGGGATAGGTCATCATGGGATGGCAAATATGTCCAGATAATTTTTAAATGTATATATTTTTATTTAAAATTAAATGGTTATTAATTTATGTTCAATAGTTTATTCAAATTAGGCGGATATTTTTTAAAGTGATTTTTGAAACAGAATTCACATTTCCATATGACATTTTAAAGTGCAGTCCACAATAATTTATAAGCACACGTACAGGCTATAGGATAAACATTATACAGGTACTTTAGCATTTGTAGCTACTCATTATATTTTCTGAATTTAGCAGTCGGATATTTATTATTATTTGTAAGTGTTATTAACCAATATATATTATTGTTAATCGATTATTATTTGTATAAATTAAAAATGTATTTTAACTATAAACCGAATATAAAAATGAAAATGTCAAGTGGTTGAACACTGCAGCTCTTCAAATGACAATAATTAAAAATATTTTAGTTTATACTAGTATTTTTTATTTTGGAGCAGTTATTTATATTAAAACTAAACGTTAATCATACTATAAATAGATCAGAAAACTTAATTTATAAACACAATAATATATGACCCTATATAACTATTACATCTATTTTGAAATATGAAAGATACAGATGATACAATTATCAAATTATAAAATTATTGTACTAAAAAGCCGCATTAAACATTAAACTTTGCTAAATAAATAAATAAATAATAATTATGTCTCTCACTATTCTTTGTCGTTGTATTTTTAAAAGATTTGCATATTATTGGCATCAGTGATGTAATTACGGGGGAGACTGAGGTAGGGAATTCGGATAGACAGATCGCTCCCCAAAGCCTTTAATATTATAATTGTATTTAACTTCTTATGGTCTGAAAGGGTTAATCCCGGGAGCTAGGGGCAAGTGCCACCTCCGTTACCAAAAAAAACATAACATACTTTATTTTAAGATTTTATTTTTATCATGTATTCATGTAATATATTATTATAAATGTTTGATGCCAAGACGAAATTGAAATACACAAAGAAATTGAATATGTCAAACATTTAGTCTTAGGTATAATCCGGTAATACAACCAGATAGAATACTTTTTTAGTAAAAATTACAGTTCTTAATTATTGTGCCTATAGTAAATATCATGACCCAGACCATAAATATTATATCCACCCTTGATGGCTTATAAAAGTGTAATGGCAGAGACTTAGTATAGTTACTTCTAAGTGATAGTTAAAGTGTATTGGTAAGTGATGAAATTGATATATCTATAGATATGATAACTTCCCAAACGATTTTTTTTATTAGCGTCTCAAATATACTAACTATATCCATATTTAATACGTGACTTATAAATTGTAATTAATGAATAGAGATTAAATTTATTTAAGGTTAGAATAAAAGACGATCGAATACTATTATTTCGTTTTTTCAAAATAAAAATAAAAGGTTTCTTGTAATTGATAAAAAAAAAAAGTTTACAATTTCAATATAAATGGCTAATTAAATTTAAAACTTAAACTGTTAACATATTCAGTGCTAAACAAAATTATTGTTTTTTGCACATGTTGTTTTATTATTATTCATTCCCCTTGTAACGAAGACGAAGTAGCGTGATTTTAAAAATTATATCTCCCCCCAGAACAAATTCCTAATTATTTCACCAATTAGCATCCCTCATAAACTTTAATTCTAAATATTAAAAAAATATCAAGATTTTTAGTGACTTTCGAACGTTACTTTTTATTTATTTTTATTTTATTTTTAAGAAAGCAACAGTCCCATAGTAAGTAGGTAAGTACTAAGAAATAATTTTCAAAAAACATGGTTCCATGTCGGGATAGTCGTAATTATATAAATACCTATATATCCTTGTACGTGCAACTAAAAAAAGTTTCATCTTTTATTACTATATAATATTTTGCCTTAAGCCAAATTTTTAAGATTCTGAGTGTAGTGAGGAATGTATTGACTTTACTATGATGTATGTTTTTAATATTTTTTTTAATTTTATATGTCTATATGAACTACATCATTGGTCTATTTACCAAAAATCTTGCTCTAATATAAAACTGACAAGAGGATCTAGCTGGTGCATCGGGAATGTTATATTTTGATTTTTCAAGTAGATTTTATATTAATAACTAAAATAAAACTGAAAAACCACTAGCAAATGCAGAAAAGTATATATTAGTTTTATTATTTATGATTTTAATTTTTATTGTAATTTGGTCAAAAATAGCTGTAAAATAATTGTTAAAATTTATAGTAATTGTAGAAATATTTATAAGCGTTTAAGTTCAAATATGACAAGAATCGTAAAAATTAAAGAATTTCATAACAAATTTAACCGAACTTTGCTCAGAATTGTACTTCATCAGCAATTATTTATCATTGCGTATAGATATAAATTAAATCACTTTATAAACCTTACCTTCCCAAATTCATACATACAATAGCGGTACACCCGTCAGTACATCAGTAGTATCGTTACTTTTTTCATTATTTATAATACGTTTATCACATAAGTAATATTTGTTAGATTACGTTGTATTTCCCATAAACTATAATCTGATTTTTCTTTTAATTACAACAAAGTACAAACTCATATTATTTATTAAATGTATGCACTCTAGGTATATACAGTTGATTTAATATTTATAAAACTTAATAGGTAGTTCCGAGTGAAACACGCTAAATACACATTAACTAAAATACGTAATAAAGTATTCAAGATTATAAAACTCGACTAAGAAGTATTTCATAGTCGGTATATAAAAGATTTAATGGAAGGACTTTTTTTATAACCCCTGTAAGAAGGTACGGTAACTTAGTGATGTGCATTTAATGTTTCATTTAATATTGATGAACTTGAAAGTACATAGTGATTTTTCTTTTGTTTTAGTAGGTATCTCAATTAAATTTTACGGTATATATATTTGTTCAAAATACTAAAATGTTATCTTAAGCAATTCTTAAAAAAAACCTTTCTTCCATGCAACTTCTTGAAAGTTTAAATAAAACATAGCTACCTATACATTGGGTATAATAATATTAAATAAAAACCCTTTGTTTCCGCTTTCTAATTATTAATGAAATTGATTTTACTGAAAAACATTAGAAATTTATCAAGGCAAGAAATTACTGTGTATGTATTACGTAGGATACCTTCGTAATGTATAAAATACTTTTTCGTATAATCTACTTACTTGCATTAGTTGATAAAATAATATAATTCTGGACAAATTTTGCTGCTTAATATTTTGAAAAACAGTTTAATAATGTAGACTGTGTATTGGATAGGTAATAACAGGTAATAATTTAATAATATCGTAAAATAAAAAAAGAAAATAACAGAAAATTTAGCCTCGTAATTGATTTTAACGATTTGAAATAATTATAATTGGTAATACGTATTTAATTTTCAATGTCAGAAAGGCAGAAATAACTGCAGCACATTACTTCGGGTGACGTAATCTGGGCTCACAGTATACGCGTTTAAAGGGAAGGTGGTTTTGATTTAATCGTGCACGTTACATATCGCGTTTATGGACACAGAAACACGATGTAATTTTAATTGTTAGGTATAGGTAACTATTATAAAAACACTGTAATTAATCTATCTGAAACGCCTAACATTTAATTTTATTAATTAACCTTCGGATGAATTAAAAGAAAAAAAAAAAATCCCATTTATTGTTATTCGGCAATAATTTATGTATTTTGAACAAAGCTGTGTTATATATGTTATTTTACACGGATGGGTTTTGCCTGGGAAAAAATCATTTTAGAAAGATAAAAATTGCAAGTTATATATTTGGTCCCAGGTAAAGAAGGACCGAAGTCAAGTTCGAAATTTTAAATTCATATAAAAGAGGGGAAGAAATGACGTGTTTTTATTTTGAATTCGCGGGGTTAGAGATTCCCATGCTCATACAGATACGACCTAGGTACCTATTTATTGTTACTCATACGCATCTATGCGTGCGCGCGCGTGTGTGTGAATTAAATCGTCCCCCATCCCCAAGACGAACACTCGAGCGCGCCACTGCCGGACGGATACTCCGGGCGTTCGCATTATCATTTCATAAAGGTACCCGTGGAGCATAGGTAGGTATCATAACGCGTGTATATTATTACATCAGACGCGGTCGGTCGTCCTCTAATTCGATTTCGGATTTATCGCACGGGGTCCGCGTGTGTCGTAAACACCGTCGGTCGCAGCGCTGCGCAAATAATAGTAATAATAACAATAATAATAATATTGTTATCGCCCGGGGGTCCGTATACGTGCGCGCGTGTGCTGTGCGGCGGCGGTGATAATGATGACCATTAAGCGCGCGCTGCGGACGGCGGTAAAATTTAAACGGCCGCGGCTGGCGGGACGGCGGACGACGAAAAGGGGAAAGTTAATTTCACCGGGACAAAACTCCTATCTGAAAATCGTCTCATTTTATAGTTTTCGCAACCTATAAATTTTACAACCTCGCCCGTCCGCCCCCCCCTCTCTCTCCGGAGACCCCGTCGTCGCCGAACCCCGGAAAAAAAAAAAAGAAAAAAGAAAGAGAGCGGAAAAAAAAAAAAAAAGAACACGAGACCCGTGCAGCTGCATATTATTGTGCGTCGAGCGAAAATACACACACACACATACGCGCGCGCGCGCACACACACAAGCGCGCACGCCGTAGCGCCCCGCCGCCGCCGTTCCGTATCTTTATTGAAAACAGAAAACGGCACCCCCAGAAAAACGCGGCCCCTCGCGCCGCTCGTATTAAACGGCTTTTGTACTTTATGATCGACACATAAAAACGACTTTATTACTTGCGCCGCCGGCCTTTCCCCTCTTTGTCCGCTCGCGAAACGGCTTCGCGCGGCCGACGAAACTTTCGTTTTAAACGCAAAACGCTAAAACCGTAAAAACTCCCTCCGCGCGCGGGGACGACGTCCGGCGACCGGCACAGCGTTCGCGCTGCCGAATTATTATAATAATACTCTCTCGTCATTTTATTATCGCGAATATACTGCGCGGGGCAATGGCCGCTCGCCTCCACATCTGGAGGCGCGTAAGTGGTATGGGTGTACCTATACGCCGCCTGATCCACGGTTTCCTTATTGCAACGGGAATATATCACACTCGGTTCATTATGGCCGTTTATTCGACATTTTTAAACGAATTCCGTTCGAAACATCGTACGGGTGTGGACGAGTATATTATTAATCAGTGTGAAACCGCGCACATACAGTGCACATACGCGTACGGTATACTAAATATTTTCAAAATTTTCAATAAATATTTACCGATAACCCGGAGTCTAGAATCGACAAATAATAATTAACAGCGTCTCGTAGTCTACTTCTGATGGTATATATTTATCGGGCCGTGTGCGTTAGTATCCCCGCTCGTTCTAGTTCACTGAATATTTGCTTCGTAGCTTACAAGACACGCGAGCCGGCATCACTGCAGTATGTTTCATTGTTTCTAACGCGAAATATTTCAGTCGAACTGACTTAGAAATGGCCGGGTCCTTTTTTCCTTTAGGAAGATCGGGATTTAGAAACTACTGAATACTTATCGATTGGGAGCAGAATTATAAGTAAAGATAATCTTTAAAATCACATTGTAAACAATAAACACAATAACATCAGTTTTAACATTTTTTCAAAAATCGTATTTTTTAACAAATTTTAGACGATCATGTATCGGGCAATTTTAGGTATAAAAAAAAAAATTGTTTAAAAATATAGGACTATTCGAATCTGGTGTTCATAAAATTTCGTGTTTCCATTCAAGAAAGTGAAGTTTTATTGCGCATGAACGCCGCTCAAGAGTTAGCATTTTAAAAATGGCTAAAACCCAGTGATGTGGCACCTATAAGTACATTCGGTTTCGTTTTTCCATTTGAGTAAAACAAAATATACTCTACAAAATACATGATAAATTATATTATTATATTCACTTCAATCGGTTTAATTTTCTATATGTGCTGCGAGTAATATTTTCTTCTTTGTTTTACTTTCGATAGCTATACGAATATTTTACAATGTTGTAAAAAAAAAAAAAAACGATCAAAATCAAAATAGCTAGCGATTATGATCACTTATATTATTAGACACTAAATATAACTGGGAAGTTAGAATTAAATTGAAATTACATTTATCAATAACTTTAAACTTTGATTAGTTTTAAAATATTTTGAATGATGGAATACGCTGCAAGCAAAAAATAAAAATAGTTTACAGAAGAAATCCGCGTTACGTGTGTTTGCAATTTGATGAGATTTCAATAATTTATTTTTATTTTTAATAGACAGGTGTTTAGTGTAGGGATGCGAAAAAATCCTTTAATACAAATCAAATTTCAGTGACACATCTTTATTGACCGTGTTTTTTTTAAACTTAAACACGTAAAATTATTGGATTGTCTATGCAATACAGTGATAATATTATTATACTTAACGAAATCAACCAATAAAAATAATATTAAAACGTAATATTCCGGACAGAATAATCTCTCGCGTAATAATAACTATAATGTAAGTAGGTAGGTATTAATAATATTTATGAGTACACCTATTACATTATTAATTTTTATTACATACCTAATCGAAATTCACCACCACTATAAAACAGAATCAAGTGCATTTATTCCTTATTCAATTCGTGTATATATGTACATCTATATACCTACCTATTAGGCTACTAGTTATATATACCTAATAAATTAAGTTAGAAATGTGTCAAACTACAAGTAATAATTATATTATAATATTTAATGACTATAATTTGATCTTTAAACAATTATGTATTACCATTCGTGTATTATACTACCTATATACAGGGCGATTATTTTATCACGATCCATTAGCACAATCGTATATTATTTTACAAATCCAACAAACATATTATAGCGTTAACTCATACCTATATCAAAGTTTTTAGAAAGTTTTTGAATACATTTTTCTTCGAATCTATATTGAAAATCTTAAGTTATTATTCAATATAAGGAGTAATAGGGTAATAATGTGAAAACGGCATTAAAATAAAACCATTCCATAATAATTGTAAAAAAAAAAGTGTTGATATTGGGGACGGGTGTGCCACTGTTGTAAGTAGGAAGTCGGGAAGGTAGGATACATACATTTATTTAATGTATTAAATACTATATATGTAAGTAATGACAAACCATTGCTTACGAAAGACGATTCATAGCAAAGTTCGGTTATACATGTTTTGAAAGGCCGTAATATTTACGATTTTCGTCAAAATTTGATTTTAAAACTTTATAAAAAAAAATTATTCGTCTTTTCTTGGTTATCTCATTTATTATAAAACGACTTGGAAAATCAATAAACGACATAACCATGTAGATCCAAAATTCAACAATAATAATCTTTTGGCATTTTTGAATTAAAGCAATATTTCTTGTAGAAAACGTAGTTTGTAAAAATTAAAAACAATGAAATCAGTAACGCAACGCTAGTACCGTAAATATTTGCCTTTTTACCTATAATTTTTTTTCGGGTTATTTTTTTGAAAACCCCATGGGAAATCAAAAAATGGCATACGCCAACTAGACAAAATTTCCTCCAATATGACTAGATACATCGGAGCAAGGTTTCTGATGAAAAAGTAGTTGAAAAAAAAAAATACAAAAACACACATTATAGTAAAACCAATAGCTACTCTCCAGATCTAAAAAAAAAATTTACCAAGAAAATCGTGATGAAATAACATTACCTTGTATACATTAATATTCATATTTCTTAGTACTACAAATCGTGTTGCCCCATGGTATACGTCTTGTACAGTATACATGTAATAGGTAGAAGTACTTACCTATGATTATTTTTACAATTCTCAAATATCCTGTGTGTGTTTTTTATTACAAATCTATAGTATATACATTTCTAATCAAATTATTTCGAATTTGAATAATACGTTTCGATTTGCTTATTTAAGAAAATACACTACACTTATAGATATATAATACCTAAATACTAAATACTTTCGTATAATTTAAAACTCGATAATAATGTAATGAAAGTGTATTTTTTTTAAAGGAGTATTATATTATGTATTTAAATAGTCTTAACGAATTATCGAGTATAGGTACCTATATTTCAGTCATAATATAATTGCACCGTTAGTACGTTAGTATTTGACACTATAATATACATTCATAATATTATGACCTATTTAATAAAATAAATTTTTTTTTTTATATTTATATATATTTTATAATATATACAATACTAGCTGTCCCGCGATCAGCGTTGCCCGTACCAATTTTTCATTATTTTTACCTTTATTCAAAATTTGCTTTGCTCGCAAATCAGAATATTGAATGAAAAAAAAAAATAGGAAGAAAATGGGTGTTATCATAGATACCCGCATATTACAGGGATTAAATTATATATCCACTATATTAACGCTAAGATTATGAAGATATAATAGTACTATTTAGTAGTGTATATTTTACTGTACCGAAAAATACAAAGATTCAAAGATGTTACGTGTTTTCATTTACCCACCCTGTACAGAGCATAGTTTTTTATTTTTTTTTCGTCCATGTTATCAAGTTGGCTCATCCTATTTCATACCAAGACCGGCAGGCAATCATATAGACTCCTTATTTTAAGTTGCTATAGTTGTTATGGCATTTTCATTTCTGTTTATTATTAATTTTTGTTTTATATTATTATTCAATTCATCCGTGTAACTAAAGTAACCCATAATTCAACAAAAATCATTTAATTGTCATACCAAAAATACCCAAACATTTTTTATTCCCCATTCCAATCCCTCATAGGTCATTAATCGAGATGAAAACTATCCTACATATTTTAAGTTGGACCAAAATACACACATTAAACATTATCTTATCAAAATCGGTTAAGTAGTTTCAGAGTACATCGCAAGTAAACTCGTCGTAGGCGCGATTATACGAATATAAATAGGTAAAATTTGATTAAATTATGTTATGGTATTTGCAATTTTCAATCGAGTGGGGTTATATAGTAAAGTATAATACAATAATCAAGAACAAAAATTGTAGAATCTTCTTCTCTATATCTAACGCGACAATGGGAATTTAAAAGCCGGATTCAAAATGGCCAATTTGTATTCACTATAAACCGGGCTTTTCCTCTAGTAACTTCACTGAAATATAATATACATAACAAGATTAAATTACTAGGCATGTAAAAATATACTCATTATTTAGTTATTGTATTTATATAAGCCTATGGAAGGGGTGGTGATATAATATAACCCCCCAACCCTCTGTGCACGCCGCTAGGTACTTGAAATATATATTATTATAAATAAACTATTGAAAAAAAATTATTTTAATACACTGGTACGCACTTATAAGTACACATATAGACGAACACTATATTATCTTATCTTATTCAGAGTATAAAATTAATATACTTACAACAAAAAAAACCATAACCAAGCACATATAGCGTAGGTACTTATATTTATTTTTCTAAAAGGGATTAAAGAAGGTCATTTCCCGTAATGGCCAATGAAGGATAAAACGCTTCACCTATATATATAAACTAGAGGGCCATTCATGTATCTGCAGTTGATTATTGGACCAGAAAATTAAAAATCTATTGGTTTATTTTACGAACCGTGCCGAACCATATGGCTCGGAAATATCCGCCGAATTTTTACTGGTTTTCAATATTAGGTACATACATTGCAGGGGCCCGGTGATGGAGTCTAGTAATTATTGTAATTCACTTTTGAGGATTTTTTTTTTATCGTTTTCTATAAAATAAAAAAAAAAAATGTTTTTAAATTAGTTTTTTGATATAACGTATAGGTAAAATATCAGGTAGATAAATCTAACGATTTGAACGTTGTATAAACATTAATATTTATCAAAGGTTTTAGAATTTAATAAAACGTTTAAAAACGTTTAGTTATAAATTATTATAAACGTTATATTCTGTAGGACGTAGATATAATTATATTGTATATGGCTAAACACTTTAGTACGAATTTTCAAAGAAAAAAAATCAATTTACCACCGTATATTTCGGTATGTATTTAATTGTAATCTAACGTGTTTAAAAACTAAAATGCCCACTAATAACGAATTATATTTTCAAAAGTAAAAGCAATTTACAGTTCTGGAAAACGTAATATTATAATACTTATATATACTCATGGATGTAAATAGTGTCCTCAAATACATAGAGCTTGAACCCAAAACGACTCATCGTTATGGCAACCTATACTAGTTTAGTTTATATAACATTTTAAATTAATAAAAATAAAAAAAATACTCATGGATGCACTCACTGTTTTAAGAGGAAAGTTGAAAGGATATAAACATATCTGTACCGAAAAACGGTTCTAAGCAGAGTATTATTGGACGTATTTTCCTCTTATGTCTTAACCTTAAGTTAACTCAGAAATCAACAAAAGTTAACATTTTTCGATTCATTTAGAAAAATACAAAAAAAAAGATCAAAAAAACCTCTTCAACGATGCACCAATTAGATCAAAAATGCTATAAGAAAATGTTTTAAAAAATCTTTAATAGGAACAAGATTTCTGGTAGAAGTTTTTTACAGATATTTAAAAATAAAACACATCACATTAAAGCCAATAAATTCACCGTTCCACTAAAAATTTAATAGTTCATGTAAGTACCAAACTATATTAATTTTATTAAAATATTAAAATTAAGATTGTAACTTGACTTAAAAAAAAATTATTAAATCAGTTATAAAAAAAAAAATATATACTATACTTACTTTAATTTTAAATTTAAATTTGTTATATTAAACGTTTCTTTGAGTTATTTAAGAACACAAATTATCACGTAATATAATAAATTATCCTTATCAATAATAAAAACTAATTATTATTAACTTATTATAATTATTATTATTTCGATATTGATTTATTGTTTATATTATAACCTTAAGGTCCCAGATATATTTTAAAATTCATAAATTAATTGTAACGTAATTTAATAATATATATTTTACTTAAAATTATAATTAACCAGTATAATATTATTTAATATTTACATTCCTAAATCGATTCCTACATAATAAATATTATTAATAATATATTAATTTATTTGTTTTTTTCAATTTTACTAAACGTTAAATTCTTTACTAATATAATTATAATCACGTATGATATAAAATCAAAAAATTATAAAAAGTGTGTACTTATTAATATATAATGTTATAATTCGCTATAAATCCGTTTTTAGTAGTAATTATAATTGTTACTGTATTTATATTCTGATTGAAGTTAATTTCAAAATTAAAATTAAAACTATACTATAGGTATAGGTATAATTTCTTTGTATTTATCATCTTAATTTTGACATAAAAAAATACAGGACTTTTTCTAAATCGACTGATCTTTTAATTTAAACGTTTATTATTTAATAATTTTTTTAATTGCACAAATATGTATTCCTTTAACTTTTTTTTATAAAGACGTTTACTTTTTCGTACAAGACAAGTGACATATAGCCCATAGATCAGAAACTATGTAGATAAATTATTTATTTATATTATATCTTTCCCTCTCACTAATATAATACCTACAATATCAATACATATGTTAATAAACAAAAAAATTACATAGTGATGAGTAAATAATAAAAAAACACGTACCACCAATTCGCTCTGGAGACGTTAAGAATGACAACCATTACGACGATTTGTCTTACTATTGTATGCAGCATATTATATCCTGTATCCGATTTTTTTTTTTATATATATACACAGTGATTAAACTTCAAAAAAGATAATAGGTAAAGCTGTAATAAGATACCGACCTATATCTATACTACTTTATATTATAATAAAAATATAAACTAACGACTTCGCGAGATAAAAAAATTTGATTGTTCATTCAACGATCGTGTACCACGTAATATTATCGTTAGTAATAGGTTTGAAAAAAAAATCATAGTTTTTTAAACGACGACGACGCGTGTGTACGAGTAAACGTTCGTATATTAAATTCAATTTGTTTTTACGAATATTCACGGAGTAGAACGGAGTGTGTTGTACAAAGCCAGACAGTCTAAACCGACCACTTGGGGATGCTTCTGGCAACTGAAACCGAATCACTCGCGGCCATTCCCTTCTGTCAGCCCTCCGACACGACGTGTACATAGTCGTATACATACACATGCAGTTATACACGTTGTTTTTTTTATGTCGATCGTGTTCATATAATATACATATGATAGAATCGCATTTTAGGAAACAAACTTTTCCAAGCCGAGACGATATTACAAGTATTAACATAGTTGTTACTAACGATGGGCATTTACCCGGTAAATTGGAAAAATTGGACAGATGTTTTTTGAAAGTAATACACACACACAGAAACAAATTGTACATAAATAGTTTGTTATATGTATATAGCAATAAATTAACAAAACAATAAATGTCATTTAACAATTTAAATATTCAAATATAAATATTAAATTTTTACTCTACTATCTAAATATTATAGACAGACATAATAATATGAAGTTGACAATATAGAGTTATTTAACATAATATCAGAACTTCAAAAAGCTAAAATTTCGAAAATAAGTTAGTCTACTCAATTCTGACTTCACCATCGATCTTAAATCGGCAATATACATATTATTATGTTCAAAACAAACAAAAAAGAGCTGATACTGGGAAAGGGTGCGGACACTGTTGCAGGTGAGAAGTTGGGAAGGTAAGATACATAAATTTATTTAATTTATATCTGTGAGCAACGATAAACCATTACTGACGAAAGACGATTCCGAGCACAGTTCGGTAATACATTATTTAAATTACCGAAATTTTTTTAAACCCAACCTCCCTACCTCTTTTCCCGATTTTTAAGAAAATTGATTCAAAAATTAAAAAACGACCTGCATCGTTAAAAACAAGATTGATAGTTCAACAAAAAAGATCTCTTGTCGTTTTTCAATTGGAGCCATATTTGTGCAAGATAACGTGGTAGGTACTTATTTAAAATAAAAAAATCGTGAAAAAATAATATTTTTTTCCCCGGTTAATCGTTTTTATTTTAAATACTGTTCCGAAAATTAAAAAATAACCTATGTATTTATCAATTAGATAAAATTGACTTTCATAAAAGGTGCTACACTTTTATATCGCAGCTAGTTTTCTAGGATAAAAATGGTTTACAGTATAAAAAAAAGATCTGATACTGGAGATGGAAGCTGCCACTGTTATAGGTGAGAAATTGGGAAGGTAAGATACATAAGGTTATTTCATTTATATCTGTAAGCAAAGATAAACCATTGCTTGACGAAAGACGATTCCGAGAGGAGTTCGGTAATACATAACTTAAAGTGCCGTATTTTTTTTTTTTGTGATTTTCGTGATTTAAAACGCTTATTGAAAAAAAAAAAGGTCGTCCGATGATTTTGGAAATTTCACCACGTCTAGGTAAGTCCAATATAAGTATTATTACCAAGTTTCAAGTCTACGCGTATTTATAACCAAATTACAGCAAAAAATTCTCAAAGATAAAAATTCCTTAAAAGCTCAAAATTGGCTCAACATTATTGACGATGATACCGTAAGAAAGTAAATCAAAAAGGCAACAAAAAAACGAAAAAGGTATTTTGTGATTTTTCGATTAAATCATTTTTTCTGGTAGAAAACGTCGTCCGTGTTTTTATAAAATAATGAAATCGTGAAATTGTACGTTTTCTTACGTTATTTCTCACTTAAGTGCTTTTATTTAAAAAAACAGCGTCAAAAATCAAAATTAATTACTTGTCTACAGTACAATCTAGACAACTTGAGTTTTCCACAAAGTTGCTACACGTAAAAATCACGGCAAGTTTACTCGGAAAAAACGTGTCCACAGATTAGAACAAAGAAAGAAATAAACAGCATTGTAAAACCAATAGTTTCACTACGCTCGGAATCTAAAAACTTTAACGTTGAAATTTAAAATTATTTTTTGCGAAACACAACTACACAGCTGGTATGCTACAAACCAAAAAAACAGACTGGCTAACAAGTTAATGTAAAGTAATAAACCGTATTATTATTTATCAATATTAAATGCTAATACAGAATCACAACATTTGTACACAATGTAAAAATAAAACTGTACTAACTGTACAATTTTTCATAATATCAGATCTAATCAAAAGCAAAGCCAATTAGAAATTATAAAATATATCGTTGTAAATATTAAAGTAAAACCCGTTCCTATCGACTTGGGTTAGTTCTTATCTATTTATAATAATTAACGCCCGCAGGAGGTAAATGTACAGAGTTTCTTAACACTAACTTAACACTAATCAGTACACTAATACATTTTTCTTATCTAGCTATAGGTACCTACATGCCGGATGTTTTACCTCCGGACATTTTTTTAACCGAGCATTTTTTTTCGAACATTTTTACCTAGAACCCGTAACATTATACAACATTTAGCGTACATCTAATAAAACAAATCCTAATAATATTATTACAGTACCTATCTAACGTATAATAAACGTTTAAAGTAATATTTCATGACTGTACATAATTATTAATTAAAGAATTTTCTTTAAAACTACTAAACAGGACATTAAAAGTTAGTACATCTTGGTTTCTCAATCATAAAAGCTGATTTTTCTTTTCCAAAATTAATTTTTTCAAATGTCTATTATCTGTTTTCTACTCGAAATATTTTGCTCTAGGATTCACGTCGGTACTTCTATTATTAAGCAAGATACAGAAAGTCAAAAAGTGAGTGTTTTTTAAAGTATCTTTAAATAAGTAACCTAAATACTTGTCTGTTATCTATGTTATAGATTTTTAATGGAGCAGAGAACAAATTATTTGTTTAATTCTTAAATAACATGCACCTTACGAATTTATGAGCTGTAAAAACGCTTTTACAATCTCCAAAATGTGTTCCAAATTACGCCACTGATCTCGAAGGTAAAGACGAGTAAATGTTATACGATGCTGTAAAACAACACAGGGATTGCATTATTTACTCAAATTAATAACAATGGTTTTTTATCCATGCTATCAATATAACCCATATATCAACAAAAATAATTAGTTTTTTATACGAAATAGGATCTAAAAACAAAATTTTAGGGAATGATATTCATTAGAGGGCGGATTTCAATAGCCATAAACCTTCTCCAGACAAAGTGAAACTTCTACAAAATTGCATGGTGATCGGATGAATGGTGTAGTAATCCATAACGAACAAACAGATATACATTGATCTTTTTATGTACAAACAATAGGCAAGTACAATGTCCAGTACCTATATATTAAATAACAAATTATTGGAGTTAAATAGGTTCTTAATTTCCATCTCAAAACACTGATTTGGACTGAGTTTACAGAGCAAAGTTATAAAATATTTTCCGACAAAATACGGTTCCAACCAAATATTTTCAGATGAATTACGGTTTCGACAAAATAATGCTTCCAACAAATCATTTTCCGAAACAAATCACAAATACAGTCCTGACAAATTATTTTCCGGGGACTAACTCGTATATTCAAATTCTGATTTTTGGAAGTATTAAGTGTAGTTAAAGCCAATATTTTCGGGTACTTAGATTTTTCACAACATTCAAATTGTACCCTGTGGCGATATCTACTTTTGATTTTCAAATGAGAACCTATATTGAAAAATCCATAAATAGATGAGATGTTAGTTTAAATACATTTCGGTGTTAAAATGTTTGATTTCCGTCAACTTGTTTTAAGTTTATGCTGGAGGAGAGTAGGGAAGTGGAGCACTAATAAAACGCTGCGCGTTTTGCTGACATCACAAATGATACTCCAATATACACTCTCCCAACTTAAACTTAAAAGTGGAATATTTCGTCAACGAACTGACGGAAATCAAATGTTAACACCGACATTTATTTAAACAAACACCTTATCTATTTATAGATTTTCAATAAAAGTTTACATTTAAAAATCAAAAATAGATATTATCGGTACAGGGTACTACTTAAATGCTGCGAAAAATCAGTATTTGAATATATGCAAAATTTAACCAAAAAAATTGGAATGAACACGCCTAGTGAATCACTAGTATATACGGACATAAATCTCAGTTTGCACGATGGGTGGGCACCCCACTGTTGTAGGTAAGAAGTTGAGGAGGTAGAATATAAAGAGGAATTTGGTATGCATCTGTTTGAGACAATTAATCATTCTGAACGATTCTGAGTAGAATTCTGTTATACATGTTTTGAAAGGCCCTAACAATTAAGATTTTTGACAAAATTTGATATTAAAATTCCTTTATAAAAAAAAATTCTAAATTAACCTCAATCTTTTTTTTTTTAACCATAAATTAAGATTTTTAATAAACCTCCCATTCAATTTTCAATCATTTCTCTTTGGTTTAACAATTTTAACCACTAAGTACCTACCGAAAAGGATGACGTCAAAAACTCGCAAAATTTAGATTCTAAAAATAGCTCAAAAATAGCTTAATTTTTTTGAAAATTTGACCATGTTTAAAAAAGGAAAACCTAAGTTTTCTGTCCAAAGTCTAAGTCTCCACGAATATTTTTAACTAAATTACAACAAATAACACAATTGAAAAAATAATATAAAAGCATTTTTTTTGTTCATAACCTGTTTTCTCACGTTTTATCCTGGTTTTCCCTAGATATTATGAAAACCGCTTAAAAAATCAAAAAATTACTTCCCAAAAGTACTATTTGGACAATAATTTCTTTCAGAAATGGTGCCATGCATATATATCGGAATCGGAACAAGATTTCTGGTAATTTTTTCTACACAAAATAAAAAAAAAAAACAACTTTGTAAAACCAAAACATTCTTCGCTACACACGTAATCTAAAAAAATATTATTAAAGAAAAACTTTAATGCATACCTATGTAATTATTTTACCATAATATGACAAATATATTGTTGACAAAGCAACACTAACAACCGAACTCGACTCTGAATCGGTTAGCAACGGTTAATCGTTGCGTACAGATATACAATAAATTCCCATAATCTTTATCCTACCATCCCAACTTCCCACCTACAGTAGTAGCTGCAACCACCACCGTCCCCATCGTCATGAGACAGTCTTCTCCTTTTTACGGGACTATTGAACTTGGGTTGATAAAATCTCGCAAAATTAAGATTCTATAAATAGATCGAAAATGGCTCAAATGTTTTGAAAATTTTACTACATCTAGAAAAGTTAAATATTGGTTTTCTGTCCAAATATCAAGTCTTTACGAATATTTTTAACTGGATTACAAAAAAACAAAACAAAATTTAAAATAATAAAACTATTATTTTCGTAAATTTTCCGGTTCTTTCTACGTTTTTTTTCGGTTTTGCTCAGTTGTTAAAAATCTATATGGAAAATAAAAATCGACATTTTTACTCACCAACCAGATTAGAATGCGGAGTTACGGTGGCACGGTGCGTTCGTTTTTTCGACGCGGTACATTCGGAGTTACGGATTCGCAAAATATTTTTATCCATGCTGAACAACTACGGCGCGTCCTAATGTTTATGCGACGAAATTATAAATTAATAGGTATTTTTTTCCACAGACTTCTAGTCCGAACGACCAAATGTTTCGATTAACGATTGATCATTGATCGCTGATCGGGTAGAATCGACCCTCACGTTGGCGGCTTATCAGTTATCAATCATAATTCTGTGCACGGACCGCGGTTTTCGACCATGCACATTAACTATGTACTTATTATCTTAGGCCATATGATCATATATCTATGGTCCGAGTATAATTGTCGTTTGTTATAACCCAACACCGTGGGCGCAGCAATGACGAAAATATATCAATAATTTTGGTTACTCATCATTTACCAGTACACGCTCGTACGGTTTATTTTTCAAAACGGTATACGCTTTGACGGTCAAATACGATTTGGATATATGTACGATGTATAGTCCCGCATACCCGCCAATACATCACTGGTGGTCGGTGGATAATATGTATCTCTATTTGCATGCACGTATTATAGTAGATTGAGAACTTGAGTTTTGTCATATGTATCTGTCATGTTAAATAATAATGTATGATTTTTGTAAAACATTTAAAAACACCATAATACCATTTACTAATATTTTAATGTACACAGTTATATTATATTTTCCTACGCATTCTCAAATAAACGACCGTTTGCTTTATTGGCAGCTAGATGTCAGCATAGTCGATACATGATAATAGGCTCCGAGCGTAACACCAAATTTCCGCGTCGATCTCTTAACTTATCTCGTTTAAATGCGTGGTATACGTACGTATTATTGTTTACTGGTAAGTGGTAACTGATAGTGGTTTAATAAAAAAAGGATACCTATTGAAGAGGTATGGAATAATTTGAATTTTTATTACTTTAATTAATTTTTATAACACAATTTAAACATGTACCATATAACAATTTACTATATTTGAAGTTTTTACCTTTTTCAACCGAAATATGGGTGTTACAATGTTTGTATTTAGCTCATAAGCATAAATTGAAACCGTTGATGGACAGTTACTAATAATATATATTATTTTTAATATTTCTAGTTTACAACAATTTCCAATGAAAGAAAATCGTTCTGGAGCTCACATAATTGAATTTCTTACAAAAAGAATTATTGCACTTGGTGCCAAACAATGTGGTACATTTCTTGTTGACTGTGAAACGTATGCCTCTATACCTCAATTAGGTAATTTGTTATGAAATATTATTAAAACAAAATATTAGTTTAATTTGAAATATTTGTTTAGGTGTCCAACGAACATTGCATGTATTCCATAATTCTGAACAGCCAGCATCGGTTTTTGCAATCCTTGATAATGGAACCGGGAAAACTGTACCTGTTGTAGCAGATGCATTATTTGATTTACTTTTATTGAAGATGTCATCTGTTTATACGTCTAAAAAATCTAAAGTTGAAATAAGAGGTCCTCGATTTGAATTAAACGATTTTGTTATTAAAATCGGTGCTATAAACATCAATCACAATGTTAAAGGCATTATTGTAGAAGTAAGCACGACTTATTAAATATTAGTGTAAAATTAAAATTTGGTCCAAAGTGTTGTATTTTCAAATTTGTACAAAATAAATATTTCTATAAATGAATTTAAAAAGTATTATTATTATATTTCTTACAATTTAATAATAATTAATTTTATGTTCAGGCAGAATATAGGCCTTGTGTTGTGTTTGGTTTATGTTGGGATATGTTACGAGAATTTCTTCAAGGATTTTTAGGATCATGTGTTTCAAATGTTCCTCCACATTATTTTCAAGTAAGAAAAATACCTACATTTGTTAATAGTAAAAATAATTATAGTTAGTATAAATTAATAGGTTAATAAAATAAAATTGTATTAGGTACAATATATTATATTTCCAACTAATAATAATTGTTTGCAACACTTGAAATGTAAAAATAAATCAAATTAATACTCATATTTGAAAAGATTGAATTTAACGTTACTTTGACAATTGTAAATTCTGTATATTTACATTTATTGGTAGAAGTCTTTAGAAGTTAAAATGAACATGATTTGTGATCTATATTTGTTTTTGAATTTTATAACTTTTTAAATTTATTTTTCAGAATCGTATAAATGATATATTTCAACCACTAGACACCATTCAGCAATATTTAGATCATATAACTATATACAGAAAAGCAACAGGAATTTTACAACAATATAATACCAATAGTACTTGAATATTTAAGTGTTCAATGATTTGTTCTCTTATAGAGAAATTTTTTAAATTGATTTTATTACCTACAAACTATTTATTATTATTGTTTAATAAATAACAATATTTTAGTGGAAAAACAATGTAATATAATAATTCTATTTTTATTAAAATTTAAAGTCTTGTATTAATGTATTTTATTTGACTTGTGGAAATAAGCAATACTTAGGCAGCTCTTCTATTCCTTTCTTACTGCAGTTTACATGAAAAAATCTTGAAAAACCAATATAAGTGTTGTCAAACTAGGTTTTTGTTGGTCTGCACATAATTTTGATAATTATTTAAAATATAGTTTACTTCTATAAATGGTTGCAAGAATTTTTGTCCAATGCCATTTTATCCAATATTTTTTAAGTCTGATACAAATTAGTCCATTACTTTTAATGCCCAATGTACTTTACCCTTTTTTTTTTTTGCCTTCATCGCAACTATTTGTGATCGCTCACTCTCAACCTAAACTTCCACTTGTTCTGATCCCTGATATTGCCATTGCATACTCATATATTATTTTCAATTATATCCAACCACTTTTTACAGTCCAACACTGGACCATACAACATAGTCGGTCCACCACTCTTGTAGAACTTAAGTTTCGTTGGAATCCTCATCATATAAAACACCCAACGATTCTCACCATTTCATCCAACTGCCCTTAATCATGTCTTTAATGTCCTCATTAAAATCATCGTTTTCCCAGGTATTGAAAGTACTTAATCTCACAGCTTATTGCCATTAGATTTCTTATCCAGTTCCTCCAAATTTATATCTTCCAGATATTCTTCTATCAAAATTATATCATCTGCAAACATCATGCACTATAGTACTACACCTTGTATTTTCTTCATATTTCATCCATTACAATAGAAAATAGGTAAGGGCTCAAAACTGATTCCTGAATCAATATACACACCTAGACTAACACCAAAATTGTCCATTATTCACATAGACTTCTTACACTTGTATTTAAATATTCACACATATCTTCTATCAAACTAATATATAATGTACTTTTATTCATTATTTTATAAATGTATGGCTTAAGGAAACTAAATAAATACTAACGACTCATTTATTGTAAAATTAATTTATCACAATTGGATTACTGTACTTATAAGAGGTAAGCTAATGATCAGACAGAGTAATTTCGTTTTGGACTTTATATTAAGCAAATTACTTCTTAAATTTGTTTAAAGAAATATTTCTATTATGAATAATAATTTAAAATGCAAAAATCTTATCAATACAATTTTAAATTAAAATTTGACCAAATACATTTTTGAAATGGAGTATTTTGGACTATACACGGACAAAAAATGTACTTGAACTGTAATGTATTTTAGATGGAAAATACATTGAACTATAGCATATTCAAGACTTAACTTCATACGACAAATAAATAGGACTAACATTGTTGGATAAAACATTATTTGGGCCTAATGAATTAGACCAAAATTCTACTAACCTGTAAGTAGGTAACCTTTTTATCATCTTTTCAGCCCATGTTTACAATTGTTACAATGAATTAAACCAAGTTGTATTACATGCAATTTTTATTGCAGTAAAAATTTTGTTGCATATGTGGAAAAAGTCCAATTTATAAACATTGATAAAAATTGCTAGATTCGTTAATTGGATCACGTTAATGGCAAAGCTACCATACTATAAGATAAAATACAAACTTAAATAATTATAAGATTTAATTTAATTTAAAATTATTATCTAAAAATATATAAACTTAGATTGAATAAAATAAAATAATAAATACGCAAATAAGTAGGAATAAAATTATTAAATATATTAAAAGTGTACATTATTTTATAATAGGTAATATGTAATTATTGGCACAAACACATGCAATCAATACTTTATAAACTTTAAATTAAAATTTTAACAAAAAACTTGGCAGAATAATGACTTATTAAATGTTATAAACCTAAAATAATTTTTAAAAATACTATCAAAAAAACAAAGGGAAAGTATATTTAGTAATATTGCAGAAAAATCAATAAATATAAATTAAATAAATTGACAATTTTCAGATAAATAAAATTAGAACATATTGAATCAACTTGTATTCGTATTTTGGGGCATCATAAACACTTTGATCATAAATACTATTCAATTATACTAACTCACATAACTTGTCAGCCTTTTTCATGGGTCATAATAGAAAATAAATAATTTATTTGATCCTTCTTTATACAAAAATCTATAATAAAAGTATCCATTATAATTATTCTAATATAAAATACAATATCCAATATTTTTGTTTTTAAGTATTACAATTGTCTAAAAGCTTTCAGTTAGAGCTATTAAGTTGTCATATATGTTTTGACTTATTAATTAAATGTCTACTATTTTGTGTAAACTGTAAACACAATGTAAGTATTTATCACATTGAACACAATACAAAATATATTAATTGCAAATTGTCTAAGAATGCTTAAAAGAAAAAAGTAATGATTTCTAAAATAGTTGATACATTAATATTATTCTAATTAGATAATACAAGAAGTATAAATGTTTTAAATTTACAAACAATTGAATGAAAAATCTAAACAAAATCAAACCAATATGAAGTAAAATTATGTAGTATGTAAAATAATTGTATAATTATATAATACTATAAGTTTGAGTAGGTAATGATGTAATATTTTTTTTAAATCTCACATAGTTAACAATACAAAAAGTTTAAAAATACAGTAAATTAGATTAATTAAGAAAAAAAGTAGTATTTCATACAGAAGAAACTCAATTTCTTAATGAATATTAAATATAGTAAAACCTTAATCACAAGAATAAAAACATAGCCATTCCCCGGATAAAATAGAAACGCATCTTTTTTTTTCTCTTCCCTTAATTTCCATACAGCTGAAGTTACAGCTTATTTGGAATTCTTATTTTCACTATCAAAATCACCTTATTTATCAGTGTTTCTTTATCTACTACACATTCCTTCATATCTTCCCAAACTTATAGTCACATTTTCTTTGTTCTAAAACCTATCTTTTTAAAGATCTTGTTTTTTATTCTCTCAAACATGTTTAATTTTAATATAGTAATATGTATTAATAGTGTATTATAATATTTATACCAGTATACTATATGTTTCAGTTATATACATACAATGGAAGTTGACTCATATTAAAGTTCTAACATAAATAACTTTTGATACTTATACTTTGTAATTATTGAATATTAAATTATAATTAGATAAATGGCTGGCAATTGTGCGTTGCATAGGTAAAATTCAATTAACCATTTTTACAATTAAAAAAAAATTAAAAACATATACAGCATATTTTACATGGAAAATGTGTACTAATACTTTTACCATAAAATAAATAATTTACATAATATTAAACTATTTTAAATACACAACCAAATTAAAATAGATATAAGAATACATTAATTGGTATAATAATAAGTATTTTTAAAAAATCCAATATAAGTTCAATTCTGTTTTTTATTTAATGTATTTTTAAGATCATAAATTTGATAAAATATATATTTAAAAAAATAAATAAATAAATAAATTGCACATTGATTAATTTTATTGAAATAAACTCTACTAATATTGATTAACAATATTATTGCCATTAAAACTATCTTTTTTTATTGATCTTAATATTATTTTAATTAATAATAATATAGTAGCAGAGGAACTGATAAAACATAAAAGCTGCTTACACATGAGATACAAATGAACGTATGTTAACAACTATGAGATTACAGGCTGTTTTCACATTTTTCAAAATAAAAAACAAGTATTAAAATTTAAAATACTGCAAATGGTTTTTTGTTTTTTATTTTAAATGATGTAAAATGTTAAAAGGGTTTTAATATCAAAATAAATAATACTCAAAATTATTATAAATTATTCTTGAAAATAAAGATTTACAAGAGTTCACAGATTAAATGGGAAACACAAATTATATTGAGTAGGTACAGAGAGTTAATAAACTATAAATAGTAAATATTATTGTAATTGTTTGGTAGAACTCACACAATAAGAGATCCATGCACAATGAAAATGCAGCATTTATTTAGGTTTGTTAGTAATATTTATCTTTTGACTTCAAAATCCTTTGAAGTATTGCTGTTAATAAATAGAATGGGGATAATTTATATAATTGTAAGAGGAATTTATGATTTCAAAAATAAAACAACAAAATTTTGAAACCATAATATTATTTTCCATTCCAACAAATAAAAAAATAAAAATAAATAAATAAATAATTTTTTTTTTCTATTATATGTTTTTAGCATTGATCGATAGCCCAAAACCTTATATTATATTAAGCGAATTGAGAATTAACCTTAATGAATATATTCTATATGATATCATGGTAGCAATTAAAAATAATATATTACCTAATTAGTATATTTCAAATAATATTTACACTGTTTTTTTCTTCTTATATATATATAGATAATAAAACAATAAACAGTAAATCAAAAATATTTATTTTATTTTGTTATATTTTTAAATAGAAATTAACTAGTTTATAAAGTTTTGAAAATCATATGATATATGAATCCATGCCAAAATGTTGCAGTAAATTAAAAAAATATTAAAAACAACATTAAAAAATAAGTCAAATTCTAACTATTAACTTTTTAAATTTTTTTTATCATTTCTCTAGGCACTGTACATTTCAAATAATTTCTTAAACATTACTTTAAAACCTGTATATTTACACATAAGGAGTCTTTATTTTTACTATTATTAACTATTATTTTTAACTATATAGTATTATTTTTATTATTCTCAGTATTGAAAATTGTGTGATATTTCATGAAAGTATTCGTTATTTGATTTATTTTCATATTTATTAATTATAAGAGCCTAATAAAACTATAGAAAAGACAAATACATTTTAAAAATGGAAATTTATTAATTATTTAAAATTATTTCAGTTCAAACTTTTAATAAAATATAGTATTTAAGGACAGTGCACTCATATTTTTAATTATATAGTGTGTAAGCAGCTTTAGGGGAAAGGCATACTTTTGTATTTCACCCCACTATATGGTTATTGCAAACATTTAATATGTTTGTGCTAATTTGTTCTATTTTCTAAGCAAAAAAACTATCATTAATGTATTATAATTATAAAATATATTCACTGTCAGTGATTTAATAATTTAAATTTAAGTAGATATAATTTTAGTTAAGCATGATTCTTAAAAGATTTATATCACTAAGACACTTTCTGTACCTATCATATAAAGATGAAATGAACCGTTTAAGAAGATGTTATATTCGCATGTGTTGTCTCAGTCTTACAATCATGAGACATCAAATTTACATTCAGCAGGGACAACTCTAAGCTGTTAAATTTAATATTAAAGTAAACTGACCTATTATCAAATCTTAAAGAAAAATTATTATTATTTATATAATATATAAAATAAAATCATATACTATAATATCAATATTTAAGAAAAATATGGTTTTTTATTTTTAAATTTGGTTATTTCACACGCTCAATAAAATTCCACAAAAAAAATAAACAATAGATAATTTTCATATTTTTAAGTTTGATAATAGGTCAAATATTAACACAAATAGCACACGCAAGTATAACGTTCTCTTAATCATGGTTTTTCAATTGCTCACTTTTTGCATGATGACAGAAATATTATGTTATATACAGTGTATACAAGCTAGCCTTTTCCTTAAATATAGTCACGTTCATTATTTTGCTCGATAATAGATAAGTACATAACAATTTTTATAAATGGAAAAAATTACTCTTAATAATAATTATACAATATCATAAAAATTAAATTAAATTTTAAATATCTTTCTATAATCAATTATCATATCTGTTATGTAACTATTCACAGATCGTCATTGTACCTTAGGTTTGTATTGCAGTAGTCATTTCTCTGTGTATTGCGGCCAACTCTTGTATACGCACAAATAAGCTATTGTTAAGTGTATCTATAACACGTCTTTGTGATTCTTGTGCTGCTAAAGCTGTTTCTAACTGTGCTTGGGCTAAACTGACTGCAGCTTGAAGTTCAGCATTCTCTTGACTTAACACCTTTATAACAAATTTAAATTGTTAGGTTTATTTCAAAATTAGATAGCATGATATAAACTTAACGCTTACCTTGCATTTTTCTTCGAGTGGCATTCTATTCAGATTCAACTTTTGGATTTCTTCATTTTTATTTTTTAATTCACCATCTAAGTTTTCAATTTTCAAGCGTAGACTAGTTAACTCATTTTTTAATTCTGAAGCGACTTCTGATCCTCCTTAAGACAAATAAATGAAATGTTAAATTATATAAAACATTATTGTATGTTCAAATTATTTATTATTACATTTACCTTTGGCTACTTCAGAATCTAGATATCTATTTTTCAATCTTTGATTTTCCTCTTTATAAGATTGTAATTGACGTTTCCATTCATCTACATTGGCTGTACTCTCTTGCAATGCATTTGTTAGTCTTAAATTATTGTTTTTTAATGTCTGCAATTCAATTTCCCATTTTTTTGCATTTGCAGAACTGTAAATAGCAAAATGTCAATATATTTTTAGAGATATATTAAACATTTTCTAAGATATTTAAGATGATAGTTAATATTATTAGAATTAATTAACAATAAATTTAATATTCTACCTATGTGTTAAAGCTGATTTTAATCTTTCATTTTCATATTTTAATTGAGATTCAGACATCATAGAATTTCCACCACTCATCCGTCCATCATTGCTTACTTGATGTTTTGGACTCTCTACAGCCTAGATACAAAATATATATTGAAACAACAATTATACTTAACTAAAAAATTATTTCTTATTACATGATTAGCATTAGAAATCATATTTTTAGACATTTGGTTAATCATTTGTTCAGTTGAATTAGTATCTTCAGGAGTAGTATTTGGTTCTGTTGGTGTCATGTTGGGAGGTTCAATAATACTTTGACCCTCAGATGATTGACTAATACGAGTAGTTACAGGACTAGCATTAGCACTCGTAACTGGTGTCGTTGAACTCATATAATTTTGTTGAATCTGCTGTGGTCCATTGACTGCCGATTGTCTGGTTTTTTCCTTAACTTCTTCAAACTTATGTATAAACTAATGGAATTAATTTTGTTTCAATTAATACAACAAACTAATGACATATAATTATTTTATAAGACATACTTTAATTAGCTCTTGTTCAGATGAAAACCCTAGGCCATACACAGTATTGGCTCTAGTGTCAGTCCATTGACCAAATTTTTGAGACGTTTTTGTAAATGACATGTTAGGCGTTATTGTACTGTTAATGACTGCCTAAAAATTTTAGAACATGTTAATAATTCTGTTTTATAATATTACGATTACTTTTTAACATTATCAAGGCATACTTTGCTTCCTTCGACACTAATAATGCGATACAAGGCACGATGAGAGTCAAAAAAGAAAGAAACATTGACAGCCACCGTGGATGCTGATATCCACGATTTTTTTGTTTTGGGATCTATGTGGAATACATGAGCTTTGCATGTGAATATCGGCTGCTCTCTATTGAATGATTTTAAATTTAAATTTTGATTAACACGTTTACAAATTATCGTATTATTATGATCAAATAAAACACTTACCCCATTGTATCTTTCCCAGAAGTCATAGCCATTAACGAAAATTATGTTTTCGCAATTTAATTATGATTCGACTGTCCGTCTCTGCAAGTTTTCGGGAATAGCTCAGAAGTCCCACTACGATATTCACGGGTTTAAGACGTGTCTGTGTTTTAAGTGTATTTATAATATTTGTATACACAAACAACATAAAGAAATAATACTATAATACTCTTATAGAATATACCTTGAAGAGAATTACAAGCAAAATATTTTGTTTATCAATCGATGAATACCTATGTGCTTTAGATAAGAGAATAATTTGACCATTTAGTACACATGCGTACCACCGACCAACGCCCACTTGCGCATGAAGTTTATTTATCACGATTTCATTCGCGGTCTTAGATTATTTCATTTATTATCGTTATCAAGACACAGTTTTATCAATTTTATTATTATTATTATTTTATATTATTTATCATCACAAATGTATTGAATTTGTCAGTATCGAATAATTTTTGACAAAATATGCTGTCTGCGAACTGAACAGATTTCATCTTATTCTGTTTACCCAGACCAATGATATATATTACTATTTTAATACATCGTATTTAATAAGTCGATTACTGGTTTGGTTTCTATTGAAAATGATTTTGTACAATATTATTATTTGATTTTTGTTGTTCAGGTATGTAAACAAATCAAATTAATTATATCCTAAAAAGAATTTGAACATTAGTATTGTTTTATAGCGTTCTCGGTTATTTTGTGCTTAAGAATATGAGTTTATTTTTAGTAAGCTATACTTTCAAAATAATTAAAGTATGTGCAAGAAGTGTATTAAATCAAAAAACAAAACAAAATTTAGTTTAGCACCCTCCAAAATTCTGAAGTTTTGTGTTTTTTCAGAAACCTTTGTATTTTAACGTTTTAAAAAGGATAGTGTAAATATTTTTTGACAGAAATCATTAGTTTTGAAGTTAGGGTACTATGTGTATTATGTTGAATAACTTAATATTGCCATTTACATCAGCATGTCTATCATAGACCTGTGGTGATTGTAGCTGTTATCATCCTAGTAATCCCAAGTTCGCAACAGATTCCTGTAAGTTTGTTTTGCACTTTTTTCCGAATATTTCAGGTGTTTTGATTGTTTTATTATTTAAATAAAATACAAAATTTTTAGGTGGTGCTAAATAAGATTTATGCCCAAAAATAATATTACATTTTTTCAATTAACTGTGAAATGTTAATTTTTTAACATTGCCTAAAATTAACTTAATCCATTGAATATAATGAATTCTTAAAAGTTACCATTGATAGTATATTGTATCAGATAAATAGTTTTTTTTTAAATAATTGTAAATTTAACAAATGACCAGCACAATAAATGATATAGATAGATTTAATGACAGACGTATTTTCTATAAGATTTATGAAGATCAAGAAATCATTATCAATATTAATTCAACAAAAATGATGCCAGAATTTAAAAAGATATAAGAAAACGGTGCTAACTTTCACCTGCATTGTTCAATTTATTTATGGAAAAACAATTAACGTCATAAAACTTTGTTTAGATCAAAAAAGAAATGGAATGAAAATAGGAAGGATACTAATAACAATGCTTTGCTTTTCTGATGATATAGCCGTTCTCGCAACATCTAAGAAAGACTTGCAAACAGTGTTAAATGTAATGAATACCATATTCCAAGAGTATAATGTGAAAATGAATGCAGCTAAGACCAAAACTCTAGTATGCTACAAGAAAAACATACTATCTATAAATATAACACTAGAAAACAAAAAAAATTCTCCAATTAGACTATTTCAAATATTTAGGCAGTATTATAAAGAATGATGGAAAATCAACTAGGGAAATCAAAAGCAGGATGGGTCTAGTAAAAAATGCTTAAAAATTCCTTAAAAAGAAAAAATTATTAACATCAAAAAATATGAACATAGAAACAAAGAAGCGAGACGTGGTCAATTAATAAAAAAAAGAGAAAGATATGTTGGAAGCTCTGGAGATGTGGTGTTGGAAAAAAATGTAGAGAATAAGCTGGACTGAGAGAACATATAATGAAGATATTTTGAGGACAATAGTTAAAAAACAAACATTGATAGACACTATATGGAGATAGCAGTTGATAGGACACGTTGAGGCATAAGGATAAACTGCATAGTTTAATAATTGAAGGAATGATAGAAGAAACAAGATCTAGAGAAAGACCTAAGACGAAATACATTAGCCAAATAATGAAGGATGCAGGAGTCACTTCCTACAGGGATCTCAAGAATATGATAGAGAAAAATAGAGAAGTCATTTATTGTAAAAATTTGTTAAAAACTAATCTTCGGGTTGATAAAAAAAAAAATATAGGTTCTTTGACATTAACAAATATTATTTAGTTTATTAAATTTGTTAACAGCAAATGATATGGAAGAACAACAAGAAACCGCCACAACTGCTCTGCATTCTAGTGTTGATAATATTACAATACATAATCCAATAGTTAATTTATCAATTACTGAAGATGAATCCAAACCCAGTACTTCAAAACAACAAATTGTACACGAAAATATATTTGATCAACTTAAAGGAAACAACAAGCATATATTTGTTTTAAGTACAGCTGGTAAACCAATTTACACACGGTAAATATTTTATTATAACTAAATTATTTTTATTAAAATATTTTTGTTTATATCTTTGAAATAGATTTGGAAATGAAAATCAGATGGCCTCCCTATTTGGTCTAATGATAGCTTTAGTGTCTGTGACCCAGGATTCAAATGATACACTACAGTCTATTTGTTGTGGTCATACTCGAATAGTATTTCTAAATAAAGATCCTATCATACTCGTTGGTGTGTCACAATCTGCTGAGCCTTATGATCGAATTAAAAAACAATTAACGTAATTCGTGAAGTACCGCAAACAAATTGAATATTAAATCATTAAATATTGTGAATTAACATAAATTGTATTATTTTTGATTGCAGATATGTTTATAATAATATAATTAGTATATTGACACTAACTCAGCTTAAAAAAATTTTTCACAATAGAAATAATTTTGATTTGCGACGATTAATGAGTGGTTCTGAAAGGCTGATAGATAAGCTTATTTCGTTTACCGAGAATGATCCAGGATTTTATTTGGATTCTATTAGTTGTTTGCAAATGCCATCTAGTAACAGAGATAAAATAACACAAACTATTTTAACTGAATGTAGTAAAATAAAGGTTTGTTAATTATTATTTTTTTAATCATGAATTAGTTTGTTCAATACTAACAAATTTTTAATTTGTTTTAGAATTTAGTTTTTGGTTTATTAATTGCTCAAAAACACATTATATCAATTATTCGCATGAAAAAATACTCATTGGAAGTATCTGATATTCATTTAATATTAAATCTCATCAACTCAACTGAGTCATTCAAAACAGCTGAGAGTTGGACCCCTATTTGTCTACCTGCATTTGACTCCAGGTGAAAAACAGATTTAATATGAATATTTTAGTAATCCAAAGTTGGTTTGTCAATAATTTCGCCTGTTGCATACATATTATGAAGGCTCTGTAATTACAGAAAGTATACTAATATATTTTGATAAAAATACAATTTGTTTGGTTTTGAATAATAATAGAAAAAAAAAATTATAATTATCTTTGCTACACACATGATCAAGCATCAGCACAAATTATTTTTAAATCTCTACACATCTTAATATTAAATCTCATGATTATAGTACTAATTATAAGTTTTCAACTTTCTTTGAAAAAAGAAATTAACAACAGGCTTGATTATTAGCTGTGATTTATATAAATAACTATTACCGTAAGAATTTTAAAACGTGTAAATGTGGTGATATTTTATCATTTTGATAGATACATACTGACAACACACTCCACATTTTTTTTTTTTTGTATTTTTTTGTATTACAGTAATGTTTACTTTTTTTTCTGTGGAGCTGTTCTACCAGCAATTTTATTTTGATTTACAATAATACCACTTTTTCTAAAAAAAAATCTGACTTAATACTTGGTACTTTAAGGGTGTTATTTTTTGATTTTCCCAGCTGTTTTTATAATAAATGGGAAAACAGTTACAATATTAAATAAATATTGTTAAAGAAAATATATAATGTATATGTAATTAGTTTACCATAATATGACATGAATTGTTGACAAAGTAACACTATTAACCAAACCACTCAGAATCATTTTTTCATTAGCAATAATTAATTATTTGCGTCCAGATTTACATCCAATTTCCCCTCTACTGCACTTCCAACTTTTCACCTACAACAGTGGCCCACCCACGTGCGAAGTATGTCTGTCTCTTTTTACTACTTAGGGTTCAATTTTAGTGAACTTGTGTTTTATTGGTCACTTAGATATCCAAAAAGTTTCAGACAATTGAACTTTTCCCCAAGAAATCCATTTTTTCCAAGTGTATTTGTTTTTAATATCTGTACCTATTCTAAGAAATGGAACTAATACATAAACCATGATATTTATTAATATTATTTTTTGATGTCTTGACTTAGCCAGAATAAGTTATAAACTATTTACTTACCTATTCTAAACAGTCTCGTAATTATTTGTATTATTTTTTTAACAGTGGCTTCATGCATGCTCATATATCATATTTAGCAGAAGATTGTCAAGCGTGTCTAGTTTTGTTAACTATTGATCGTGATCTTTTTTTTTTACTCTCTGATGCTAAAAGAAAAATCACAGAGGTAGGTTTGTATTGTATTAGTTTATAATAGTATACCAATTTTCACCTGGCTATTAAAAACTAAGTGAATATTATATACAATTTACTTTATGTATTTTATACAATTTTTTTTTTTTTATATAGAAAATGAGACGTAATGATTGTCTTCAAGCAATCAATGAAGCAATTGTTCGCCAACCCCTTAATTTAGCAAGAGCTAATATTGTAGGGCTAAGACATCTTCTATACAAGAACAAAAATCGTTCGCAACACTGGTCCCCTCCATTTACATCACCATACAATACTGATACATTGCAACAAAACCTCATGTCAGTATACTGTTCATTAATCAGTCAAATGAATTTCCCTGGACGAACATTGAAAGTGATTTATCAACAATTAACTGCTGAAACTATGCTGGCTTGGGTGAATAATGGTTTTTTTTTATGTTGAAAGGTTTTTAGAATATAAAAATATTAACATTTTTTTTAGGCAACAGACGATGTCGAATTATATATGTGTTTTGAACCACTGGTATCCAAAGAATGTGCAACAAATGCTATAACCAAATTAACGCAATGGATGAAAAAAGAAGAGGATTCGTTATTTATATTTAATATTCCCATGTTTTAAAATTTTGTCATTGTTTTATAATTGAATCCTGAATTTGTGATAATAACAATAAATAATTATATACATTTTTTTTAAAGATTGTAAATATTTGGAATACCATTTTGAACTATACTATTATGTAGTACCTATTTAATAATGAATAAGATATATTTGCCTCCATAGTCTGTTGGCTAATTTAATAAAATTTAAAATTAAAATATGAATATTACAAAAGATACATAAAATATTTGTTTTTAATTTATCATTAAAATAACATAATACTATTTATGAATTATCACTGCAAATTATTGGACATAACTAATTTTATATTAACCTTTGATTTATAAATAACTTAAAGCTGGAGTTCATTAAAAATTATGTTTCACCTGTGAAATTATACACACATGGTGTATGTTTTCATTTGTATTATATCCCGTTGAAAACATTAAAAATTAGTATTTATTTATAAATTGTTTGAACAATTGACAATATCATTATTCTGGATTATGTTTCTTCCTAGAGACTATCAGACAGGAATAATTAATAATTTATCAATTAGTTCTTACGAATCAAAAATCAAGACAATACACTATATCTTATATTGTGTTTGTTCTTTATCCCCTGTTATAAATATTGTTATATTTTAATTATGTATTAACACTCTCCCTCCCCATAAACTTATTATAAATTATAATTTATAAATCTGTGGTTTTCCCAGTGGCCCACGGACTGGAAACATGCCATAATGGTAGTGGTGTAACCGGGGGGGACGAGTAGGTAGCGTGAAGTGACTATAGTCTATGGATATGGCTACAGTACCATCATAATGTAGACCTTCTCTTCATCATGAGAACCATTAATTGATCTATTCTGAGACGTAAACATGTTTAGGAAATTCGCTAGCCTAACCTGATTAAAATTCGAAACATATTGGTTTAGTTTTCTTCGACTGCTGTAGTGAGATGGTCGAAAATTACCAATCTGTCCCTAAAGGCCCAAACCTGACTTTTCCCTTGTTATCTGTTATTAATTTTACATATAATAAATTCTTGACGACAAAAACACACAGATAATATAGTATAGATCACGGACTTGAATATATCTTAGTCCGTGGTTAATACGTCTACGATAGGTATCTGTGCAAAAACATGATAATTAAAACGTCAATATGATAAGCAGAGTGCAGACCACTGAGATAGATAATATTATTATCTATCTGAGAGGTGCATACCCAATGTTGTGTGATAACTGATAATAAGAATTACGGAGGGATTAAACCGATTACTCAGTGCCAAAAATGTCTAATTAATTAAATTGGTTTATTTTTACACTAAACTTCAAAGACACAATAATTAATCCGGATTAGTAAAGTAAACCAATTTATGCCCACGAATTTCTAGATAAACTATAATTCTGAGACACTACTAGAGTAATATACTTTGAAATTTGAATCTCGAAGAGGCCTTTATCATTTGCGATACAATTTTTGATTGACAATAGTCAATAATTGATAGTGTTATCATACTACAAATTGTTGCAGATGTGAATTTGTTATTTACTTACTTTAAATAATTGTGTAAATATTTCAATATGTGATATTTAAGTGAATTTTTTTACTACCGAAAAAAATTATAGAATGGATGAAAACCAACAAATTGAAGTGCCCTATGTAGTGGTTGGCGGAGGTATAGCTGGCATTAGTTGTGTTGAAGCATTAAAAATATACACAACAGAGGCAGTGCTTTTAATTTCAGAATCACCAGTTGTCAAAGTAATTACTGATGTACAATTTCACACTAAAATAGCTGCTGGATTCAATGTCGAGGATCGAAATCTTCAATGTATCGAGGATACAAAATACATAATAGATAAAATAATAGCAATTGACTCAGTGGCCCATATAATTTACACTCTCAACGGTCGTGAAATTAAGTATAAAATATTGTGTTTATGTATGGGAGCTACACCAAAATTATTGGATGACAAAGATTATATTATTGGATTGCGTGATACACATTCTGTTGAGTATTTTCAATCAATTCTTAGTCATGCCAAGAGAGTATTGATTGTTGGTAATGGTGGTATTGCTACAGATTTGGTGTATAAATTAAGTAATATTGAAATTATTTGGATCATAAGGGATGAACACATAAGTTCACATTTTCTAGATGCTGGGGCAGCAGAATTTTTTAGTAACTTCTTGAATTCTCATCAATCAAGTGAAAAAGTGGTAAAAAGATTTAGATATTCTGGTCAAAATAGTTCTGGAGCTGCGCTTGGACCAGACTGGCATTGTGGTACAATGTTTGGCAAGTGTGACAATAAGAATGTAGTCATAGAATATAAGACTGAAATAAAAAATATTTTTAAACAAGACCTAGTAAAGGTGGAATTGACTAATGGAAAAGTATATGATTGTGATTTTGTTGTATCCGCAACTGGAGTAACGCCAAATAGCAATTTAGAAGTAAGAGATGGTAAACATTTTGACATTGCCTATGATGGCGGTATTAAAGTAGACTGGAAGATGGAAACAAATTTATCAGATATTTTTGCAGCCGGTGATGTGTGTACTGTAAACTGGACTTCTGAACATTGGTTTCAAATGCGATTATGGACTCAAGCAAGACAAATGGGAATGTATGCAGCTAAGTGCATGTATTCCACACAAACAAATGAAACATTATTACAAGACTTTTGTTTTGAGTTGTTTACACATGTTACATCATTTTTTGGCTTCAAAGTAATATTATTAGGTCTATATAATGCTCAAGGACTGGATAAGAATTATGAGTTATTAGTTCGTGTTACTGAAGGTCTTGAATATGTTAAATTAGTTATACAAAATGGAAGAGTTGTTGGAGCTATGTTAATTGGAGACACTGATCTTGAAGAAATGTGTGAAAATCTTATACTGAATCAAATTGACGTTACTAATTTAATGGATGATTTATTAGATCCTAACATTGATATAGAAGATTATTTTGATTAAAACACATTATTTATTTGAATAAAATAAAAAAAAAAAACATAGGTATATTTACAAATAAAAAATTGTTTTACTTTCTGTGAGATGACCGGGATCTATGCCTTCTTGATCTATCTCGATCATGACTTCTACTTCTCCTATGCCGGTCCCTATCTCTTCTGTCACGATCTCTCCGGTCCCTATCCCTATTTCTCTTGTCACGCTCTCTGTCTCTTCTTTTTTCCTTTGCTGGAGAATGTTTGTCTCGATGTGTCTTTTCTCTTCTTTTATCTGTTGGTTCTTCCTCATCTGACGAATCAACACCTTCTTCAATGTCTTCTTCGAGTATTGACACTTTGGGTTCCAGCTCATTGTTTTCTTCTAATACGTGTCTGCTTTGTATTCGAGGTAATATAACATCGCAAACACGTTCGTCCCTCAATAGTGAATCAACAAAGTCGTCCATGTACATGAGCTCAAATTGTCCTTCTCGGTTTTGTCGCCTCAATTTACGACTGTCGGCCAATAGAGGTTCTAAATATTTATAACAGTCCACGGAAGAGCCAGTCAAACGCATGTAAAAAGCTCCAAGCGCACGTACATACTTGAACTCTTCATTTTTTATGAACTCCACGATGATGTCTTTTTCAGGTTGTATTTGCAACATTTTGAGGGTTAAACACAAAAATGGTGTAGGTTTAATATTACCGCCAAACACACCTCCAACAAACCGCATTAACATAGCTTTGTCCACAAGTAACTCAGCTGACAGAGCAAAGCATTCTTCTTTCCAAAATTTGTTGTCGTAAATACGAGACCGGATAATTTTTTCGATCAAATACTGGGGATTCGTCCCATGAATAGTTTTCGCATCTTTTACCGTACGGTTGGCCATTTGTTTAAATTGTGTTCAGTTCTTATATTTTTATTTTTATTATATCGTGCAGTAAAAGTAGTTCTACAATAACTGTCCAGTAAGGCAGTAACTACAGAAGAAAGATAAAATTAATTATTATGATTCGTGATCGTGAAAAAACAAAACAAATATTAAGATATTGTTATCACTAAATTTATAATTTAATTCTTTAACAGTGTTGCCACGTAATATATTTCATTGAAAAACTGTAAATAATTTCTGATCACTGTTCCAAACTCGAAAGCCAATAGCCATATTTCAAACCATTTTTTTCAAATTCTGATTTATGAGTGGAGCGAAGGAGCTTATGGTTTTTTAATAACTTTTCTATCAGCAATTTTTCACCGATTTTCAATGATAACACTTTTTCTTAAAGAAAATCTGACTGGGGATGTTCTTTAGGGAGGTAATTTTTGATTTTCACAATAAATGGGAAAATGGGTGCAATATTAAACAATTATTATTAAAGAAAATATATAATATGTGATTATTTTACTATAATATTGTTGACAAAGCAACATTATCAACTGAACTCCGCTAGGAATCTTTTTTTTATTAGCAATGATTAATCGCTGCTTACATATATACATTAAATTACCTATTACAGTGGCTGCACCCGTCCCTATTATCCTAGGACAGCATTTTTAAATTTCTCTCTTAAAACAAGATTGCAGAAAAAAAAATTAATTTGATGATGCACTAATTTTTAGTGGTATAACTCAGAAGTAATACATAAAAATCATGATATTTTGAATTTGTATTAATAGGTATGTTAAAATCTCAAAACTAAACACAAAACGCCTATTCTTTAACCAGATAGAAAATTCTAAAATAATAAATGCCTAATCATGTATTTAATGAATGAAAATAATAAGACGTCTCAATATAAATAGATAAATAACAGATATTAAGGTATATTCACCTGTAATCCAACATACTATAAGGCGCGGTCCATTATTTAGATATTAGACAGTGATGAATAGTTACAATGAAAATATATATTTTTATTATAAAATCAATTAGTAAAATGTTTAATAAATTAAGAAAATGTTCAATAAAACAATAATACATAAACTTTAAGTTTTTTTGACATAAATATTTGAGAAATTAAATGTATAGAAAAATATGCATTTTGTTTGACCATAAAGCAGAATATTTAAAATAATTGCTAGTCAATACATTAAAAGATTAAACAAATATTTTATTAGATTAATGAGTATTAAATACAAAATATATAGCTTTATTACAATTGGATGTTAGGAAACAACATAAATAAAACAAGGTTGGTGGAACTTTTATTATTTATTTTCCGTTTGAGCTTGTAATTTCATTTCTAGTACTTCATTAATAACATTCTGTAGTTTCTGTTTTTCTATACCGATTAGTTGGATTTTTTCCATTTGTTTAACAAGAAAGGAAACACGTCTCTTAAAGTATTTAATTGCATCATCTATCTCGAGCTTCAGAAAATATCCAGCGCCTATGCATACGGTTACGTGCTCAGGATTGGCTAGTGTACCTGCTGCGTACATAGATTTGGTCAACGGTATCATCATGGTCGTGCCAGACGGTCGGCCCTTAGTGGTTTCTAGAGCTTCTTGCGAACTGATGTACCGCTTTTGGGCTATTTTCAAAGACTGTAATGAATCTTGTATCAAACTCACTTCTTTGAACATCTGTTCTTTCATCTTGGCCAGTTGCTGAACATTCAGTTTTTTCAGATCGATGAGTTGTCCAGCCATTACTTAGGATTTCTTATTAACTCAGAAAAGTAAAAACGCTTAAAAATTGAAAAAGAAATTATGAAAGAAAATAATAAATTTAATTTTGTAATCTGTACTGTGAAATTATACTTCAAGTTATCACCACACTCCACAAATCCACAATAATATTGTGTTGTCCAAAAAAGGCAAACATGTGGCCAGAACCCGGGAGAGAATTTGATAAGGCAGTGCAGTCAAATCATATCTAATAAAAACATTTTATTTGTATCCATCACGGACGGATATCTTAATTCGGATTTCCATAAAACAAATACTTATCAACTTACAAGACACTTACAACAACCGGACCGTAAAAAAAACCGGTTTATATTGTTTATCAAATAAACGGTTCTTATCAGTACCAGACACCAGTTTGGCTGGAATAAACGACGCAGTTGACAGTAGTTTACTGTACGTTTCACGAAATTAGCGACTCCGCAGTAGCGCTTCCGGTGACAGATTTCCGTGAGGGTTTCCTAAACGTGTGACTAAAACAGCGCGGTAATTTAAAAATGACGCGACAATCAACCATCAACCAATGTTAAAATATCAAAAGAAAATTTATATTTTAGTATATTATAATAAATAATATAATGTATAATAAAATATATTATACAATAAATAAAATAATTATTTTTATTCATATTTTTTAAAAAACCGTGCAGTATTCCAAATTGCCGCGTATTATGTGCAAATTTGAGAAACCGCGGAACACCGAAATTTCGCCACCAAAAGCGCCACTACGGAATCGCTAGTTTCGTGTTTTTTTTTTTTTTTTTCTGTAGACAGACTAAAGATGGCTAACAGTGATTTTTAGGAGTGACAGTTGTGAGACATACTTAATCAATGCTGTTTCATTAAATCATTTAAACTTATGTATATATTTTAAAACGTCTTTACGAAAAAATAAATAGAAGTTTGTAAGGTAACTGTGTCGTTTATTCCAGACAAGCAGGTACTGATAAGAACCGTTTATGACTTCCCGAAAATACTATATTGCTCCCTAAATGAGTCGCACGATTAAATGGCCACGGCCTGCACTGCGTACGCTAGTGTATATAGATACTGTATAGTCTATACCATGGATAGAGCTATTGAAAGAATATCTGAAACAAACATAACTAAGGTGAGTTGGGATAAATGCGCTTGCGCAAAGTTGATATCACACGCAAATAATCGAATTAACGTAATCACGTGTGAATGTGTGTTACACTTACCATCACTTTCTGGTGGTATTATAATGATTAAACGATAAATATGCAACAAGTACTGATACGCACACGCGATAGACATCATTCGTTTTAGCACTCGTTAATAATGTCTTCAATTCATATCATTCGTTCATCATGCAGTAGCTCTATCCGTAGTATATGATCCAAGTTATTAGTAAAAGCAGGGTGCCATAAATTGTTTAAATTACAAATATTTGAAAATAAATTTTTTGAATCTATACAAGGTATAATTATAGTTTACAAACTAGTTTGCTGTACATTAAGAATCTAAAAAAAAAAGTTGGACGTACTTCGTTTGGAAATTATGGGGGAAAACTTTGTGAAGTTTGGGTTTTCCGTTTTGAATATTTCTTAGTAATAATTAAACATTTTCATTTTTTTTTTCCAAAATGTATGAATTTTAATGCTTAATACATTGATATAATCAAAACTTATCTATCATACTTTCTTTTATAGTTATTGTACATAAACGTTGAAACATGGCATTTTTGAAATTAATCCAAAATGTGGTCATTTTTATTATTATTATGTTTCTTAATTATTGATATTTTTATAACAAAGATTTTTATTGAAGTCCGAATTGAAATCAGAATAAGTTTATCTGGCTTAGATTTAGAGTTACAAACGTTCAAATTCTAGCGATCCCGCCAGGTCTCTAGATGCCCTCAAAATGCTATTTTATTGAATTTTTAGAAATTTGAGTGAATAGATTCCTGATTTACAATTTAGATTATAAGTACACTTATACTAAAAAATAATAGTAATAGCAATGTTATGATAATTTATCTTATAAATGATGTTACGCATACTAGAGATTCATTAATACATGTTTCACGCTGTAAATTTTTTCTCGGAATAGAATATTTATTAGTTTTTTTTGTCTATGATTGCCCTACCTTTATAATGATGACACAAAATATTATCAATGCGAAGTCCATTTGTTAATAAATCTATGATTTATCGTTTCAAAATAATGTCGATTCAAGTTAATATGGATTCAATAGCTAATTAAATTCCAGTATCCATAGTATTGTGGCGAACCACAAGGTTTATGGATAATACTATATTCTTATCTGACACGTTTTATCAATGGTCTTGTATCAAGGTTAATAGATAATACTATCTTAAACCATGGTCTTGCGTAACAATACTTAATATTTATCAAATAATTTTTTTATGCTATCTCTAACATGAAATATTATCTCGTATTTAAGACGTCGTGAGTTGAATTGAGTACCTATTTCTGTAAGTTATAATATTTTGTAGTTTTTACGTTGAAAAATCAAATTGTGACTTTCATTTTATAATTTTGTGTTGAAGTGTTAAATTAACGTTTATATTTTAGATGATAATTGATAATTTAGAGTTTATACTTATTTACAAATTTGAAAACTCGTCCAATATTAGGTACTGATAATCGTTTATTCAATTTACCGTAAAAAATAATTAATAAATCCAAGAGTAATTTTTTAAGCACAACAAAAATGGCATTGCGGGTGGCTATTACTCGATGGCAAATTAATACAATAAGTTTTAGGCCATCCTCATTACATATTAATAATTCATTTAGCCGAATGAAACATTTCAACAGTAATTCGCCACTCGCTAAATACACTAAAAAACCACCTAACATTATACGTATTATCAGTACTGGTGTTGCCATTGGAGTCATAATCGGAACAACATATGTATATTTTTCGGAATATGAACGAAAATTACCCGGTGCCTTAATAAATACACCAACATCGGTACCAATATTACAGAATTTGCCTTCTGATTTGAAGGTCACCCGTAAAGTATGATAATGATCTAAAGTATAATAATTCATGAAATTTTTATCATGTATACAGTTAATTTCAGGTATGGCACAACAATGTTGAAAATGCTGATATAATCTTATTTCAATATCCAACTTGTCCGTTCTGCTGTAAAGTACGAGCATTTCTTGATTACAATAAGGTGCCTTATGATATCGTTGAAGTAGATCCTATGCTTAAACAACAAATAAGCTGGTCAAGTTACAAAAAGGTTCCCATTTTATTGGTAAAATGTCACGATGGTTATCAACAGCTTACTGACAGTACAATGATCATATCTGCCATGGCTACATATTTAAAAAACAAAGCGTTTGATATTCAAGATGTTGCAAATTTTTATCCGCCGGTTACTTTTATTGGTGATGACGGAAAGAGAAAAACAGATATTATGAACAAATATTTTATTATGAATGAAGATGAATCCAATAAATCAGTTCAATTGAATTTTACGTAATCAAAAATATTTTCATAATATGAAACAAAATGTATTTAATATTTTATTATTTTATTTTTAGTGATGAAAGAAAATGGAGACAGTGGTCAGATGATGTTTTAGTGCATGCACTATCACCAAATGCTTATCGTACTCTATCTGAAGCTGTAGATTCTTTTAAATGGTTTTCAATAGCTGGTGAATGGGAGAAAAATTTTCCTTTTTGGGAAACCAGTCTAATGATATACGGTGGTGCCTTTATGATGTGGATTATTAGTAAAAAATTAAAGAAAAAGTACACATTTATTTTTTTAAATCATTCTGAATAACTGATGATACATTTCTTTGTTTATAAGGTATATGCTAAATGATAATGTTCGTCAATCATTATATGATGAATGTAATACATGGGTCGCAGCAGTCGAAAAAAATGGTGGAAAATTTATGGGCGGTAACAAACCAAACCTAGCCGATTTAGCTGTATACGGTACTCTTTCGAGCATTGAAGGTTGTATGGCGTTCAAAGATGTACAAGAAAATACTAAAATTAATGATTGGTATAGAAATATGAAAACAGTTGTATTATAGTATTAAATATTGTTCCTAATGTTAATTTAATCTTTTATAATATAATAAATAGTTAAAATGAATTAATGATTGCCCTTCATAGTACACATTGAATTTTAATTACACTGAAAGTTAGATTCTTTATTCAAAGTTATCAATTTAGAATTTTAACCATATTAACTTTAATAAATGGAAACAATTTGATTTCAATAGCTGTAACTCATCTAATAATAATAATAATAATTGGTACTTAAAAATGTTTAACTTTTAACCACTACCTAATTTAAAACCTTATTTACTAATATAAGAGGCTTGTTTTTTTCTGATATTTTAAATGTTTATAAAATAAATATATGTTACACCTCAGTATGTCGTAACTTCACAATAATACCAATAAAATCAATTTTCTATCAATTCTTTTTTATTACTATTAGAAATTGTACTTTTGCGTCCATTATTTATATTTCATGTTAAAACAATCTGTGTGTTAATTTCAATAGTATACTCTACTCTACAAAATTAACTTCATATTTTAGAAATTGGTTTTAAATAACTTTTATATTATGTTTGTATAATTATTATTATACATATACAGGTACATTGATTGTATATTACATAATCAATGGTATAATACGGTTTATGCATATAGTAAAAATAGACTGATAATGATAACTTAATTTTTCATTGTTCTGTACAAAGAATAAAATAGTAACATTTATGTGGCAACTCAGATTACACGTACTCATTAAATACAATTATATGCCATACATTTATTTGTTTTTTAGTGTATTTTGAATGAAGATCATTCTAATGAAACTATATCTCTGATGATTTTATTCTAGGAAGTATATATATATACATTTATACCATGATTAATATATTATATGATACGATATCACTGAAGGTATCAACTTTTTGATAATTTAAATTTGGGAAAACAAGCCTTACAATAATAAATCATATATTACCAAAGTTAATGTTTGAAGAAAAACCACCACACTCTTAGTTTTAATATGACATCATGTATTTAAACACAACTAATTATTTAAAAACAATTTTAACTTCTGGTTATCCATTTGCGAAATATTCCTATGTTAAATAAAAAAATTAATCAATAAACATAATCTATATTATTATTTTTTTTTTATAAGATAGAATACACAAACAAATCTAATGTTTAAATCAGTGTTTCTCAACTGATATTCCGTGAACTTATAATAAGTGATTCAGCGAAGTGTATAATCTGTAGAAAAAAATGTATTAAGTAAACTAAATTTTTAGTTTCACTGTTTTAACATTTTGGCTTTTATCAACTTTTAAAACACCAGTATAAGAAATGGAAAACTATATTAAAAATGTATATAAATACTATTTTATTTTAAGGCTGTTCCGTGAAAATTGTAGAATATGGTAAGTGTTCTGACATTCGAAAAAAAAGTTAAGAACAGTTGGTTTAAATCATGCCAATAATCTACTATTGGTACTTATATCTTAAATTTTCCAAAAAAAAAAGTGAATACTTGTAACTCCCGTTGATGAATGGAATTGTTTAAATTACCAATTACAAATAAATAAATAAAACATTATTAGCAAAATTATTAATTTATTATGTTTAGAAAACATATTAAAGCTCTGATATAACAAGTCAAAAATATTATAAAAAATTAATTTTATAATGCACAATTTATATTTTAACAGGACATTTTTAATCTTTTAGCATTTATCGATTGTTGTTTTTTGTATGCTCTTATATATTTTTTGTATTCTTTTTTTCTCAGCCAAGTTGGGTGTTGGATTTTTTTTTTTGGAGTTTTATTTGATAGTTTTGCAATTTTATCCGTTTTAGATTTTTCTTCTTTTTCTAATTGCATTTTCTCTTCTTCTTCATTCTTAGCTTTAACTAAAAACACAGCATATTAGTATAAATTATTTTAAATAACTAAATATGAAAAAGTAATTATCAGTGATGGGATAGTTAAAAAAAAAAAAATTTTAGTAGTCCAAGTTCATCAAACTGAAAATAAGAATGAACTATTTATGTATAATATTGTTATTTTTTTAATAATTGTTTACAAATAGTGTTTATAAGTATTCATAAATAATTGTTTAAAACAGCGGTGACCAATTACAGCCCGCAGAAATTTATTAAACGGCCTACAAAAGTATTTAATCAAAAATTAACACTCACATTAAAAAAACATATGTTGATAACAATTGATACGTAATAAATAATTAAATATAGCACTGCATCTATATATACTAAGATATATTTACAATAAAATTTAATATTCTAGTACCTTAAAAGTAAAAGTTTTAAAACACATTTTTGAAAAAGTAAAAGTTTTCAATTTAAGTTTAGTTGTCCCGACAGTTGTAAACATTTACTCATTAGTAATGTTTCAGAATTCAAAAATGTATCAAACAAAATATTGTTTCACGTAACTAACCAAAAAACCAACTTTTAATCATTGGGAAATAATGAATAAGTACATAACAACATAGGCATAGAATGGAAGCTTAGGCGGCTATAACCACCTCGGAATTTTGTTTAGTTTCCTGTGTAAAAATGTACTATTTTATACATGTATGTATGAGAAATGAAACAGTTTCCTATAAATTATTTTTTAATAAAAATAAAGATAATATTGCCATAAAATATAATAATTCAAATTTTAAACTATTCAGTTATTATAGATATACATCATATCAATATCATCAATATTTTGTTTAGTTGAATTTAATCAGTTAAAAAATATATGAAATTGAAAAAATAATTTATATCAATCCCTTCAGACCTGGTGTTCCATAAGAAGGACATTATTTTAAATGTTATTTATCACCATTTGAAATTGGTTTATGTTATTATAAGTGAAAATGTTGATACGAAATTTTTTTGATTGTTTTCGGCAATAAAAGTATAATTTCAAGTTGAAAATACGGTTTTAAAAATCTGATATTTTTTTAAAAAAAAAAATGTAATAGTGACAGAGAATTCATTATCATACTACCTATTTTTATTTTGTAGGATCACTAGGATCTGGTTATTGTCAATTAGAGTCCGATAAGAGATTTAATCAGTAGGACTTATTCCATCAGATTTTTTGAATCGTAAGATCCCATCCCTTGATCACCACACACGAATGGATTAATCAGCGGATTTGATTTTTCGAAGACTAAATCCGTCAAAAAAACCGCTAGTGCGTGGCCACCTATTGATATAGGGATATCAACTATGCTATGTCAATGAATATACGGCGATTTTACAAGTTTAATGATATTGTTTTTAATAACTTATTGTATGATACGCGTAATTGAAATAATAAATTATGTACCCAAACAGACGTGTTCGATTTCACCGCCTTCCTTCACTTCTATTTCTCCGGCATTCACCAACATCGTCTTCAGCCTGTCCAATTCTTTCACGCCATACCTGATCCGCTTGATGGCCCTCATTTTCCGACGCCATTTACTCCTAATACTTTTGGCCATTGTAAAAGTTGTTCACAATAACTTATCAACGACAATAATGAAAATATGAAATACGAAAAAAGGTATCAATATCAAAAAAAAAAGCACGTGAGAATAATGAGAAACATCGTTATCAACGTTGCCAAATGTTTTATCAATTTTTCATAGTCGGCAGACCACGAACAGTGGTGTCGTTACACGAATTATTTTATAATCGTATTTTATGAATGTAAATAATCATAAATATTAAATTCACAGAAGTAATTTTTTTTTCACAGAATTCAGTAGCTAAATATTAAGCAAATGACATTTGAATATTTTTATGGGAAAAATATTTTTCAGTTACTTACCTATTTGAAATCGTTTTTTTTTTTCTATATGACACGCGTCGTGCGTTGGACAGATTCAGTAAAAACTCATTGATAACGTGCTGTGCGATGTGTATTACCAATATAGTACAAAATGAAATGTATTATGAAATTAAATTCAAAAAGAAAGTCAGAGAGTTCTTATGTGTCCATGTAACAATTAAAAATGATTCAGTTCTATAATTCGATTAAAAGTTAGAAATAATACGAACATTCAGGGATAGTCTGGAGAGAGACTCAAAGAGAGTTATGGCGGTAAGTAAATACAAATTATGTGAAATTATTTATAACCGTGTAAAATAAAGTTGATTTTTTTCCAACAGCCCCAGAAAGGTAAAATAGGCACTAAAGGCCAGAAACAAATATTTGAAGAGAATATGGCCACATTGAAGTTTTACCGGAATATAATTTTAGCTGTCTCTGCTATATACCTTGTATTTAATTTGATTTTTGGGAATATTTTTTCTTTTACAAACATAGTATGTAAAATATTATTTATTAATAAAATAATAAAGTGAAAACAAAATTATTAAAATGGTTAATACTCGTAAATAAATATATAAATAAAAAATGTAAATATAAAAATAAATAAATGAATAAATGTATATTATACGACCGGTTTCAAATTAAAAATTCATCATCAGGTAAATCACAGCCAAAATATAAAACGTAACTAAATATAAAAACTTAAATGATGGAAAACATAGAAAAAAAATTATACAAATTGGTCATTTTACATAGAAATAATTTATTTCAATTGGAGGGATTATTTAAAATAAATTATTTTTATGTAAAACAACCAATTTGTGTAATTTTTTTAATTTAAGTATTGATTTGTTTTAATAAATATGTAAGATAATATTTGTTTTACTTTAAAATTGTAATGCGGTCGAAAAAGACACCATACAACTAACTCCATAATATACATTAACGTGTCTAATGCTGGTTAAAAAATGTTAAAAAATTTTGGTTTTTACTTATAACTTTATTTATGTGACAATGAATTATTTTTAGTAAAAATGTATATTGTTACAGTTTCTATTTGTTCTTGTTGTTGCATCAAATGGTGGTAGTTATAAATTTATGGAATACATGGCTACTTCAAAATTTTCTGAAAGTGGTCAGTTACTAGATGCTGGTACAGATCTCAATATTGACGGAGGTTTAGCAGAGTAAGTGTTTAATGATATATTTTTATGTAATTAATTTCTTTTAAATAATTATCTATGTAATATGTGTACTAGAAAGGTCTAAGCTAAAATTTTGAAATATACGAGTATATGTTCCACGAGAATTCAACAAATGCAATCAATTTTGTTCTATTCAATATTTTTGTTATAAATTGTTTTAAATAACTAGTATGCCGCAGCACTACAGTTTAATGAACTATTTTTTTTAGAGCAAGGGGGACTTAAAATTTTTTTATAATTTTTTTTTAAAAATTCAAAATAGCCATTTTGTAAAATAGATTTTTAGAAAATGTTTGGTAGTTGAAACTTTTGTTAAAGTATGATCTTTTATTTTCTAAAAATTTTTGAAAATTTGAATAATTTTTTTTCAATAATAACAATATTGTTTATCAACATAAACCACCATTATTTATTGATTGAAACTACCTGATAAATATAATAATATTATTGCATGATATTAAATCATGGAAAAAAAATCCTGACTAATAACTGATAATTGAATAACCACAATAGGTAATATTCACATTAGCAAAAACTTCAAAAAACCTTAGAAAATTAAAGGCCATACTTTAACAAAAGTTTGAACAACTAAAAATATTCTAAACATCTATTTTACAAAATGGCTATTTTAAATTTCCCATCCCATAAAAAAAAATGGTTATACATAAATTGTAGCGTTGAGGCATACTAATTATTTAAAAAAATTTTATATCAAAATTATTGTATAGAGCAAAAGTTATTGCATTTGTTAAATTATTAAAATAGAATAAATTAATAATCGTATTATGTGTAATATGTTGCATGTTCAAATATTTGATATGGATATTTTAAAATTAAATATTGTTAATAACAATTTTTCATTCATAAGAAAACAAACAGGTTATTTTGTATATAAAATTTGAGTCTCTGGTGTATACTATTTTATATAGTTTTTTATGTTATGGACCATCATCTATGAAAATTATTTATTATTAACAAAAGTATAAATGTTATATGTTTTATTTAATTTTAGACATACAAAAGATGTGATTCTTTTAACATCAGGTTGTCAATTATTATCAATATTTTCCAATTACTTTTGGTTTTTATGGTTACTAGTAAGTAAAAAATAATTTCAATTCATTTTTAGAACATTGTGTTAAAGATAAATTCTAGACTATTATTTAATTTAATTTGCTTAGTTTTTTTTTTTTTTTATACATATATATATATATATATATATTTATTATCAAATCAATTGTTTTTATTATTTATAAATGATAGATACATTTTGATATTAAATAAAATATTAGTTCACTATTGAATAATATTCCAATTTTTCAGGCACCTGGTCGAGCATTTTGGATAATATGGAAAAATTTCTTAGGACCTTATTTCATGCAACGAGCTCCAGAAAATGAATCTCCAGAAATAAATGAAAAAAAACAAAAGAAACTAGAAAGACGGAAAAAACGACAACAGAATATACGATATTAATGTCCTAGTGATAAAATGAGCTTAATTATTATTAATTAATTAAATATATTTTTGTTATTACTTTAAGTTTTTTTTTATAATAGTTATAAAATTTAATATTATAACAACATTTTTTATGACTCATATTGTGTTTTATATGTGTTCAAATTTATAAATAAATAAAAAAAAACCAATAGTCAATTACAGAAATCATAATGAAATATATAATCTAAAACTTCTATACAGTCACTGCTTTTATCACTATTTAGTATCAAATTACATTTTATAACTGGTATTAGTTTTGAATGCATTTTTCCATTTATATGATTACATATTAACACAATTTAATATTATAATACATATTATAGTTGTAAGATTTGATTTGTATAGAAAAAATATGACTACATGAGTAATAATGTTTAAATATTAAATACTTATTTTTGTTTTTTATCAGAATTTCATAATATATTTTTTCTATGTTACCTATAAGTATGAAATATTAAAAATCTATTAATTATATATACACTAGGATTAGGATATTAGTGAAACACTAATATAGATAAAATTGCATTTGTTTTATTGTGAAATGATTACATTTAATGATGAAAATATGAACAATTTTGCACTAATTTAATTTTGTTCAATTATAATGTAACAAATATTGTATTATTTAATAATAATTTGTCATTATCGACTTTTGACAAAAATAAGTGTTATTGGGTTGGTGTAAGCATTGAATGTATGTATAAATGATGTAAGTTACCAAACAAATTGTATAAATTCAATGTGACAATATAATAATTATTGTGTTTTTTCGATGATAATAATTGAACAAATGATAACATAAACAATTTGATAAAGGGAGGTAATTTCTAAAAAAAATAACTAAATAGTAATACAAATTGAATTATTTTAAACGCGTTTTAAAACTAATTATAAAATATTAAATTAAGCAAATATTCAAATTTTAAATAAATTATATTCTAATTTATGACATTATTTTTCATTCAGTTTTTAAAAATTTTATTTTTTCATAAAAAAAAGCTGATACTACTGATGCCTGATCATTCTGTGTATCACCTGTATTGCTCTTGTTGGTGGGAAGTTGGAAAGAAAATGATTAATCATTGTTAAAAAAAATAAGATTCTGAGCAAAATTTGTTTGTACATGTTTTTTAAATGCTGTAAGTTTTATAATTTTTATTAAAACTTGAACTTGCAACACTTGCCTATATAAAAAAAATAAATATATTTTACCAATTTTTTTTTTTTTTATTATATATAGTGTAATTATAATGAATGTTGTGTTAAATTTTCAAATATTTCTACTTAGTCAAACTAATTTCATCCAAATAAAACCGTGAAAATGCTAAATGAATCCTATAAATCTCAAAAATTTCTTCAATGTTATATTTTGAAAATTTTAGGCCAGGATCCCGCGGTACATGGTTGGGGTTGGGTAATTTTTTATAAAATAATTAACATTAGGATTTAAGAAATGTATGACTACACAGTAAATAAATGTCCAAAGAACTTTTTTTTATTCTGGGATCTGGCCGTCTGGCGTGTAAATGCTCAAGTCAACCGCACTCTTTAAACATTTTTTCTAGAGAAAATGAAAAATGTTTAATGTTACAGCTACAAATACAATTTCTATGATTATAATATCATAGTAGCAATGAATAACATCCTGCAGAATTTATCTGATAACGACCCACTATTAAGAAGGTATGTTAATGTTTTGTAAACTTAATTCACAAACAATTATAAATTATTCAAATAATTTATGAACGAATAATTAAATATTATTCGATTGTATACATTATTCATTACTGCTCATGACTAGTTTGTTGAACTCTCTATTTCCCCTTTCACAAATAAAAATAAAAAAGCAGTAGAATATTGCTGCCTATGGTAATATATACAAAAGACGGACATACTTTGCAAGTGGCCAAAGTTGTAGGTGTGTAGTTGGAAATGTAGGATACAGACGGGAATGTAATGTATATCTGTAAGTAATGATAAATCATTGCTAACCAAAAAATGATTCTGAACGGGGTTCAGTTGATAGTGTTATTTTGTCAACAATATACATTATTATGTCATATTATGGTAAAATGATTACAACAATATGCGTTTCCATGACAACAATGATTGTTTAAAAAAAGATTAAAATAATACAAATTTAACAATAACAAAAAATAAATAAAAATGTTTGCCAATGACAACATTATTTTTCATTTTTCAATTTTATTTAACCTAAAAAACCAGGTTTTTCTTATAACCTTGAATATTAATAAGGAATTCAAAAAAATATTTAATTAAAAATTATATTTTAGCTAATACTCTTGTTGTACCAACGAGGTACAGATTGTGTATTTAATAATAAAGGAAAAAATAAAAAAAAAAAATTAAAAATTATTATTCAAAACTCTAAAGTTAACGTTTCCTCATCGCTGTCTAATTACAGTAAATTATTCGTTTAATTCTGTAATATCCTCCAGGCTCTCTGTAGTTCTTGCTCTATGATTATATTTACAAGGTCAGGGACCTTGGTTTGTGATATTAATGCAACGCACTAAGGTAACTGTTGTGGTGTTAACACAAAACAGAACAATATTTAAATAATTTGAACGATCTTATATTACCGGTATAAATTGTATATTTTATGGGGGTGTTTAGTCTAGGGGCAAGCGAAATCGGTGATGGTGGCCTGTGATATTCAAATGATGGCCGCTCCCCCCTGGGATGATGTTCTCAACGGTACGCATTGCCGTTTTTTTTACAAACAATACATTAATCCTACATGAAATAATTTTAACAAGTATGTAGGTAATAGGCATTCATCTTAATCCTAAATTTTTTTTTTTAACAATAAATTCTAACACTTAATTTTTTCTCACTATTTATTTATATGTTATATCCAACTGTGACATCAAATTTGAGGAAAAATTAAAAATATAAAAAACAAAATAAAATATTTAACTGTCTATTATATAAATACTGCAAAATGTTCATTGTGTTTACCTATCAGAAATATACAGGTATACATTTTTACAAGTTGATTTACGTATAAATAAATATTCTCTGTTTAACCGAACAATATTTAAATGCCTGTGACACTTATATTGTAGTCGTAGTTTTAAAATTGTTAGTTCAGTAGATGAATTGTTTTTATGTGAGACACTGGGTGTTATCATTGTATAGGTTACGCGGTGTTTGTGCTGTTATAATATACTTAGTCAACATTAAATGCTTGTGAATGGAATTATGTTAATTTATGTTAAATATTATACAATAAACTAGATACCTGATAAAATTAAAATAAAATAATAAAATATCTAATTGTTGAGTTATAATATGTTACGTGCCTGTCTTTTTTGCTTACTTAGTCTTGGTTAGGTCGGTGGCTTTTATTTTTTTATTTTTGCATTTGGTAAACTGCTATCTGATATTTGCGTTTTATCCAGAAGCTACCGCACTTCATTAATATTGTTAGACAATACTAAGAAATCGGTCGCTCCTGAAGAACGGTCTCTATGTCTTTTCATCTGGTGAACGTGTTTTTTCTTTATAACCTTTTGTCTATTTTTTATTATTTTCACCATGTACGACACTGGGTTAATTTTATTAGCTATCGTATATGGCCCCTCATAACGATCCAAAAATTTATTCTTTTTCGACATTAGTTTTAATTAAAACTTTTTCCCCTACACGAAATTCAATTTTACTTTTCCCCTCGTCTGCGTATAATTTCTGTTTATTGAACGCTTTTTCTAAAATGGTTAATATTGTTTTAAGTATTGAATTTGATTTTTCGATTTCTGTAATTAATAAATGATTGAAGTTTGAAGGAATAATTGCTATATCAGAAAGTGAATGTGTATTATAGCCACGAGCTAAATAAAATCGTGAGTAACCAGTGGAATGGTGTACCGCAGTATTATACGCACGTAAAACTATTGGAAGTACATGCATCCAATGTTTACCGTTTATGACGTACTGTGCAATCATATCGATAATAATTTGGCGTTGCCTTTTTACCTTTTTTACCTTTCTGTAGAGATTAGGCTTTCTTTCTAACCTAGACTCGTTGGTCTATAAGCAATCTCTTCTTTCTTTTGCTCCCTTAACGCTATTAATAATTGTGATATTATTTTTGCAGTAAAATGTGTTCCGTTATCCGATCTTACTACTCGTGGTGGCCCGCAAGTTAATATTAATTCTAATAAAAACTTAATAGTCGACTTGTGTCAGCATTTTTATACGCTCGCGCATAACAGAATTTGGTTGTCTTACGTGTTGCTACTAAAATTTATTTACTCGTGAAATTTGTATTGGTCCTACATAACCTGTACAAATATCTTGAAATGGTGTAACGCTTAAAATTGTCTTTTGTTGTGGCATTCCTACCGCTGGTCGCTTATCGGGTTCACGCTGTGTCCACGCGGTGAACGCGGTAAAGAAGTATATCATTATAAAATTTGTATATCATATTCCTATTATCACAGGGAGTAGCAAATGATTTAACGGTAACAGGAAAAAAAAAAAACACGACGAAAAAAACAAAAAAAAAAAAAAAACCCAAAAGAAAATAAAACAAAAGGAAAAAAACCACGAAAAGTTTTTTTATCCGAATTTGAGGCACGAGTTTAAATCACATTGTAGTAGTCATTTCCTATCTGATATTTTTGAATTTTATTATCAGCCAGACCTTCAGTTTTATTTCCGTAGACATAAACTAATCAGCTAGATTGCACACGGTTGTACGATTACTAGGAACTGTATTATAAATATAGATGCATGGATCAAAGCCTAACTGATTGAATATTAAAATTGTATACTGCGTACTTTTATGTATTTTGAAATTAGTGTATATTTTGCATATTTGTGCATATTTTAACAAAGATACACTTCACCGTTCGTTAATTCGGCCGTCGCCGTTAATTAACGTTTTCGAATTTCCTTAAAACGATTTTTTTTTTTTTATCATAATTTGATTCTTTAATTAATTTTTGTAATAGCGCTATGTTCGGATTAAAATTGTTCAAAGACTCGTTAGGTTTTTTTCGTTGGTTCGAAAGAACACCTTACACGTTCTTCCTTCTCAATTAGTTTTTATGGGTTCTGAACCCGATTACAATTGTTATTTACACCGTAGTTATTATTGTTCAAACGTGGTTCAAAAGTTGAATTATTAAAATGTCTATTATTTTGGAATCTTTGGTTTCGGTCGTAAGCATTTAAATTGTTACCATTTTTAAAACTATCATTATTCGTCCAATTTTTATGGCAATTATTGTTATTCGTAAAATTGTTATCGTTGTTAAAATTATCACCCCTATAGTTATTACTATAGTTGTGCATAAAACCATCATTACCATCAAAATTGCCACGCCGATTGCTATTGTTAATAGCATTATTTCTATTTGGTTAAATCTGTAAGTATAATTATTGTTATCGCCGTATCTGTTTTTTATCCCATTAATCCCTTAGATTTTTACAATTTCAATTTCCCTCCTTAATTTCTCCAATTCTGTTTCAAAATTAATTTGTCTCATTGCTTTATTTATTTTATAAACTTTATATTTTTTGTTAACATTAAAATAGTATCATTATCTTTTGCTTCGATCATCCAAAACATTTTTCCCGGGAGCCCTTTTAATATGTATTTAATAATTTCCTTTTCTTTTATTTCCTTATCCATTCTATTACATTCACCTATATTAAACCTATATTAAAAATGTTCTATAAACAGATGGAATATTAGAATAATTACATTTTGGTGCTAAAATGTTTAATTTTCGTCAATCCGTTGACGAGATATTCCACTTTTAAGTTTTGATCAGGGGAGAGTAGTGGTGCATTATTAGAACGCCACGCGCCGTGCCGCCCCACAAATGATGCTCCACTACACTCTCTCTACCCTAACCCAAAAGTCAACGGGTTGATGGAAATCAAACATTTAAACACTAACATTTAATTATCTAATGTTCCGTCTGTTTATTGAATTTTTAATATACATACCTAGGTTGTCATTTAAAAAACCAAAAATTGGTAGTCGTTTCACTCCCAAAAATTACGGTGACATAAATTAGTGTAAATGTTAAATTGTAGAATAGCTTGTTTCTTAAATTCAAAAAAAAAAAAAATATTGAAAAAAGTAAATAGTTACTTCCTGTGGTATCGAGTGTACTCACTTAAATGGATCACCTTGTGTATGTGACGCCGAATTTGTGAATTTGAATTCGGAAATGTGAATGCTATAAAATTGCTAATTACGTGAAATCCGCAGTGTGAAAAAGGACGGACATATTTCGCACGATGGGTGCAGCCACTGTTGTTGGTCAGAAGTTGGGAAGGTAGGATATAGAGGGGAAACTAATTTGTATCTGTAAACAACGATAAACCATTGCTTACTAAAAACGATTCTGAGTGGAGTTCAGTTGATAGTGATGTTTTGTTAACAGTATGTCATAATATGGTAAAATAAATAAATAGACATTATATATTTTTTTTAATAATCTTCTTCTTTCTTTAATAATATTTGTTTAATATTGTACTGATTTTCCTGCGTTTTTTCTGGTTTTCCTATGTTTTTTCGTAATTTTTCGCGGTTTTTCACATTTGCTAGGAAAATCGAAAAATGACTTTCCGTATTTATTACGTACTTTTACGTATTTTGAAATTAGAATATATTCTGCATATTTGTGCATATTTTAACAAAGATACACTTCACCGTCTAATAAGGTGTCGAACAAAAACAATAACATTATAGATACGTTAATATATCAAATATTTTACGTTACAAAGAATATTCGGACGTTAAAAATAGGTTAAATTAACTTATTTACTGGGTTTACTTGTTTTATCAAGATTATTATTTCTTAGATATAATTCTATCAACAAGATTAGGTTGATACAATTTTCTGTTACATTTATACCGATAAAATTTATTGTCAGTACGAATTACGTCGTTGTCAAGTTAATGTATTGAATTTATGTGTTTTTTTAGAAAAAAAAACTGGCGTTATTTATAAAGTGGATTGAGTCGTACAACGATTCTGGTGAGGTTTTAAAAATTTTAAATAATATAACTGTTTTTTGTCAGCATTGTGAAAAACAGATAACAGTTGGAAAAAAATTTCAAATTGATCAGCATACAATGTCTTTTTTGCATTAAAAATGTTCAAATAAATCTTCTTCTAAACAAACTTTCATTCAATCTACGTCCATAGAAAATTAATCACAATTTTGCAAAGAACTTTAAAATACTTTAATTTCTTCAAACATACCTTTATATAAACTACAAAATACAAACTTTAAATCTTTTTTAGAAAAATAAACAAATAAACACATACCAGATGAAAGTACGTTAAGAAAAAACTATTTAAGTAAATATTATATTGACGTTTTACAAAATATTCGAGAATAGGCAGCTCGTACATTTTTTTTTTGCTGTTGATGAAACTACTGATCCTCGAGGAAAGTATGTAGCAAATTTTGTTGTTGGCAAATTGAATGCCTTCTAAATCATATCTTTTAACATCAAAAGTTCTCGAAAACTCACTGCAAAATTTAAATAAAATATTAAATTTAAATTGTTTTATGCATATTTTGCTTTTTTTTCTTGAATATCTTGCCTTTTTAAAGTACATGTTTGCATGCATATTTTACAATTTAAAATGCATACAAATCCAGTTTTTAATTATAACTAGTGATGGGCATTATCGAATATTTCATTAGAATATTTTTTATTCAGTCTCTCAACTATTCGAATAGTTTTTACTTCGTTATTTTTTGTCGATATTTTTAAAATATCGGTTTGTTTATAATAAAATGATTCGATTATACATAATGGTCGATAGGTACATAATTTTACGATATACGCAAAAAATAACGAAGTAAAAATTATTCGAAAATCAACTATTCTAATGAAAACTATTCGAATAGTTGGAAAGAAAAATATCGAATGGGTTTATTACTCGAATAGTTTAGTTTTTAATCTATTAAAATAGTTCGAATGCGATCAGCTATCGAATAGTTCGCTAGTAACTATTCGATAGTGCCCATTACTAATTATAACTTGGATTACTATAGAATTTAGTGTAACCGTCATTTGTATTATTTTTGTCATAGTTTATATTGATTTTTCGAAAAATTTTTGTAATAATTGAACTAAAATAAAACGTAGAAATAACGGACAAATTTAATGAAATTAATTATTTTATTGTATTCAATTTTGATTTTTTGTTGCAATAAAGTTAAAAATTGGTTTTTTTTCCGGGGTTCGATTTAACCTAGTATCATTTTCAATTATTACATTTGTTAATCCGGGTCTTCTGTATTACAAAAGCTACGATCCGATTGACTCGTCGAATTACACAGTATGTCGTTTCTTGATAATTAATAACGTAGATATATACTTTATACGTAGATATTTACTTATAATAATTATTTTAAATTCACTTTGTACTGCGTAAAACGAACGAACTGACTAAACACTGAACAATATTTTATTGTAGATTGTATGTAATAGGCATATTATTTTATTTAGACGATGGAAAAACTGTATACACCAATAAGATAAAATATTTTCTTTCTAAGTGACACGGGGAACTAAACAGATTATTTTAAATTCCTGTCATTCAGTGCACATATTACATGTATATGTATTGGTGAATTCGTGCATTCGTCAGAAGAAAAATTGCCTAATTCATGAAATCGGCAAAATTCTTTTGTTAATTTCGTGAATTCAGTACCTATAGACAAGTTGCCGATTTCACATATATTAAGCAACGGCGTTGAGCCATTAGACAATGGCAACGGCCAATGAAATTGGCCTTTTTTCTGCCGATTTCACGAAATTCACGAAATTCCACGGTAAATTCACAAATTCGGCGAAACATAATATATTATATTATACTTGAGCGGTTAAAACATTTTTAAATTTTCTAACATTTAGATAGGTACTAATAGTATATTATTTTACTGCAGTTTTTTAAATTTTTGTATTGTTATTATTATTATTTTGTTATCTCGTACATGTTAAAATCGATCTATACTAATAGGCCATTTCTTTTGAGTTTCAACAGGGTAATTTACGCTGATTTTAAGTATGTTGGCCTTGACGTCCTGCACAAAACAAGTTCAGGCCGCATGTAGCAGTGTACTACCAGACTATAGGTACCGGTTCCACTACATACACGAACAATATAACACGCGCATATTATGTCAAGGTGGCCTAGACTTGTATTCGCAAACAACACGTGGGAAGCCTTCTAGATTCCGTAGTTTTGGAATCTATCTTCACACTCGTCTTACACTTTCGTCTAGTCGTACACATTCATCGTTACGTACCTATAGCGTTTAACCGAGATAGCAAGAACCGTTATCGGAGTGACGATAAGTTTTGCCATAATACGCACGTAAGGTAAGTGTCGTCGGAAAATATTCATTAAAAAAAAATTTGATCCGATAAAAAATCACGCGAATGCTCATAGTCTATATTATTATGTATAAATAACTATAATGTATAATATTGTATTGTACAGATCAGGCTCGGATTAAGGAGGGGAGGAAGAGGGTGCCATGGCCCCAGGCCCCTGGATATCTTAATATTATGGGCCCCTGGTCTTGGCTGATAGTACCGTATAAACACCAATATTTTAAATATGTTTATGGACCCCTAAAATTGTTTGGCCCCAAGCTCAAAATCATCTTCGAAGACAAATTGTATTTAATTAAACTATTTTTCATATTATTGTCTACTAAGTAAATACAACAAACACTGGATGATTTTTGTTTCGTTTCTTCTAATATCCGTTTAACACTGTCTTATGGTGTATTTCAATAGGTACATCTTTACGTCATATCATAACACAGCTATCATTCGTATCTGCTTATCTATATTATAATTATAATTATTATTGTTTATTTCTTCGAGAAGATAATTGGCCCCACTGGACAGGCTCGTGTGGGAGAGTTCTACGGGTAACTATGAGTTCATAATTTATAATAAGGAAAATAATACATTCAAATGATAATTTACATTTTACTTTTTTTTTTTTACAATTTTAGACTTATTAGTTGAAACTCGCTTTAACATATTATACAAAATAGGTAACAATAATTAATACATAGAGACTTAATGTATAATACAGTTTGATAAAATACAAATGCTACGCAACTAGATTAAAGATATACAAATATTTAAAGTTTTAAATTTGGTTCATTCTGCAGCCAATTAGTTAATTTTTTTTTAAAGGTTATTTAAATGATAGAGTTGTTTTGAATTAGAATGATAGCATATCATATATTTTTGGTCCTATATATGAGTAAGTAGATTGAGTTAGTTTTCTGCGCATTAAGGGAACTGTAATATTTAATAATTGCCTTGTGTTATATCCATGATCTAGGTGTTTGGTTATTTTTAATTATATAAACTATCGATGCCTTATAGAACAATATTTTTTTCATGGTAGAACATTTAATTCTTTGTATAGATATTCTGTGTAACACAGATTATTATTTTTTAAAATATGTTTTTATTTTATTTTGTATTATTTTTCATGGATTTAGTGTTGTATCGTACGCACCTCCCCAAATAATAATACCATAGATTCTCACTTGGTATACAATTAGAATTTTCTTAATTTCAAGTAAATTAGCTACATTTGTTTTATGGTTTTTCGAATTTGTTTAGAAATCTATAGCACTTAACATAAAGATGTATAGGTAAATTCATAGTTAATTGCAAAACAATGATTCCGTATGAAAAACAATTATTTAGGCTTTAAAGAAGATCTCAACTGATTTTCAGCATAATTAATGAAAAACTAGAATTGTTTTACTCGTTGAGAGTTTAAACTGTATACTTCGTTTCTCCAGCTTGTTTATTTATTTGTTTACATACATACACACTATTAGATGATTCCCGATACTTATATATATATATATATAATTTCATAAATTATAGAAATTATAGAAATGAAAAATGAAAATGAGAAAATATTTCAAATGATAAACTTCATCAAAAATTATCGAGAAGGAATTATATCCAAATAAAAACCTCTCATGCCAAATCAAAAATCTATTTTCAGTTGAATAAGTATTTTTTATTCTACAAATAACTGAAGGTAGATTTTATTATTTAAAAATAGTCTTACAAAACATCAGATGCAAACTTAATGACATTAGTTTTTAGATTCGGAGCGTAAGCTACATGTTAAAACTCGTTTATTATTTTTAACTATCTACCTAATTAACTAAATGAAATCCAGAATTTGTTGCTAATAACCTAATCGCAATCAATCTAGACTGTAAAAAGACTTATTGCTTTCCATTCGTTTTAATGTTATTATAATAGTTAAGTAAATATAATTGTATACATTTATAATAATGAATTACCTTCTAACACAATGCAATGTGTCAGTTCAGATTGAGTACATTTAGCCAGGAACATCCATGTAAACAAAACTGTATTCTTTGTTTATGGATATATTTAAATTTTCAATTTATCAAGGGTACAATAAAATAGTATTCCTTATAATAAATTACTCGTCCAGTGAAAGGCTACTTATTTCATATTATTTATGACGTCATTAACATTGCGTTTTGTAGAAGTGGTTATTTCAATAATTAATATTTTAAATTAAGGAAATTGGGCATTGATAAATACCAATGCATTTGTATGATGTATTGATTGCTTTTATAAAATTTAGGTATTTAACATAGATATAAAAATATATAAATAACTAATATATGTATATAATGGAATTTCGTAGGTCAAATAATGGAATTAAAAAGCAGTAAATTTATAGGAAGCATTCAGATTTTATAGAATTTGCTAATTATTATAGGATATAGACAAAAATAGCAGGGTGGGCATACAATTTTATTTTGTATATTTAAGCAATTAAGTTATATAGTGCTATTTTCTTTGCTGGTATATGTTAAGCATGATTTATTTTATATTTTTTAGGTAATTTTGATTAACTACACTTAATTAACGTCTTTATTTATTTTATTAATTTATTAATTGTATATTATTATCATTATTACTATTTTAGTACTTTTAAGTGCTATAAAATTGTATCCAGGCTTATGAGTGATTTTAAAATTAGTGTAAATATAAATACAAAATTAATATTTGATATCTAAATATTTACCTTGTATATTATTTACAAAACTTGTTTAGGAAATAACAATAACAATAAATATTAAAATTGAAAATGTTTTATACTGTATAAAAATATTTAAATTGATTTAAAAAGAGTTTTAGATTAATATCAATAATGCCATTATTATTGGCTACTATTCAGTATTTTATTTCAAACTGTGAACAAATGAATTTTGATATTTTTTTTAAGTATGTAATGCTATTATTTTGTCATTTTTTTACTAAAAGTTACTATTTGACGAAAATTTACTTTTTTGTTAAGTAGGTACTACTTTTGTAACAAATATAATATTATGTACTATATATTATATAATATTATATAACAGTTCATGTTACATTGTTATTATATATTTTTGTTAATTATTTTTAACTAATTAATTACAACATATAAAATAACGGATTGCTTAAAATTTTGTAACATGTATGCAGAGAGTCCCACCGTATTTTCCTACCACTGTTAATATTCAATAATTTTCGTATTTGTATGAAGATTACATATTTAGAGACAAATTAAATGTTTACTTTTACTGCTTTATCACTAGAAAAAATAATTTTTTATTTGTTCACTTTACAAAATGTTCAAAATACCTAGTCATTTTGTAATAAATATTTACAATATTATTCTTAGAAATTTAATGTATCATACATACTGCACTCATAAGAAAAACCGCTTAAGAAAACGCTTAATCGCCGTGAGTAAAAAAAAAAAAATAAAAAAATTCGGTTCTTTTAGATTAATATGCCGTATGTATAAATATTGTTCTACAGTAAAACTTCTATATTACGGTCGCCGAAGGGACCAGAAATAATTTCCGCTATTTAGAGATGGCCCTCCTATAGAGATGACCGTTAACAGAAGTGCAATACTTCTAGATGGCCGCTATATAGAGTACATAAAAAAAAAAAAAACCGATTTCCATAATTTTAAAACCGTATCTTTATTTTTTATTAAATTGGTGGCTTGAGTTTTGCCTATTCCAAATTTATCTACGAGAACGCGTCACATTTTCTTTTTTATAATACTCTATCAGTTTGATTTTTTTTTTTTGCTACAGTTAGGTGTTTTCGTTTGGACACCGTCATAACCACGTGCAATGTTTTCAACCGAAATTTGAAACTAATGAAACATAATAAAATAAACAGACCCGATGTGTTCATAGGGCTATCGTTAAAAGTTCGATAAGATAACTGCCATAAATAATTTGGGCGGACATGCACTTTAAATTTCTTATACACTTCTTGTATACTTCTATACATATTTTCTATTATTTTATCTTATATTTTGACCGTTATTTAGAGTGCTCGATATATAGAGGTGTTAATGTATTTTTCCCAAAACACTTGACGGGATCAGAAAAAAAAAAAAAATCGACCGTTGCATAGAGGTGACCATCTTTTAGAGATGACCGTTAACGGAAGTTTTACTGTGTATAAGTTTTTTAAATAAAACACGTGTAATACAGTTAAGGATTAAATATTGTTGAATATTGATGTACAGAACCAAATCAATGTAGGTTACAATGTATAGTATGTAGCAGTACTATTAGTATATATTTGTGTACATTGTATACTTTGATTTTATACCGACTATTAAGTTTTTACCTAGTGTGGGTCTAATGATAAATGTATACAAACAATAATGCATTATACCAATATACCAACATATCTATTGTAAACATCATTCACCTTTGTTGACAAAGCGATATTTATGAAAGTTTAAATCATTTTTTAAAAAAAAAAAAATTAAATTAAAAATTAAATAATTAATTGTTATTATCAATCGTTTAACATACAAATAATTAAGGGATTTGGAACGTAATTAGGAAATTTAACTAGCCTTAAAAATTCAGGTTCAAATAAATCCGAAATAAATATACTATTTCGACTAAAAAAAAAAATTGGCACGACATTGTAAACAGAATTATATATTACGGTGGTCAAGTAATATTTTACTACATTTGCATTTAACACTCACATTTTCGTCGATGATTTTCATAAATATTATTTTCATATATTTATCGATTGCCAACGATAAATAAAGATACTGTTTAGAAACATGTATGTTTAAGTATCCGTATATTATAATGAAATTATAAAACTATTAGCTGCCTAACTATATTGATTAGGCATACAACTAAACGTATCATAATATTTATTCGAACGTGTAATTATTTAATATTCTGCTAGTTATGATTGCTAAAAGGTGATTGATTGTTTATTTTTTCTAATTTCCTACGTTATGGCGATTAAATTGCCTGTTCCATTGATCATTTCGTAATTATATTAAAATACCCGCGAGGCATAATGAAATCGATACAATTTCACTACTTGATTTACCTTCCTAGAATACTGATCTAGTGAAACAAGCAGTAGTATTGTTCGTACCTATTTCAAACAATTGAATTGTTGGGGAAACGAGTTTTTCGATTTTTTTTTTTTTTTTTGTTTTTCCCCGTAAAATTATTATTTTAAATCATTTTTTTTTTTGCATTGTTTATTAGTCATAGTCATTCTTTAATTTATCGAAATTTTTTTTTTACCAAGTTTATTTTTTCTGTACTATTCTTTAGGACATGCTACATACATGTGCATATTGTGTTTTCTACTAGTATTTGACAATATTTTGGTCAATATAACCTTTTTTTAATGAATTTTAAAGGTATTTTTAGTAGAGTTTCCACTGAGGAAACAAAAATTCAGAATGATCTAATTACACCGAATATGAAATACCCTCAATTTTAAAAATTTGACATTTACTGCTTGTTTTACTAGAAGAACATTATATACTTGTGAATAAGGAAAACAAATGTTTCACTCATCTATACCATCTATATTATTAGTAGGGATTTTTGTTATACTATATGTCCATATTACACTTCTGTTGTCATAATATATAGTGGGCGTATAAAACCTAAAATGTTAAACTACTAAATACCATTACAATCAAATTTTGTTTTCATTTAACAATAATAAAATAAAACGATTGTATTGGGTTTCTTTGTTATGTATTTAATTGGCAAACGAGTTTTATTCGAATACGTAAGAATGACATCAAAAATGGAATTATCACGCAATTCAGAAAACAAAAAAAACCGTTCACAGTGTTTAATAAACGTTTTACGTGAACGCAAATACTGAAACTCACTGTGTATACGCTTGTTGTGTAACAGTATATAAGGAGTGAAAATTAAATCTCTGGTAGACTATACACGACTGTTGTATAAAGCGTGTTTTGGGTGGAAGTGCGGCACAACAAATCTGGACAAGCCGGCCTAAATCTAAAAATGTCTCCATCAATTAATTTATGTGATGTAACATAGAATCATTGTAGACATTGAATAGGAAAAAATAGTGTTTTCGAACAAAAATAAAATTAATAATAATAACAATAATACGGCATGTTATATAGAACCAATGTAATATTAGCATACACCAAATTGGATTTATCATTTTGTTAATGGGTTATGTGTAAGATAGACAATTTTTGTTTAAAACGACGAACAGCTTATAGAAAAGATGAAAAAGTTATTAATATAGGGGACATAGGTACATTTTATTATTAATAAATTCAAAAAGACGTCCTAAGATAATGGAGATGGGTGCAGACACTGTTATAGGTAATTTAATGTATATCTGTAAGCAACGATAATCTATTGCTAACGAAAAACGATTCTGAGCGATTTTGTTTATAAAACAAATCATACTTATCTTTTCATTTATTTATTACCTATATGACAAATTAAATTCATCATTTGATGTTTCTGAGCTACATAATAATATCATCAACAATCCCAATTATAAATCGTATTTTTTATTAATCGCGCGTATACTTAAAGGAGAAAGTTATTGGCCGTGATAAATGCTGTTTTTTCTATAATATATGATTTCGATAAACATTATATTGGTTTCAGAAATTCGCATTTGATGTTCAATTATCGACCTAAATAAGCACTACAAAGTTATATAAAAAAAACCAAATAAAGTATCTGTATCAAAGGAGGTCAAAACCAATTGCAACTATTAAAAATATTTGTGTATCTCTTACTGTTTGCAAAATTATAAATACTCGATATGTATTGTTAAAAAGTCTCGTGATTATTTTAGATAAATATTGAAAAAAAAAAAATGTATAAAAAAGAATACATTCTGCAATCATGTAACATTACGACACCCGCAGTATTCAACTTGTTAACAGATCAAGGTGATCAATTTTTAATACGTTTCATTTGTCGTTGGATATCTTGTGATTTGTTAATATTAGAATTATAAAAATATTTATTTCTATTCTTAGATTTCAAATGCTCATTACCTCGATATATATATATATCTTATACTATACATACTATACAATCAAAACTGGGTTATAGTTACCTAATTTATGTAGGTAACTAAATTATCTTGGTTACCTAGTTACTCAGATTAATTTATTTCGGATTTTCGGTTAAGCATGTTTTGAAAGGATGTCGTAAAAATTATTATGATTTTCATAAACATTTATTCTTAAAATTTAAAAATAAAAGAATATTACTTAGTTACGCCCAACTTTTTTTAATGCTAATTGAAACTTGATGAATCACAAATTAAACTATAAAAAAACATTTATGTTTGTAAAAAAAAAAAAATGTATCCTCATAAATTCAAATATAAACTAAAAAAACTCGAAAATGGCAAATGCCTAGAAATAAAAAAGATTGTGAGGTTGTTTAAACAATTTTTCCACGTCTAGACAAACTCAATAAAAATATTCTGTGGAAGTTTTGTATGTCTACGAATATTTTCAATCGAATTACAAAAACAAAAACCAAAATTAAAAATAATAAAACCGTTATTTCCATAAACTTCATCGGTTTCGTCTAATTATTAAGAAAACTACAAGGAAAATGTAAAAATAAACTCTGTCTTTATTACACCAACTTAATCCAACATTTTTTGGAGTAAGCTTTATGTTGCCCTCAATTATAAAGAAACTTTTTATTTACCAATGAAATACATTTTTAATTTTTTGAGAATGATAATAATAATTGTAGTAAATGTTTATAATCCTCCCACTTTAAATTTCTATAAGATACCTATGTCAAAAAAATGACATTTCACTTCAAGGTTTAAGACAGGTATTTAATAAATAAACTTGTTTTAAATAACATTACATAATACATTATTAATATTTGAATTTCGGATTTACGGATTGTATAGACCTCTGTGACATCGCGGTGCATAATTTAGGAACCACCTACGTTTTATACAATTCAATATTTTCAATGATTTTTCTTATACTTGTGTCGGAAAAACGGTGAAATTTACATAATTATGAATTCATAATTTATTATGAACACATTTTATTGAATTTATTATAATATGTTTAGGGCGATTTTTTTTGAATTCAGCTTTTAATTTCTGTGTGAAGCGAGGAATGTATTAGTTTTACAATAATGTTTATATTTTGTATATATTTTTTTTATTTGTTTTACTGTGTACAAAATTTTTACCATAAATATTACTCTAATAGGTAAACGACAAGAGACCTTTTATTGTTTCATTTTTAATCTAGTTGGTGACTAAGAGTGTAATTTTTTGATTTTCTCTTATTTTTTAAATAATTGAGGAAACTCGAAAAATACATAGGAAGAACGGGACAATAATTCTTTTAACAAATTTTATCTTTTTAATGTAATTCAGTTCAAAATATTCGTAGAGACTTAAAATGTTGATATAAAACTTATGTTTACTTTTTCTAGATGTGGTATAACTTACAGAACATTTGAGCCATTTTCGAGCTATTTATAGACATTTTAATTTTGCGAGTTCTCATTACATAATTTCTAATCAGTAGGTACTGTGGTTAAAATTGTTAGACACAAATAGGAGTGGTTGAAAATTGTACTGTATGTTCATTATGAGCTTTTTTTAGTGGCCAACAAGAAAAAGTTAAGTTTAATGTAATATATATTTTTTTTAATAAGAATCTGAAAATCAAATTTCGATGAAAATCGTGATATTATGACTTTTTAAAACATTTATATACGAACTCCGCTCAGAATCGTTTTTCGTTAGCAATGATTGACCGTTGAATACAGATATGAATTTAAATTCCCCTCTATATTTTATCTTCCCAATTTCTCACCTACAGCAGTGGCTCACCCATCGTGCGAAGTATGTTGTTTTTTTTTTACTTATAAACCCGAAATAAAAAACCGAATCTGCGGCAATACGCATTGAACGAAAAACGAAAAATTGTATACAGGTTATAAAATTATAAAATTATTGGTATAGGATTCAATGCTCATATTGTATAATATTATTGAACTTGGACTTAATAGCATGTATTACGTGAAACGATTAAATTGAATTTCATATTGTATTCACCTAACGGAAATTTAAATCATGAACGAACAATGCATTGTTTCGCTGTACAAATTGATAATTTGAAATTACGTATTTTTACCAGAACGCTTAATACGTATTCTTATGCCCTTTTACAAACATCGATTTGGTTCGATTAGAAAGTATATAGGTACAATGCGTGTATTTATGGACTCTTTGTTGAATGTTGGTACCTACCGCTATCAAATTGGTATTTGAATGTCATATGAAGTAAATATTAACGAATGAAAACGAGTTTTAAATTTTTTGTTTCCTCACGCTCTTACATGGAAATGAATATATTAATTATTATCGCCGGAGTATACTGTAATGTGTACCTTATTTCGCACAAGGTTATTAGAATATCAATATTATCTGATGCGATCATAATTCATATTACATTTATAATAAGGTAAATCAAACTCACGTAACACTATGTCCATTAACAGGTACACACATGAATCCAAACCTTGATTTTATAATTAATAGGCTCAGTATAATTTATAATGTATGCACATGCAACCTATTATTAAAAATAATGTTTTACAGTCGATGCTCGATAGTTCTGAAATTTCGGTAATTTGAATTTAATGCTCGGTTCCTTAAACATATCGCGGTAATCCGAACGTTAGAACTATAAGAAACTGTAAGAAACATTATTATTGGTTTTTTTTTTTAACATATTTCTTAAAATACAACAAGCAATAATTGTTCCATTATTAAATTATTGAAAGAAAGTGAGAACTGGTAATTTTTTAAATGTTCAAATAAGTAAAAGTTATGTACATTATAATCTTATCAATACAAAATCCAAAAAATAAATAATGTAGCCCAGAATGAGCACAAGCTGTTTTCATTAAATTTAAAGTGATATTAGTGTTTTTTTTTTTTTTTTTATGACTAGTATTTAGGGTGAGGAGCAGAATAATATTATTCCACTTAAAATGGATATACAATGGCACAAAGTTTGGTATCGGTAGTTAAATTTTAGATTAGAAACCATGTATTCATTATGTAGTATTAATATTTTTGTGTTTCGCCTTATTAAATACAAATTTGAATAAAGAGTTTAAACTTTAAAGCGGTTTCAAATTTACAAATGTGTGAATTACACATTACAAACACATTAAGCATTACACTAAAAGACAATACTACAAGAAGTCAACGATTGAACTAGCGATTTATACACAATCACTTTAAGATTATTATTAATTTTTTTAGAAATTTGAACACAAAGACAAATGTATGAACCGTTTCGTTAATTGAGACAAAATGACGTGTACGTTTTATTTGAAAAGTTCATTCATATTATATAAATGTACATTTATAGAAAAAAAGTGAATATTTTACGAAAATATTACCTATGTACCTAATTAAAAACCTACTAATAACTTTTTAATTTTAAATCCAGTCACCACAAATTTATAACTTTATTTACTTTCTGATCAATTAAAACAAATTTGTTCAAGTTGAATTCGTTGGAAAAAATTACTTTTTAATTCGGTCACGTCAGATTTGCTTGAGTGCGTCCTGAAATGATCCTTTTTCAACGTCCCGACTCGAGATTTCTAAGTGCGTTCGGAATATGAGAACACCCGAGCACGTCCAAGAAAAAAGATCAAATTTTCAACGTAGCCCTAATGCGTCCCAGTTCATTTAAAGTACCCAGTGTACATCACGAGAATGTCTTTATTTATTATGTAGTCATTTTTAAACATTAAAAATGTTGTCCATACAAAAAGCTTGTGTTTAAATGCCATTCTTTAGACAAGATTCAATTTAGATATTTCACGAGTTCGATATTTGTTAATATTTTCTTTGGTAAGTACAATTTTTTTGAGTGTATTTCCTGTGGCGGCCGTTCGAATTGCTATTTCAGTGTCAACTGAATTTTTTTTCAATATTTCTTAATATATATAAATATCTGGGTAGTGGGTTAAAATATAGAATTTGTCAATGAGATTCCGGACGTACTAGGATGGTTCTATATAATTTGTCGATAAGATTTCAAACGCACTCGAGATATTCCCGGTTACGTAGACATGTAGTGCGGATAAAAAATTAATTATTGAACCGCTATTTCGGTTACCGCTGCAGTTTGAATGTAAATATTTATATCACGACAATAATAATAATAATAATAATAATACAGTATTCGCCCGTTGTGTTAATGTTGACACAGCGTGTAGTACCTATATATGTAAATTTATTGCGAAACATACGAGTTTAAGGCGCAGCGTAGGTACTCGTTGCAAGATAGTCACTGGCATTCCATATTATACTAATACACAATATATATTATAATAATATTGTTTTTATTATTATAGCCGTAGGGTTATTATTTTTTAATAAAACGATATGAAAAATAAAAAAATAAAAATAAATTTAAGTCATTTACGACGAGGCTTGTATACAGAATGATCAATATACCGTAAGACACTCATTTGTACGCAAACTATTAAATATTTTTCGGAAATGTTCTGTAAGATATTTATGAAACAATAAGCAACTTTATATTACAAATTCTATAAATAGAGCATTAAATTAAAAATGTCAACACAAACATTTATTTAAACTAAAATTTGATCTATTTATAAAATGATCAATATAAGTTTCTATTTGAAAATCAAGAATCGGTAGTGGTTTCATTGCCAAAACTAGGGATGAGAAACAGTGTAACATTACAGAGCCACTTGTTTCTTAAATTTTCTAAACAACAAATTCCGAAAAAAAGTTATGATTTTCAGAGATAATGAGTGTCTTATCCTTTTGTTGATCACTCTGTATTATATGTGCTTAAATTTTTATCTGTTCCAATAATATACCTGATAGTATAAATTCAAATTGTTTGAATAATACTATTTTTATAAATATTATTACGTCATTAAGTATCATGTTAAAATATTATTATTATAAGATTATTATAAGATCTGAACAGGATATTTGATGCTCTGGGTTTTATTTCACCTGGGTTGTTGGAGGATAAAATCCTTCTTTAGTAAATATGGATTGGATAGCAAAGGATTGGGATTGCCCAGTGTCTTCCGACATTCAAGGTCTATGGATGATGTTTTGCAGCAAACTAGAGCAACTTCAAAGAATTTTAATTCCAAGGAAGGTTTATTCAGAATTAACCAATGAATTCCAGTTACACGGATTATGTAATGCCTCGCAGGAGGCATACGGTGTTTGCCTACATGTACAATCAAAAACCCAGGGCGGTGAATGGCAAACAAGGCTCTTATGTTCTAGAACTAGAGTAGCGCCACACAAGGGTTCTACTATTCCGCGGTCGGAACTTTGCGGAGCAGTGCTGTTAGCCGAGTTAGCAAAAAAGGTGGCTGATTCATGGGCACTAAATATAAGGGATTTCTGGCTCTGGACTGATTCTACCATTATATTAGGTTGGTTGTATAGCTAATACGATCGTTTAAAAACCTACGCCACCAATCACGCAAGTCAAATATTAGAAATAAGTGAAGTTAAGCAGTGGCATCATGTTCAAATAGGCGAAAACCCCGCTGATTTAGCTTTAAGAGGACCAAACCCAGGTGAGTTGTTGGTTTCAGAATCTTGGTGGAATGGGCCTCGTTGGCTAAGTAAATCTGAGAGTATGTGGATTCCATCGCTCGTAGATTTGAAGGAGGAAGAATTACCAGAACAACGTAAAATCAAACTAGCTCTGGTGGCATAAAACCAGTACACCGACTTGGTATACATAAAATCAGATTAGAACCAGCTAGTATGCACCACCGTTTGTTTATCATTGTTTGTGGTTTATCTAAGAGTTAAAAAGAATATTAAAGTATCCAAATACCTGACCGTTACGCATCTAAAGAAAGCAGAGACTATTCTCTTGAAAATAGTGCAAGATGAGTGCTTTAATAAGGAAGTAATTGCGTTAGCGGACGGTAAAGAAGAAGCACGTACAAGCAAGCTAAAAAGTTTATATATTTTCATGTAAGACGCTATAATTCTAGTAGGAGGGTGGTTACAAAATTCAGATGATAGGAGGTATGCCAGGTTGAAGCATATCTTAATTTAAGACCAATCCCACCGGTGGGTAGGTAATCCAGATGAGCCTGAAGCTCTTACGCCTGCCCACTTTCTGGTTGGAGAACTATTGAACTTGTCTTCAGAGCCTGACAGGCTTCCAGAAGTGCTAGGTTGGTTGAGGCGTTGGAAGCATGTTCAGTGTATCCTACAGTTATTCTGGTGGAGATTGTATACCGAATAACTACCGCAATGTCAGGTGAGCGGTAAATGGGTCAACACAAAGCAACCATTGAAGACTAACGATACAGTTATCGTAACAGAAGATAATCTACCACCAACGAAATGAACTTAGGTCGGATAGCACAGGTTCATCTGGGCAGAGATGGTATAATAAAAGTCGTCACATTTCGTATCGCATCGGGTGCGGAAATCAAAAGACCTACTGTGAAATTCTGTGAAATACTCCCGACTGAAGCGGACACACATCCTGATTTTCAACGTGGGTAGAATGTTGCCGCCGCAAATTGAGACGGAAATAAATAAACATTCACGGTCACGGTAGGGAAAGCAGGCATACACATACATATACAAATTAGATTAAGTATTTGTTAATAATTACTGTTAGTAGTTTTAAGTTACGTAAGAGATTAATGCCGTACAGCGGACCGGTGTACCTATACCGTAAATTCCCGAATTTATTTTATCTGCCTATATCTAGTAATATAATTTTACATAACGTAATTTGTTTGAAAATTGTTCTAATAACATCTGTCATAGCGATACCCGGGGTGTATTATAATATGTGTACTTACTGAAATATTATACTACACAGGGAAAAAAAAATGCACTCTTGTACTCGTATTTTCGAAATAAATTATAATATATTAAGTAGGTACCTATTCGTCAATCGTATTTATCAGCACGAAATAAATTTTTACAAATCACCCGTAATTAGTTTATAGAAATTTACAGGATTTATTTAAAAAAACTATAAAAAATCTGCGCGTGACCATATAAACGGACTTCGACCATATTCGATTTGTTGATTAATACGTTTATACCGATTTCGGAAAAATACATTTATATTCTTAGTATAAAGAATATAGATAGGGTTAGACTGTATCACAGCATACATGCATCAAATATACAATTATATCCTGTATCTTATGGGCAAAAAAACAAACACCGAAACACCCTTTCGTAATATTAGTATGGATATGGATTAAAATTTAAAACAAGTCTTTTAAGTTATAACAAAATATGCATCAAACAGATCTTGAATCATGAAAATTCAAAAATTTAAAGAAACTTTTTAAAAAAAATTGGTCTGTTCAATATTTAGAACATTTTACTTTTTATTAGGTGTGTTGATAATGTTTTCGAGTAATTATTTTTCTCCGTAATAAAATATTTAATAACAATATAATTTTGGAAAATATATTTAAATATGTTACTTTTAAGTTTTTTTTGATTGAATTTAGTTATTTAGTCACTTTTTATATTAGCTTTAATCACTTCCAGCCAGGGACTGACTCAATTGTTTTACTTACATGTTCTGGTTCTAATCCAGGTTTTCGTAAAATACAAATCGAACGTTAAGGTTAGGGTTCCGGTTAATAATAGTTTCGAATCAGTCCCAAGTATTTTGTTCCTCTATTCTTTAGTATCTATGCTAATATGCCAATATTAATTACAATTCTGATGTTTTACTGTTCTTTATTGAATATTTACTTTTAAGTTGAGTTACAATAATATTGGGTTTTTATTTGATAAATATTAATTTTAGGGTAGCTATCGACCATATCAACTAGCGCAACCAAATATTAGATACAACTATAGGTAATTAGGTATAGCTTTTTACTGAGTACAATTTATTATGTACTTACTTACCTATATTATCTTTTATTGTTTAATTTATTGAGGAAACATTATACTATATTAAATTAATTAATCTTTTAAAAATTAAAAATTAAAATAGATCAGAATAAAATATTAAAAAACAAAAATATAAATCGAAATTAGTGTCATCATTCTAAAAGGGGTATTTATTATTAAAAAATATAGGTTCCGGTTATTCGAAAATATTTAAATTCGGTTCCGATTCCCAATATTCCAAGTTTTTCGGGGGGTTCCAGTCCCTGCTTCTAGTCCCTGCTTCTAGCTCTGAAAATGTAAAAACTTCAACCCTCACACCGTCGTCACAATGATGAACACAATGAACACAATGATTTCGATGTTTCTTGACCCAAATTTTGGATCGCCCCCGAGGCTAAAAACAATAAAAAGTAAAAATATAATGTTATTCGCGTTGAAAAAAAAAATCGCCTAATCACTCCTAACAACCACGAGCCTCTACTGGTCTGTAGATATACACTTAGATACTTTATTGGTATACTTTTATATAGCTATTCTATTATATATATATATATATATATATATATATATACAGAGTGATCAACATAATGCGAGGCATTTTTTAGACCATTTATAAAATAAGTAACTGTAAAATTTTACATTAATATATATTTTTTTTTTGTCGCTTTTTAGAGAGTGAAACCACTTTTGCAAATTGCATGTTATGTATATTAAATATGAAATATATTATGTGTAGCGGCACGATGAGTGGAATTTTAATAGTGTTCCACCACTACTGACACGTACAAGTGAATACATCGTCAACGGGTTGACAGAAATCGAAAATTTCAAAACCAAAATTTATTTAAACTCCATCTATCATTCTATCATTACCACTCCATCTATTTATGGAATTTTTATAGAATTTGAAAATCAAAAGTAGATAGTGGTTGCACACCTTAAAATATTGGTGACGAAAAAAAAAACCGTAATGTAACATTTTAGAGCTATTCTCTTTTTATTCTCAGATTTCTTAAAAAAACAAATTTCGAAAGAAGTTTTAATAGTCTCACGTTATGTTGATCACGTTGTATACATATATATATATATATGTTTAATTATCAACGTACATATGCGCTAATGGAATTATTAATAACGTAATATTATATACCTACAGTATCTACAGCTATCTACTGTACGCACAATAAATAATTATTAATCACGAATTGATCAAAACAAGTAGGGTACTCATATTAGAAAATAACTGTGAAAGATAATGAAATTATTATTATTTATTTGATTATTGTTGTCGGTTGATTATTATAGACGCGGCGATGAGCACGTAATATTATTATATTATTTTTCGGACGACCGTAGTTGATCAAAGTCCTGCATGGGTTACGAATTTTGACATTATATTAATACAATATAAATAATAATATTATTATGTCTTACTTCTCGCGTGAACAGAACGATAAGTATTTTGAATGTATTATTGTTGTTGTTGTTGTTGTTGTTGTTGTGCGGACTTCGGATCGCATCAAACGTATTGTTTCTTTGTATGAGTGCTTAAGACTTTTATGGGTTACGTATCTGCAGACTTCACGTCGCGGTAGAAACGTCGATCGACTGGTGTTTCCTAGCGAGCGGCTCCCGGGACATTTTCAACATTATTATAACATTGAACACATTCTCCGTGATCCAGGATTACCGATACTGGTAATGGGTAATGTGAACATATGATAATATTGACTTAGAAAACGGGCGGTGAGTCTTTCTTGGAGCCGAACGCCAATATATTGCGACCAAAGTTTTTAAAATATCGTTTCTGTGATTCAAAAAAAAAAAAACCGACCCAGGGGCATATTATGTATGCCACTCCCCCTTCCTAATTACTAATATTACACTTATTTCATCCATAATCGTAATTTTTTAATATTTTCTGCTCATTAAATGTTCGTAATATACATTTCTATTCTAAAATTTAATAATTAATAAAGAAGAGTGGGAGTGATCGGGCGCAGTGTTAGGCGTCAATGTATTTGGAGCCGCCCGTCCGACACTTGGTCACGGGCGCTTCTTTTGCCGGGCGAGAAATTATGTGGTAAAAAGGAGCCACCATCTTCTCTAGCGACCGATTGACGACCTGTCCCGGATAGCGAATTCGTCTATAAGTCCTCTCATGAGTATTTGACTTTCAAGGCTCGTTAAACTAAACGAGAATGGACAATTAATAAATTAAAACCGTTTAAATAATTTTGTTTTGAAATTTTTTTTTTTTTTTTTTATCTCTTTATTTATAATCTATATAACAAAAAACACAATAAGCAAATGAGATATAAGATAATGTAATAACGTGGTGGACGAGAGTGGGGAAATCGTTTAACAACAGAACCTCCTAAAAAAAAAAAAAATTATTTTTTTAAATTATTTTTTTGGATATTTATGCAAAAGTAACTCTTGGCCATTTTTTTTTTAAGTTTCTAGGTAAATTGTTAGGCGCGGTGTCCACTGGTGCGATGCGATAGGTGATGCAATAAAAATCGCCCGATACGATTTTTATCGGCGTAACACTCGGGTGCCCACCGGAGAGAACAGATAAGCGATACGATACACATTTTCAGTCGTGATCATGAGCTCTTCGGAGGAGGATGTCATTCTTGCCTACCGATACCTTCGTCAGCGGAAATTGAAAAAAAGAAAATATTGGATACATCCATATAACTTTAATAATATTATACACAGTTCGGCAGTGGTGTCCCGCGAACTCTCTCAAACACGAAACCAAATTTAAAGAGTTTTATAGAATGACCTTAGAAAGCTACCGGATATTATTGCGACTAGTATCAAAAAAACTTGAAAAAAAATGAATACGAATTTCAGATTTGCAATATCCTGTTATATCAGTCCTTGAATATGTCTTCAAAGAATAGTTCCATAAACATGGATTTTGTTCTACTAATTTTACAAAAGAAATAGCAGCGCTGCGGTCTTCTTGTGTAGTCGACATCGTGACAAATCGCGCGATACTGTCGCCGAGCGACCGACAAGCTGTGCAGCCCGCATCGATACGACACCGATAATTATCGTTTGCCGCTTTGTAATCGCGCCAGTGTGCATTGTTTTAGTTGTTTACGAAGAAATATACGTAGTAAGCGATACGGTTTCGAATTTCTTATCGTATCGCCTATCGCATCGCACCAGTGGACACCGCGCCTTAGGAATAGTTAATGACGGCACACGAGAAATTAAAGGATTTTGGTTTGAATGGAATGAAATTTCTTACTAAGTCTACTCACTAATTCGTTTACTGTTGACAGTGGCGTGGTGAACTCAAATGTTTTTTGAGACAAGTATATTTTTCGATACTCCCCCCCCCCACCTACTCAAAGACTACCCACATTGAACGCTGGATTTTTATCTCTCTATGAAAAACATTTATGGGGGGAGGAGGGAGATTACCTTTCGTAAACAATTTTAAAAACATAGCAATAATTATAGGTAAGATAAATTAAAATAACACGAAATTTGACAATATTTTTTAAAAGATTACTCTCCCTTTAATAGTGTTAAGTTGCACAACAATTCAAATATTAATAACCATAAATTCTGATCTGTAGACTTTGCGAACATGTCAATTGCAACATTACGATCAATTTCAACATCTTTTCAGAGCTAATATATGTAGACTTTTCAACTGATTCTGCCCAATATTTGACCAAAGCCTAGATTAAATTAGTTTTACCTGAAATCATTATAGTGACAATTTGTATTTTGAGTAAAATTGGATTTAAAAAAAATAATACTAGGTTAATAAAAATATAAAATAATACGGTTGATAATATTGTTATAATCTAAATTGTACAATATGAAAATGCTATTCATTTTTTGTTATTCGTTTATAATTATGAAACTAAATTATTACCCACCCGCCCAGTGGGCCCCTCCACCCATTTGCCACACCACTGGCTGTTGTCATTTGTATATCATTATGCAGTTGCTTTGATGGTTATATACCAATGAACTCCAGATATTTGTCTAATGCTTCTATACTTCTTATGTTAAAAGGCTTGGTTACATATTTGAATGCCGTGTGACCAGAGTATTCTATTATACCTTCTGTGTTATAATAGTGTTTTATATTAATAATTTGTTTTTTTAAATGCATCGAGTTGGACAGTAAAGGACGAAGGAGATGAAGACGAATATATTTTATTTTTTATATGTTGGTTTAATAATTAAAAGTTTGTTTTATTCAAAACAAATTAATATAACAAAATATTAAATAATATACAATTCACATAACTATTAACATTAATGATCTTTTGAATTGTGTTTATAACTTTGGAAACGAATGCATTGATTTAAAAATTCATTATTTAAATCATTTCTATACATTGAATTAGTAGCCGTTCAATTTACTTCTGACTTTTTTATACTTTCAAGTTTTAAAAAGAAACTACACTTAGTTATTACTTCATACTAGGGTTCGGATTTATATGCATTAGAAAAACCCAAAATATGTAAATATACATGCATATATGTAATAAAAATTTTTTTACATGCAAAACCAAGCCCTATTAATTGCATTATCATGTGCCAACTTTTTAGTATATACATTGTACATTATTATTATATTCATTAATATGCATTCTTAGGTATATCAATAGTTCAAGGCAGTAGATACTTAAAATTTAAGCATTTTAATTTCCAGATTTTTACTTTTCAGATTTGTATATTCTAGATATGTATTTGTATGCGTATTCCCGTAATTTTTACGATTTTCGTCGAAATTTGAATAATAAACACGTATATAAAAAAACGACAACATAATGCTTAACATTTTGTTTTACTACTAAGTACAACCTTTGATCAACCTCATGTACCTTAGCCAAAACAATCTTATCCGCATAAAACCGAAAAAAAACCCATTGAATATGTCATATAAATATATCCTTGGTTGTGCTCAGAATTTAAAATCCAGTTGTAATACCAAAACTCCATGTTTAGGTAACTTTTCGGGTGTTAAATTTTGGAAAATCTGCACCATTTCATCCGTTTCTGTATGCATATTTTCAGATCTCTATCTAGTGAAATCAATTCGGTTTTGGATCCCACACATTGGATTCTATCATTATAAATTAGTAAAACGCAAACATATGTGTAATATATCGACGTATCCCCATATTATGGAATATTGTCTAGTAACCGCTTGTAATGATCGAAATGACATGGTCGTTAATTTGGTAAAGTTATACGAGAAACGCGCCTGTAACGCTGTGAAATAAATCTTCTTGTTTTTTTTTTCACCATTATTTATTTACACCATAATATTAACAATATTATGTACATTAGTATAATGTCCAGCAAGAATTACCTTGCGATTTTATTATTCACGTGATTTTCCAGTTAATAAAAATGTAGTCATCGAATGTTATTGTTTTTACCGAAACGTACATATACAAACTATAGGTACTTCTATTGTACCTATTGTTCTTTGTTCAAATTTACTTACATTATATTATTTGATCGTTATCTATTATAATAATGTAGCAAAAAAAAAAAAAAACAAATCGTTATTTAGAAAAAAGTTTTTTTTTAAACAGGTAACATTTGTTTTAAATATATTTAAATACCTAATTAATGATACCTAATAGCAAAATCGATGACGGTCGGGTAGAATACCTATACCTGTATACATACTTCCATATTTCTTGTTTATGAATATTTTTTCGCTACTCCACACGGAAAATATTAAAGACAAACACTAATAAGCACTGTTTGTTTTAAATAGTTATAGGTAGGGAGAATTTTGCCGGTATAGGTCGTAGTAGTAGGTAGGGATATATTATGATATTTGAAGTATCCTCCGAAAAGTATTTTAATAATAAAATCTTTCCGTTGTTGATCAATAAGGAAAGAATATACTACCTATTCAGTTTTGAATCACCGCAAGAGAAAGTATTATAAATAAATAGTTCTTTTCAAAAAATTGTCCACTTATATGTTCAAATCGTATACGGTTCAACATCAGGTGCGTATAAATAAATAATGTACGATTTATAAGTAGGTAAGTTGTACAAAATTTTAATAATATTTTCATATAGGTACAAATATATTAAATATTATGATTTGTCATAAGTTACATATTATTTTAAATTAAATGTGCTCTAACAGCAGATATAAACAGTAGGTAGACTTTATCTTTATTGTTAGGTATATTTCAATGTTGTTTCCAGTAGGTATGTCAGTTTTAGAGCAGTTAATGTCTTTCGGACAATACGAGTACTCAGGCGGTGTTGATGTATCAATATATTATCATGACTAATATTGTTGTTAGCTTATCCGTGGCAATTTTTAATCTAAACCAAAATTATTATTTATCAGTGTTTAAGTATTAAAATATAATTAGAAATGTTGCAAGGGAACAACATTATTGATTTGTAGACAGTTGACATTTAATATTAAATTGCCTAACTCGCGTATGTTTTTCAGACATGTCACCCACTAAGGTTTCCGAAATGTCCGCCGGATATTTTTCGCATGGTTCACAGTCGGAAATGACAGAAGATTGGTGCCGGCCTCCAGAACCATGCACTTTGCCGAAAGACGTACAGTTGGTTGCTTTGAAAGAGTTACGAGAAGATGAAAATATCCGTACTCAAAGTTTATTGGCGTTCCGCCAGTGGATATCGAAAAGCTCGGACGTCCAAAATATCAATACCGGTACGAAAAATAACATATTGATCATTACCTAATCGTCATAATCAATGTATTTATTATTATTATAATTCTGTGAAATGTGAATTCTATAAAGTTAAAAATTTAATCGCTACACATTCTATGAAAAATATGAATATGTTAACTTTTTGCACATGCGTGTATATTTTATTTTCTTTCTTGTAGAGCAAATTTGTATTTAAAAATACATACAATTCATAGGATATAATGCAAATATTTTTAATTTTACGGAAGAAACGTTTTTTTTTTTTATAGAAAATTAATAATTTTGTATGAAAAAATGATTGAAATAATATGTAGGTTTTATTTTTATCCATTTCTAATATTCAACATTTGGTGTGAATACATGACAACAAAATGTATTTTCTTTGTTCAAAAAGACACGTAAAGACAATTTATTTTACTACCTAATTATAAAAATGTATTTTGCAAATTTAATTATTCAAACATTTTCAATGACTTTTAATATGATCCGATTAGATAATTAATAATTTTAAATTTTAATGTGTATACAAAATTAATTGGAATGATCTAACGAATAATCTTTTTTTTTTTAAATAAATTTTGTCACAATTGTATGTAGATATATTTGTATACTTGTCAAATTATATTAATAAAAAAAAAAAAAAATAAAAAAATATTGCCTACTGCATAATATATGTACATGTACATATCAGTAACGAATGTGTTATTTCATTTATTTCTTTTAACATTTTTTTTTTTAAAACGCATTTATTTAAACAACTTTAATGTTTCAGAAGGAAGATTTTTATTACGGTTTTTACGTACTAAAAAATTCAGTTTACCAATGGCTCAGCAAATGTTACTTAAATACTTGAATTTGAGACAAAAATATCCTATGTACTTCTTGAATGTCGACTGTTTAAATCCATCAGTTAATGAAATCATCGATTCTGGATACTTGTTTGTATCACCTTTTAGGGATAACCATGGTAGACGGGTTATCATCGGTACTGCCAGTAAGTTGACAATAATAATTTATTATCATGTACCTATCATCATTATCTAGGTACTTTATGTTATATTTATACCATAGGACAGGGATTCCCAACCTTTTTTACATAACGGCGCACTTGATCGTTTTAAAAATTTTCACGGCACACAAATAAATAATAATGAATATACATAATGTCATATTGACATATAATAAATTGTTTTAATTTAATATTTTAATGATACAAATTTAATGTGATATTTGAGACTGGCATTTTTTTTTACATAATTCCTCTATTCGGGGTGAAACAGTTGAAACAGCAAGACACGAATCAGGTTTAACATTTTTCAAACGATTTCTACCAAACAATAGTATCGCTTTCTGAGAAATAGCTGGATATTCTGAAGCTAAATTTAACCAGAAGGAATCTATGTTATTTTTCCGACTATTAAATAATATTCGGATAGTAGAACTAGAACACTTATCAATGAATTCATTATTTTCGTCATTAGTAAGATCAAGTTCATTCACGTTGTCTGTAAAATCAAATGGAAACACGACCCAATCTGCAGATGTTCATTGATCAATGATGGAAGATAATGTTCAATATTTTCTTCGAGTATAAGATGTACAAGATGTTTAATTATAAGTTGTTGTAGTTCTTTAATATTGGTTTTCCCCATCGTTAATTTTGAAAATGTTGGAAAATTTGAAAAATCCCCTTTAATTATCGACGATTTCCAAAATACAATTTTGTTTTTGAACCCTCTGATTTTATTCGTCGAAGAAATTATTGTTTCCTGACGTCCTTACATTGACGCATTAAGATCATTTAGTTTTTTAAATATATCAGCCAAGTATGCCAAAATATAACACCATTTTTCATTTCGAAAAAAATGTTTGTATACTTTGTATACTATTTTCTTTTTCAAAAAATAATTCTAATTCTTCTTTCAATTCAATAACTCGATTAAACACTTGACCTCGTGATAGCCATCTTACTTCTGTGTATAGTAATTAATGTATACGATCCAAACCCAATTCCTTACATTTCCTTCATCTTATGGCATAAGAGGCGACTATAATATGATATGACTGTTTATTTAATATTTTTAAGAAGTCGGAAAAAGTTAAGACATTAAACCTTGCTAATAGGTTAGGTGAAATTAACTAGTGTTACAAATTATACCTCTCATCAACATAATAACTCCTAAAACTCATATGAAAACTCCAAATGATAAAACTTATTTTACAAAAGTTCCTAAAACTTCAACTTAAATTCAAAAATCTATAGGTGAGAAAATTAGGAAATTTATAGTGATTAGATCTATGATTTACTTTTTATTTTTAATTTTTTAGAGAAATTTGAAGTTGTTTTCGAGTTCTTATTTATTTTCTTTTAGATTTGGAGCGTAGCTAGGGATCTATTGGTTTTACTATGATGTGTTTTTTTTTGTTTTGGAACGAATGTAGCACCTTTTCTGAAAGGTAATTTTATCTAGTTGGTGTATTACAAATTTTATGTTTTGATTTTCTATGGAATTTTCAAAATAATAAGTCCGAAAGAAAATTACAGATAAAACGGCAAATATTTATGGCACGCTGCGGCGTTATCGATTTTCTTGTTTTTGATTTTTACAACGCATGTTGTCTACCAGGAATATTGCTCCAACTGAAAAATGTTAGGAAGCCGTTTTTTTGATATCTTAAGTATTTTTCAGAATAATTGGGAAAAACCAAAAAATACGATTTTGTTTTCTTCAAATTGCAGCACAACGATTTCATTATTTTAAATTTATCCGGCTAATGTCTTCTATAAAAAATATTGCCCCAATAGAAAAACGACAAGAGACCTTTTTTGTTGAATTTTTAATATAGTTCGTGAGTAAGTAATTCCTTTTTTGATTTTTTCTGGTACTTTTTGTAATAATTAAGAAAATCCGGCAAATGAAAAATAAAAACTGATAAATTTACGGCTCTAGGATTCCTATATTTTAATTTTTTTTCGGCCTACGTTTTTTACAAACAATATTTCTTATTATATATGCTGTTTAGTTTAAAAAAAAAAAAATTGAGTGTAATTTAGTTTTTTTTTTTAGCGTTTTAAAATCAAATCATATTGTAATTATCATGATGTTTTTAAACATGTTTAGCCGAACTTCGCTCCGAATCGTTTTTCGTTAGCAAAGGTTTATCGTTGGTTATAGGTATAAATTAAATAACTTTATATATTCCACCTTCTCAACTACCCAACTACAACAGTGGCCGTACCCGTCCCAAGTATCAGCTCTTTTTTGTATGGTATGCTTATTCTTTATTCTTTAAATCAACATCATTTTATGAATATATATGATACCCCGAATTTGTAATTTTAGATTTGAATATAATTTGTTTTTCTAACAGTATAAATGTTTTATATTAATTTACTTAATATATTACATTTACATCAAACTAATGATGTTTTAATTAATAAACATAAATATGTATACTATTCATTTTAACATTTTTTTTTTATTATTATTAACGGACTTATTACACTTATTATCGCGGTAACATGTTTTTGTATGAATGCGTTAAATGTTTTGCCTATATTTTAAGCCGTAAAAGTGAAAAGAAAAAATATTAAGGCAAATGGTTTATGTTGTGCTAAAACCTGTACCTGTATTTGGTTATATTTTTATTTTATTCCATTAAATCCACAGAAGGTTTTAACGTTCAGAAATTTAACCGAAAAGACTTGAGTAGTGTACACGTGCTGACTTATGAGACGTTAATGAACGATGAAATCAATCAGGTGATGGGTTACACACACTTTGGTGATTTTGCAACCGTTAGCCCGGCCCACTTGACTCTATTCACACCCACTGAGTTTGCAACTCTTGTCAAATGGGGAGAGGTAAACTATATTAATTAAATTTTAAAATATAACTTTTATATTCGCATGTTATAATTAACTGTCCATTATTTTTGTGTATTTTTCATTTAGCAATCATATCCTATGAGACATAAATCAGCACACTTGTTGAACGTTCCAACTCCGCTTAAGTTTGGTTATGATTTTTTTCAATCGAGGCTCAGTTCAAAAATAAAAAACCGAATGAAGGTCTAAAAATTATTGATTATAATTTATAACATACCTACAGTTTTATAATAAATACATAGTATGGTATACTCTATAGTATATAATCTATTGTGAATATGTTTTAACAAGTTGACTGCCACGGTATTTTTATAGAGCTATAATACAAATCAAGTGAGTACCAATTATGGTACTCATGGCAGTCAACTTGATAACTAGGGATGGGTCTTAACGTTCATTAAAATTTAAAGTTCGTTAAAGTTGTACCTCGAATTTATAAACTTTTTTTTATGTTATACATTTAAATTTTATTTTATTTTATCAGAACTATTGTTATCAGCACATACAGGGTGAAAGTAGTGGAACAGTATTCAAACTTCTCAAATTATGCCACCACATAAATTATGTGCCATTACACTCTTCTAACTAAACGTTAAAGTGGAAAATGTCGTCGACAGATGAACGGAAATTAAAAATGTCAACACCAAAATGTATTTAAACTAATATTCCGCCAATTTATCGAATTTTTAATATAGATTTGAAAATTAAAATTAAATATTCGATTCACCCCCCCCCTCCCCTCCCGAAATAAGGATGACAAAAAACAATGGTAATGTAACATTTTAGAACCGCTTGTTTCTTAAATTTAATTTAAAGTTAATTTTTTCCAAGATATCGCAATGATCATGTTATTATATTCGTGGAACATTCTGGAAGTGTAAGCTAAATACAATTTAAATTATATAGGTTTATCGGTTATTTTTAGTTATATTTGATTTATAAGAACAAAATGTCTTGTAAACAAAAGTTTTTTTCCCATTTTGTGTTTCTGAGTTTTTCTAGAGTACATGATAGTTTGTTTTTGTTTTTTTAATTTTACTTTAAAGTTTGTGTTATAACTTATAATATGTTTATTTGGGATTATTTTATTATAGATCCTGGTATAACAATGATTACGCCTTATTATGTAATTATTGTGCAAAGACATTTTTTCTCAAGGGGGTGAGTTTAATTCACACACTATTCGTACAACGCCTTTGAGAAGGCATTTAAGTTTAAAACATTATCGCTCAAATGCATTAATCAAACTAGAACTTATAAAATTAATACCTAATTATAAAGTGCACAATTAAACGAATAAAAATTGTATGCACCTATAAACTTAATACAATAACTCGTAAATTAATTAATAATTTTTTTTTCCCAATAATAAAAAATTATCACAGTTTATATGTATGCATTTGAGTTCGAGGTTTAAGAAAATCAGGGTTTTAATCATTTTTATATTTGGTAGGTATAGAATTTGGCAAAACAAAATTAGAAATAAATCACTTTGAATTAAGTTAATTATAGCTGAATTATTGTTTCTTATAAATAACATTGGTTATTTTTATTACAAAACCGTGGAAAATAAAATAATCAAAATATTTTTTAGATATACAATTCACTTTCTGAATTACACGAGGATCTCGACAAAAAAGTTCTGCCTAAAGAATATGGCGGTGAAATGCCAATGGCCGAAATGATAGGTAAATAAATCATTATGTTCTTAGTAAGTGCATGTTTTGGTAATTTTTTTTTGTTTAGCTTTATGGAAAAAAGAATTGTTGGCCAATCGTGAAGCGATATTTGCTTTAGACAAAATGAAGTTACTATCTGATAAGAACATTATGACTAGAAGTAGAAGAGAAGCTCAAAATCGTGAATTAGTTGCTGGTTTTAATACTTTGAACGGCAGTTTTCGAAAACTGGAAGTTGATTAAGTATAAAAGTAGTATACTTCGTTCACCTATCATTTTTTTATGTTCATTTTACTTGTTAGGATTATTTTTTCCTATATTTTTTACATAATTGTCTCATATATGTAGTTTAAACTTATATTTGTATAATATAAAATTGGTCATGGTTTAATAATATTAATGTCTCATTACTTTTTTACTAAACAAAATATAATTTGTATGAAAATTATTCATTTATATTATATTTAATAAATATACTAGGCATTATTGTTTTCAGCGTTTAATAACTTTATTAACTAATTTAAATTTATTTATTTAATATTAATATAAATTTAATATAAATTTATTTAATTAGTTTTATTAAATTAACTAATTTAAACCATACAAATGTTTGTACTTTACACTAAATAATATGAATAATTGTTAAATTGAAAAATTGCCCCCTTAAAGTACCTTCCCACACTGATTTCCGTTCAGAAAAGTTGCTACACTTAGCAAGTCTTCTGGTAAAAAACCATACGCTTCTTTGCTTCTCTCAGAATCTAAAAATAGAGCTTATATGAACCGACGCGTCGAATAGAATGACACGAATAATATTATTAAGTAGTATACACTATCTACTTAGGGCCATTTTATCAATCGTCATTAAATGTCCAGTTAAAATAACTCAGATTAAAACTAACTGTAGATTAAAAAAATAATTTTATCAATTATTTTTATTTTGAGATTAACTATTCTAGTGCTGGGTTGCTTAAAAAATGAAAATTAAAAAATGACCTGCTTAAAGTACCACCCCAGTCAGATTTCTTTTCTGAAAAAGAGCCACCATTGTAAATCAGTGCAGAATTAGGTACTGGTAGAAAAGTTGTTCACAGAAAATAAAAATAAAAATAAACACCATTATAAAACAAATGCATTCCTCGTTCCACTCAAAATATAAGAGTATAATGTCTTATAGTTTTGAATATTTTTTTATTTGTTTTATAATATTTTTTTTTGAAAGTTGATATTATATGTGTTATCATCTATTATGCATTAGAATCGCATTGTATGCAAGTGATATAAATGCTTGTTGCAGCAAATGTTTGGTATTGTGACATGGTTAGAACATACTCGAAGATTCTACGCCGTTGTGCTACATAATATTGTAATAAATTTATATTAACGCACCGTAAACACAACATGCACTGGTGTGTTTGCGTTGTATAATGTGTCTAACTATATTTTAGGGGAAGAGGTGAAAATATTTTGTATATAAAACATAAACACTGTCCTGGAAGAGAGACGATTTACCTATCACCTCTCCTCGGAACCGCCAGTGGTGCCCTTACGAATTTTGATTCCTAGAACCACCCCTGTGGGGCAGACCTTTTCGGTGTACAAAATCTTGTTGGCTGACAACCGGAAATCGTTTCTATTCGAAAATTTTAAACTTTGACTGTGAAATTTAATATTTTTTTAAAAAAAAATATCCCTAAATCCATAAAAGCTCAAAAGTGGCTCAAAAGTTTTGGCGATGATACCGTAAGAAAGTAAACCAAAGAGGCAACAAGAAAGGTATCTTGTGATTTTTTGATTAAATTTATTTTTCTAGTATAAAACGTCGTCCGTGTTTTTATAAAATAATGAAAACGTGAAATTGTACGTTTTCCTACGTTTTTCCCCACTTAAGTGCTTTCATTTAAAAAATATCGTCGAAAATCAAAAAAATGATCTCTTAAAGGATAATCCAGTCAACTCGAGCTTTCAGAAAAGTTGCACGTAATAATCGAAGCAAGTTTATTTAGAAAAAACCGTGTCCACAGACTAGAACTAAGAAAAAAAAACAGCATTGTAAAACCAATAGCTCCCTTGCTACGCTCGGAATCTTAAATTAAATGAACGAGTACATAGAACTCTATGTTACTCTATTACTCTATTACTCTATTACTAATAAAAAATGACAAAATATGCTTGGAAATATATATTTGAGTCTTACAAAAGGTTTTTTTTTTAAAAAGATCCGTGGCAGCTGTTGTCTCTTGCTGTCATGTTACATTTTAAATAAACTTACTCAGTGATTGATTTTAGAATATATATATATATTATATTATTGACCCATTACTATATGACAGTAGTTCTTAAACTGTGATCAGCGGGGTCCGCGATATTCATGTCGGAGGTTCGCGGTGACCACAGATATATAAAACAACTAGATAGCCGACTGCTATGGTCTATACGTATAAGAATAAGTCGCCAACAAAATGGCCGCCAATCATTATTTAAGAGGTGAATGTTTACAAATTAAACTGATATGATATGTGATAAGATATTATTTTGGAACTTTACTGTACAATATTTAAATATTATAACATCGTTCCTTATCAATACTATAAAACAGAAACACTCACCTCTTAGACAAGGATTGGCGACAATAATAATCCCCAAGTCGGCTACCCAGTTGTTTTATATATCTGTGGCGGTGACTCTATGGGTAAATATTGATTATGATAACATGAGATATTTTGTAAAAAAAGTATTCGAAAGAAAATTGGTAAGGGGTCCGCGATTTCTAAAAGTCTTTCGTCAGGGGTCCGTGTGCACCAAAAGTTTAAAAACTGTTACTATATGAATTAAAATCATCAAAACTTAGTGTTTTTAATAATTAATCGGATTCTCAAGAAGACATTGTAAGGCTAAGCATTAACGATTTAAAAAGTTAAAATTAAATAAACTTTTTAATTTAAAACTAGTTACTTTAGGGTTTCCGTTAACTTAGCTACTAACTTAACTTAATTTGTCTTTTTTAATTAACATGAAATCAACAAATTAAATTTTCATTCTTAGAATTTTTTAAATTAGGAGTGAAGCGAGGAATGTATTGGTTTTACTGTTTGTCTTCTTTTTTTATCATTCGATTTCATTTTCATGTCAAAAAATATATCGGTTAATGTTATAATACAGTAACACACAGGGGCGTATTTAAAAATGTCTTATAAGGGGGTGAGCACAAACAAATAATTCAAATTACACATAGTTATAACTTATATTACATACTTAAAACTCGTATTTTCCATCTCAATGGCCTTATTTTTAACCAAGTAACCAAAATACATGTGTTTTATTTAAAATATTTTTATTTTAAAATAATGTGTATTTAATTCGTAAAGTAATTAATAAAACATATTTGTGTAGTTATAATAACTGAAGGCGTTTGGGTGTTTATTAGCATATATATCAACTATTTCTCCGGGTTTTATAATTATTTCTGGATGTATATTGAGCAATGCTAATACATTTAATCTATTTTCTTCCATAGTTGATCTTAAGTAGGCTTTAATTCTCTTAAGTGAAGAAAACGACATTTCAGATGTGCAATGTGCATGTAGTTACAGGAATGATTTCGAGTAATATAAAAGGCTTTTATAATATTCTTTACAATGCAATGGATGAAACCACTGGAAAACCTACTGAATCGATGCCTAGCTGGATGGAAACCTACTAGTTTTTCTTTCTAGATTACATTCCAGGTTTTCAATTCCATTCTAAAATTTACCTTCCATAGTAATAAAAAAGTATAAAATACGATGAAACGGGGGGCATGGGCTCCATGTGCCCCTCCCATTAAATACGCCCCCTGGTAATACAGTCAGTCGATTGACTATCATATATTACACACACATGCACGCACACTAATAGTATCAGTATGGTATATACAAGGTTTGAATAAATAAAACAACTTATGTACTGTTCAATTTTAAGTATTAACGTATTATTATCACAATATCCGAATTTATTTTACCAGTCAACATTCACAATTGGGGTCTTATGAATATTAAATACATTTTCCGATTATATATTCCGTATTTCTTGTTACTCTATTATATACTGAATAAACAGTGAAGCGTGACCTACTTTTAAATTTGTAGTGGAAACAAGTATTTTATAAAGAATATAATAAAAGTATTAAAAATGTATTTAAAGTATAAAAGTATATTAAGTAAACACGATAATATGTTGTACTAGAATAAAAAGAGAAGTAAAGGGTTGGATAGGTTTTTAATATGATGGGAATTATGTATGTATGTAGTATACGAGTATATAGCATAGATATATATTTTTTATTATTGGTACGCGTTTATGTTGCATCAGTATTCTTATTATTATTAATGCGATATTTTATTGTTAAAAAAAAAAAAAAAAAAAAATGAGAATACCTAAATACGGATGTTGTGAATGCGCACCGTCGAGAATGTGATAATGGCGTATTACCGAATATGATACCACTACCGTGTATGTCCCCGACTGATTTGCGACGCATAAGTATATGATGATAATTATAATAGATTATTAGAATGGTTCTCTATGTGATTATAATTGTGTAATATATGTTTTTTGTTTATGCAAATGCATGTTATATTTACTGATGGTCACTTATTTATCGCAGTGAATTATTGTTTTCTTGGTACATACTTATCAAATCTACTTAATATTCTATTATACAAATACGATAACTGCCATTTTACTTCGGGTATTCCGTGAGAAGTTCGTTGCCTAAAGTATAAGGAAGCGTAGGTCTCGATGAATCGTTACAATGTAAATATCAATTTGTTTGTTTGAATTTTAAATAGACGTGGGTCGTCTAACACTCCGTCACTGAAACTACTATACTGTTTGGATACTTAGTCGGCTATACAGAAACGTTTGGCAATGGATGAATGACGACTTTCAAGCTTGCGCTGTGTAACAAGTCACAAGTGTAACAAGTTGTTCTCCGACGTTGTATAGCCGATTGTGCGAGCATATGTGCAGAGATAAACAGGTCTACATGTACAAGAAGAAAGAAGAGTGTGCACGCCCTTTCTTCGAGTTTGTCGTAACAATAGACACCAACCGATGCCTACCAAAATTATAGATGTGAATGTCGAGCCTATTTAATACCTTTGCAAATGTATAGACAATGGTTTACCCCGATAAACGATCACCGTCATTGTGCCGTGTTCAAGAGAATCGAGAGTAATGTATTGTGTATAGGATGATAGGAAATGATAAAACATGTCCAAATTTATGGTAATAGACAGAAGTGACAATAAGTACAACTATCCGGTGTATAAGAACAAGGAGAACCAAACACGACAGCCCGTTTATGGTATCTGCAACTGCTGTATAGGTTTGGAAAAAAGATATGGTTGGAGTGAGTGAGCAAAAAGTGAGTACTTTTGCTGAGCGAACCCAAAGAAGTCGGAGTGTGTATTGTAAACTATGCCGTGTAAAGTTGAGGAAAACTGTAGAAACTGTGTACTGTATGAATAGAATGGTAATAGTAAAACAATGCGACTAGTAATAATCGAATGGTGACGCGTGTTATCTCGGTCCCCTTTCCTAGTGACTCTCACTTGAGAGCCACAAAATGTAAAATGTCTAGCTGAAAGTAGAGCGCATCTATGTGGGCGACACGCGTGATTAATATAAGATATTATTTGTGATAGAACTGGTAATTGTGCCTACTACGTCACTCTGAATGTTTATTTTACAATTATCAAATATTCAATGTTATACAATGTGATTATGATCTTTTTAATGACATATGATTAGACATTTTCTGTCTGTTAAAAAACGTTCGAAAAGAAATGCGATCTAGTTGGTGCAATAGAGAGGCTAATTTTTGATTTTCCGAGGAGGTTTGAAAATAATTGAGAAAGACCGGAAATAAAATCATAGGTAAAATGGCAAATATTAACAGTGCGCCGTGGCGGTACCGATTTCATTGTTTTTAATTTTTGCTAACCATGTGTTCTAATAGAAATATTGCTTTAATCAAAAAACGTCTAGAGATCTTTATTGTTTAATAGATATATTGAAAAACGAAACCCCGGGTAACTTAAAAACTCTTAAAATTATTTGTAATGGGTGTATTTGGATTGTCATATTGATGTAAAATACACTTTGTTGACACTTTTATACACAACGATTAATTGTTGCGCACAGATATACATGAAATTCTCCTCTACATCCAGCCGTTCCACAACTTCTCACAACACAGACCTACAACACCTACAACACTGGCTCATTCGTTGCGCGAAGTGCGGTGGTCCGTTAATTGTTTTTAACGATTTATGCACATGTTGTAAACCGTTTAATGCGAATTTGACCGCGGAATATTTTCGGCTCCTTTCGTAGCAACGAGTATTCATCCGATATTGGGCTTTCCGTCGGTCAAATATCAATAGCGACAGACTGACAGCCACGCAAGTTCGGACCGCCCGTGTCCTTTCGACCTCGTTATTATTCGTGTGTCGTCCATCAACATTACCGCAATTATCGCGATATGATTCCGGTTGACCGCATATATGCGACGTATATAGGACGTATATGCACGTCTTGTCGGATCACAATGTGCCAATACCCAATGTTATAATACATCTATGTAATTGACAAACTGGTCACCACGACGTTTTGAAGACGCCAATTATTTCGGTCGCTAATCAATGGGTGGCGTAAACTTGGCGCCGTTTAAAAATATCGCAACCTCTACGAAAAAAAAAACCCAAATGACTAAACAAACGGGCGTGTCTTTACGGTCCCAGGGCGCTATTATAAGTACACGCTATTATCACGAGATTTTTCGCTCCGAAATTATGATGTCAATATGTAAATCATCACTGCCAGACTTGTAGACGTAACAAGGACGTGTTTGTGGTGGATGCCATAAGCGGCCGCAGCCACCCCGAAAATGTTGTAAGATACCCAGCGGTCTCTGAGTAAAAGTCTCGCTATAAATCCGGGACCTTGGAGCGGTGTTTATAAAATACAAAGAAATAAGCCCGCGATAATAATTGTAATGTCGATTTCTGCAAAATCCACAAATAAGTGCAAAATTACCGAACAATGTATTACGTAAAATCATAAATCCGGATTATCGGCAAATCTTGCAGAATTTTCCAACCACTTCGTTAGTACGCCAGTGTACTCTTCGTTCTCTTATAATAATTAAATAAACGCAGATGAAAATATTGGTCCCTTGGTGAGTAAGAAAGTTTATAGATTTTGTGTGGGTTATTTTAGACCCGATTCGCTACTTACAGAATAGGTACCTAATTTTTACTCACATTATTTAAATTTTTCGTTCTTATTAGAATATTGCCAAATTGAATAAATCGATTACAACTGGATTATTGCCTGTAACAAATTAGTTTTTTCATTTTACAATAAAAAACGTAATATTTTATAGATACATGCAGATAGAAAGGGGTATTTATCGCCACTAAATTTTAAAATTAGTTAATTTTAACCGATATTAAAGGTAAAGTCTTTTTATATGCATTGTCCTATATACTTAAACTAATTATAAAAAAATTAACCTAGAATATCTACTGGCGTCATTGGTTTCCACTATTTCGCCGTAAGCTTTATTTCTCCTTTAAACCTCATTTCGACATTGAGCAGACCGTGGTTCGATAAAACTATATAATTCTATGGTTATTTTTTTTATATAAACGTTTTTAACCACTACCCATGCATACAGAGAACAATTTTATCCGGGAAATTTCCGTAAAAACATAATAACATGTACGGTTTTTAGCCGTAGGTCAGAACCACGTTATGTTCAAACTAGTTTTCAATTTACCTACCTGTATGCAAAATAATACAATTTGTTTAACGTAACCTGTACTGCGCCGCCGCCGCGTCTTCTCTTATACTTCACATTTTGTTTTACTATAAGGTATAATATTAAAACAAAAAGAGCTGAAACTAGGAACGAGTGTTCCACTATTGTTGGTGAGAAGTTAGTTTGGTTGGATACAGAAAGTTATTAAATTTATATCTGTAATCAACGATTAATCATTGTAGCTATAGACGCACGTTTTGAAATGCCGTAATTTTTACGATTTCTATAAAAATATTATCATATAACGCTTAATGAAAAAACTACTACTACTCTGCTCAATTTCTGTTTCAACCACTAAGTATATACCTAACCTATAATTAATTTTGTGTTAAATTTTCAAGCATTCTTGTAAGGTCAAATAATTTTGTGCGCGTAATACTTATCAAAAAAAAAAAAAAACTAAACAACTTGAAAATGTCAAATATCTATAAATAGTTCAAAAATATTACCACGTCTGTAAAAAAGACCAATACAAGCACTCTGTAAAAAATTCAAGTCTCTCAGAATATTGGTAGTAAAATAAAAAAAATAAAAAAAGATGAACATTCTTTGTACTGCACCCACTTTGGGAAAGTAGGATACAGAAGGGAATTTAATGAATATCTATAAACAACGATAAATCATTGCTAACGAAAAAACGATTCTGCGTGAAGTTTAGTTGATAGTGATACTTAAGTAAAGAATAAAGAAATATAACATAAAGATTAATAGTTAAAAGAATATATTGAAATAAAATTTTATTTTAATATAGCCTGGTCTATAGTATTGCTTTTTCAACAATATGTGTTTCCATGACAACAACGATTGTTTAAAAAAGATTAAAATAATAAAAACTTAATAACATTGTAAAACAAATACATTCTTCGCTTCGCTCAGAATCTAAAATGAAAAATATGAAACCGTTATTTTTGTAAACTTTCTTGGTTTTCCCGGCTTTGTCTTATTATTAAGTAAACTACACGAAAATTTAAAAAAAACGCCTCCTTCTGCCTCAATTAATCAAAACTTGTTTGCAGAATAGATGAAATTCGAAACAATAATTCTTAAATATAACAAAAATTGAAATAACAAACATACACACTTCGTACGATGGGTGGCCCACTGCTCTTGGTGAGAAGTTGGGAATGTAAAGGGGAAATTTAATGTATATCCGTACGCAAAAATTAATCATTGCAAACGATTCTAGGCGGAGTTTGGTCATAAATATTTTGAAGACTGTAATATTTACGATATGAAAATAATTTCGTACATTTTTCTGTTTTTCCTAAGTTTTTTCCTGGTTTTTCCCATTAATTATAAAAACCCCTTGGAAAATCAAAAACCTCGAAGTACCACCTCAGTCAAATTTCCTTTTAGAAAAGTTGTTGACAGAAAAAAGAAAATAAACAATATTGTAAAACTAACACATTCTCTGCTCTACTGAAAATCTAAAACGTAAAATAATGAAATCGGTAACGTTGCGGCACGCCATAAGTATTTGTCCGATTTTTTCGGTTTTCTTCGCTTATTATGGTTTGGGAAACTAAAAAATGTACTTCCTCTATGCACCAACAAGATCCAAAATTCTACTAAAAAGATCTTTCCTCGTTTTTTTACCGGAGTAAGATTTCTGCAGGTAGAAAAATTGTACAGAAAAAATGTAGGTGTACAGGTATTGTCTGGATATTAATCCAGTTCAAGTATTCCGGAGTAAACGCTAAACGTAGTAAATCACAACGATAGCAAGTATTATCACGGATGCGATCTAAACTAGTTTACTAACTTGGTTCCGTATACAATGTAGGTATTTATGTGCATATAGATCTATCTCGGTTTCTAATCTCTGTACCATCGTAAGTATAATGGAGTCCGAAAACGAACCGGTGGAAACTATTGTCTGTATACCTACTAAAGTTTTTTTTTTTTTTTTTTTTAAATGTTTACAATCAAACGACAAATATAATAATGGAACATTCGAACATACCGTTGGCTATGTTATGTCTATTTTTATATACTTTTTACGCACAATGCTATTATACACGGGTAAAATAAAATATATTGGTATTTGGTATTGCTATTTGTATTGTTTGCAATGATTGATGTAGGTGATATATGTTTAGACCCTGAGTGTAGCGAGGGATGTTTTGGTTTTACTATGTGTGCTTTTTTTTTTAAAATTTATCTATGAGAACAATTTTCTACATGAAAATTAAATATTGAACAAAGGTCAATTTTCATTTGAAAAAATGACGAGAGATCTTTTGTAACCTAACCTTTTTATAGCATTTTGTATCTAGTTGCTGAGTAAATCATTTTTTGATTTTCCATACAACGCCGTTGATATTATTTTATGAGTTTTACTTTATAATGAGCCGGTTTTTTATGTCTGAGCAACTTTTTGCCAAAAAATCTTTCTTGCCCCAATCAAAAACGTGACCTTATTTGTTGCTTTTTTAATCTTAATGGTGGGTAAGTAAGTCATTTTTGATTTTCTAAGAAACTTTTATAATAATTGGAAAACCGGAAAAAAGGTAAAATGAAAACAGACAAATGTACAGCGTTACGATTTCATTATTTCAAATGTTAATAATACTTTATGTTTTCTATCACTTTTTTAATTCATTGAACAAAACCGGGGGAAAATGTAGAAAGAACGGGAAATTTTACTGAAATAATGGTTTCATTAGTTTCAATTTTATTTTTTGTTGTAATTCAGTTAACACTAATAAGTGTGGTATTATCATTATTTTTAATATAATAGACAGTGGCGTGTGTATGGGAGGAGGTTAGGGCTTACATCCCTCTCATAGGCTTAAAAATATAACAACTACTGTTAATTGGATAACTTGATTTTGAAATTATATTTATTTGAGCCAAATCACGAGGAAAATAATACTCGTTATCGTCATCGTCATCGGCTTCATTAGTTTGTCAACTGACACACATCAATCTCAGTAAATTAAATTGACGTGAACAACTATAATAGCTATTGTGCCAGGTTCGGCTATACGAATAATTTGTCTACACCAAATGCATGTCAATCACCGCACTATCGGTGAGACAGATGAGTAAGCCCTCCCCCCTCCCCCCGAAAAAAAACAACAAAATTTACGTCCCCAGAAAACTGTCTTGGTTTCCCCTACGATAGCTATGCTACTGTTACGGACGCAGGTTTTGTCTAGAAGAATAGATTAAATCTTCGTTTATTAATTTTATTTATAGATATAGATTAGAATTGTTCACGGTTTACGTTCCTGACGTGCATGACGTGACATCTGCCCCAAGACCCGTGATCGGTACGCCGATGTTATATTCACGTTCCAGTGTTCAGTGTTTCTATAAACGGTTGACTACGCGTTCCGTTTGCGATTTATTTCAATTTTTAATGTTATTCATTTTTGTTTACAAAATGTCTAAATTTAAATCATCATTATATTCGTAGTTAAAAATTGTGTGTCTGAATTCAATCCCGAAGTATTAAATGAATAAAACCTATGTGTTAATCTTAAAAATTTTACAGACTGAAATATTTGTTTTTGTTATTTCTTAGAATTTGAAGAACAATCTGTAAATGATAACTAAGTATATCTGACTAAAATAAACGTTTAAAAAAAATCTTGTTTTTAATTTTAAATTGCATATTTTGGGTTTATTGATTTTCCATATAAATGCAAATTTTGAATATTTAAGTGCGTGTTTGGAGAATTTTAAGGGGTACACAATATGGCCTCTACCTTGATAACAATCTAGTAAATATTTATTCGGTATAACGCGGGGCAACGTCTACTCCTCGCCCGACATTTCCTGAAGAGGAGGACACGCCTGTACCTAATAATATACGGATAATGTATACGGAGTGGTTATTAGAACAATGTGGTATCGTTTATTGTTATTACCGCCTCATTATTGTTATCAATAGTTCACGTTATTGTTACGAGATTATACACTTCCCTACTAATACGTGTATTACAGTAAGAAACGCGCCGCCGCCGCCGAGTTTTCACGCGGATGTACCGATATCAAAAATAAATGCGTACACGACCTTGCCGTTCGCAAAAGTTCACGAATTTACACGATACCGTATAATAAACTGTATACATATATATGTACGTATATCGTGCACAACAATATAATAATATTATACATGTCTGTCGTAGCCGTCGTCAAGGTCGCGTTTTCGAAAAAAAGAATAATAATAAAGAATCGTGAACGACGTATTTTTTTTCATCGGGTTCCGCCGCGACGATGATAATAAAACGGTGTAGTTATTTTAGATTCCGAGTATAGCCGACGACGCTGTTATAGTTGGACGCGTTTTTTTTTCTCGCGTATTGAAAAACGCCGGTGCTCCGATTTTTTTTTCACTCTGCGCCTAATCTTTTCCCCAGATTTCTCAACACTTTCGGCGCATAAAACCTTAAAAGACGCGAAACTTTTGCCCCGGTGGTACATCCGTATCTGTTTAATAATCGAAAAAAGTAACGACAAACGTCAATAAATCGCTATAACTGGTTAATACTGCCGACACTACACCGTTCGGAATATATTTATTTGATTACGATATGTTATCGTTGCGTTTAGTATATTCTAAATTAAATTATCCTTACTAAAATTATACCTTCAAACTTGCCACATACTACAGTGGCCTAACCGTCACGATACGAGACACGTCTGGCGATGTTCTTCGATATTGCTCAAAAACGGTTATTTTTCGGGAGTTCGCTCGTGTCCAAAGTCATTTGTTGCGATTAGGTTCTTTTTTTTTGCGTTGCTTTATCAAGTATACAGATACTGTTTTATGCCATAAATCGACCAATAGCAAATCATAATGCTTATAACAAACTCTTTACATTTTAGTACGTTTGATCCGTTCATTCTTCGTTTTGAAATCACACTTCATACGGTTACTATTGCAGCCCGCGGGACGCGGATATTCCTCTCGTCAATTTAACCGCGGTAATGTAATACAATTGTATGCGTTTCAAAAACTTATGAAATCTAAAAACCTTATTCTAAGATGTTCTACACCCAGAGACGTATTCAGGGGGGACGGTGGTGGCCCGTCCCGGGCGGCGCATTTTTCGCGGGTGACCTAATTAAACGTAGTTTTATTCCTGACGGTAACATCATTTAAATTTGTGCACTCACCTCTCAATAATTCCAGTCAATAATATTATTCTTTTTTTCTTTTTTATATATATATACATATTAAAATCTTTCGTTGTCGAACTGAAAAATAAAAGGTGTTTAATTGTACAATTTTACCATGGCTGAGTGCTGAACAATTAAACAATTTGTACAATTAATTAAAATAACACAATTACGATAATAATACGCAGTTCAATAAATTACTTTAAACACTAACGTTTATTTACTCTGCTGTATATCAGTTGAATATGCGAAATATACGGTGTAAAATAAAAACGGTAAACAATCAATATTTTTATTGTGGGTAAGTAGGGCAAGACAAAAAACCATTCGCGGGCGCTAAAACCCGAATACGTCTCTGGTTATCTATGCCCCCACCGTATTATATTGTTTCTCATAGTTATGTAAATTAGATTTTACGCTTTAAAACTCGTAAGTGTTTTAGGTACCCACTGAACGTAGTTTTATTTTATTTTTTTTGTTAAAATTGCAGATATTAACACACTCAGTCCTAATAGTATTATATTATACATCACATCCAATATAAAATATAAATATGCAATTTTCGGATTGGTTTTATGAATTTTTTTTTTTTTTTCTGTCACGCGATAATATACCGCAGTCCATTATAATTATAATTAAGTATTTAATGTTATGTAACCGTGTAATATATTTTATTAAAAAAAAAAAAAAATTACAGAACAAACCGATTTCTCGTGTTTTACACCAAACTAGGAAATAGTAATTCGTGGTTGTTTTTTTTTTTTTTTTTTTTAACTGCGGTGCATATCTTATTCATAAATCATTATAGGTCGCGGGGCTCGTATATATTATATTATATTATATTATTAACATATATGTTATAAAGTCGTGTCATTACTTTCGGATTTTCGTTATCGATCAATACATAATATCCACATTTTTATTTTTTATATTAATCATATATATTTTTTTTTTCACGCCGACCGTAATATAATAATTACAATGGCGACCTTCGGACGAACAGAACAAACGCTCGCGACCATATAGGTATATTGGGTTTTCTTATAACGCGGTGGAAGACTTTAAAAAGTTCGTATTACATTCGAAATTCGCCGCATTACAACGTGTTACGCATAATAATATTCAGGAGGTATGGTTGCGAATTCGTACAGTCTGATGTAAATCGTTTTATAACCGCGTAGAATACAACATAATATGTAATTATCGCTTTAAAAGGTACCACCACAAGATAATAATATTATTATAACGTCCCCGTCGTTATTTGTTTGATAATCCGGTTTTTAAATTTTTAAATTAGGTATCAGACAGGTACCGTGTCTAAGGAGATATATTGATGATAATATTCATATGTTATATGTATTACGTTTATGCAGTCATATGGTAATAAAAATGTCAGTGTTTCAAATGTCAAATCACGAAACTAACGGAGACAACCGCAGCTAGTTGTAGACACCTTGGGACTATGGGCTATTCTCAAACTGCAAGTTTGATAGATTGAAGTCAAAACCAAATACAGCGGTTTTTTTTTATTATAATATTTATAGTAAACGGTTCCCTTATACATAATTATAGATTGAATCGATAAAACTTCTAAGAAAATGTAATTACTTAAATGGTATAGATATACTTAGCTATCTGCTCTATCTGTAAGTACTTTTAAAGTGATAAGGTTATTCGCTTGGTAATTTTAAAATAGGTTATCCGAAATTGAATAATATTATTATAATCATTACAAATCCTTGTACACGATCATTTGATAAAATCTATTATTATTGTAAAATGTTGTTTTAATATTAATTGCCTTATAATAAATCAAAATTTATTTCTCGAAAGAAAAAATAGCCAACATTTAAATAATGTTATTAATACTGACATTAGTTGGACAATTCTTTTTAAAAAAGAAAGCATTCATCGTATTCATCTTTCTTTATTTTCATAATGAATACATTCTACCATTTTCATCAAAATTTGGAGTAAGTGCATATTACAAATACATAGTAAAAAAAAAAAAAAAATACTTCCATAAATATTTTACATAAAAAACCTACAGGTTGTCAGATCTGGTAGGTCAGTGGTATAATTAATGGGAGATATGGGAGATATACCCCTTAGATTTTAGTGTATAGAGCCTTTTTTAAAAATAAATAACTAGGTAATACGGTTGTATTATAATTATATTTAATTACCTGTGGTCTGAAAAATTTAAATACAAGTTTCATTTTTAACTATTATCACTGACAAGTGATACTTGATATACAATGTATATTACACATAAATATATATTTTTCATATACCCGTAGATATGAGAAACACCCAAAACCCTTTTTTGTACCTAGCTTAGATTATAAAAGTAAAATTTATTTAACTCGACTAATATTTTGTAATTAGTAAATGATGGTTAGATGTCACTAAAAATAAAATACAGTAAAATATCATTACTTTTTACACTACTTTCATCGAATTTTTTTTATTTTATTTTAATAAACATTTTAAAATCAAATTTAAACGAAAATCGCAAAAAAAAAAAATAATAAATACGGCACTTCAAATTATGTATTACTAAACTGCGCTCGGAATCGTCTCTCGTCAATGGTTTACCGTTGTTCGCGGATATAAAATGAAATAACCTTATGACGTATCCTATCTTCCAAACTTCTCACCTACAACAGTGGCCGCTCTCATTCCCAGAATCAGCACTTTTTTTTTTTTAGGATTGTATCATTAATATTTCATTTACATTCACACTCCGACACATAAAATTAATAAATTTGTATTTACAATAAATTTCTAAAAAATAAAAGTAATTGCACTTTTCTAAAAAGAAGTTAAATTGAATGAATCTATTATTTCCAGGCACTGGATACTGGCTGGATTGGTTCGTAAATATTTTTAAGTGTACTTACTATCTATACTGTATTTAAGGAATTTCTTATAAGCGATAATAATACATAATTTGAAGTGCCGTAATTTTGTTTGCAATTTTCGTTTAAATTTGATTTCAAAACACTTGTTGAAAAAAAAAGTCGTCCGATGAATTTGAAAATTTGTCCACGTCTAGGTAAGTGGAATATAAGTTTATTACCAAGTTACAAGACTCTATGTGTATTTATAACCGAATTACAACAAAAAAACTCCAAAAAATTTTAATTCCTTAAAAACTCAAAAGTGGCTCAAAAGTTTTAATGATGATACCGTAAGAAAATAAATCAAAAGGTATCTTGTGATTTTTCGATTAAATCATTTTTTCTGGTAGAAAACGTCGTCTGTATTTTTTAAAAATAATAAAATCGTGAAATTGTACGTTTTCCTAAGTTTTTTCCCACCTAAGTGCTTTTATTTAAAAAATGGCGTCGAAAATCAAAAAATGACCTTTAAATTCATATCTAGACAGTGAGCTTTCAAAAAAGTTGCTACTCATAAAAATCAGAGCAAGTTTACTAGGAAAAAACTGTGTCTACAGACTAGAACAAAGAACAAAGAAAGAAAAAAAGAAATAGACTGCGTTGTAAAACCAATAGCTCCCTCACTAGGCTCGGAATCTAAAATAAAAAAAAAAAAAACAGAAATGAAAATGCCACAACAACTGTAAGAACTTAAAATAAAGAATCTATCTGACATTCTGCCGGTCTATTATTGGCTTGAATTAGTATGGGCTACGTTGGTGAAATGGATGAAACCAAAAAAATCAAAAATCTATGCGCTGTACAGGGTGGATAAGTGAAAAGTGAAAACACGTAAAACTTCATCTTCGTATTTTTTGGTATAGTAACAACACTACAGTACTATTATGTCCTCATAATTTTAGGGTATTACAGTGGACATATAGTTTAATCCCTGTGTTGTGCGGGTATCTATGGTAATAAGAATACATTTTTTCGTGTGATACACAATGCGGATTACTCACTTTTCACCTATTAGTTTTAGTTCAGTACACTGGTACCGACAATGCAATACGGAAATATAGGTAAAAAGAATAAAAAATTAGCACGAATAACGCCAGGCGCGGGACAGCTAGTATTTTATAATTTACAACGTAATCAGTTTATAAGATTTCAATTTTGTCAAACGATGGGATAATTTTGGACGAAAAATAACTGCTTTATCAGTTAGTCATACTCATTTATTATTTAGGCTCTTTAGTGTCGTGTGTGTGAGTATAAAACTGATCGGGCTATATACGCATATAATTAAGAAACCAAATTTTCACCATAAAAAAAAACGTAAGGTAATTTAATAATATATTTTAAATACATTAATATCATATTAAATACCTCTTGTGCTGACTGTTCTCTTTTTAAAAAATTTATAAAATCGTTTATCATGATTTATCATGTGTAATATTTTCATTAAAGATATTTTTTTCTGGAGATATGTTATCCAAGATATTTTTTCTGGAGATTTTTCTACTGAAGATATTCTTAACTGGAGATATTTTGACCGATCACCAAATTTTCATGTAGATTTTTGGAGCACAGATGTTTTTCTATATTCTAATGTATCGAAATCAACGATAAACCACTGTATTCGAAAAACAATCGTGTGCGCGTGTGTCCGTGCGCACGCATATAGGTTTAATCAGGTACTGTGAAAGACATGTTTAGATTTTTTTTTTTTCTAGTATTCGTGTACTTCAGGGCATCGAACTAGGAAATTGAAAACAAAACACAACATATAGGTTGGTATCAAAATTTCTATAGTAACTTCCGTATTCTGCAGTTACGCAAAATTACCGAATGAAACTAGTTTCGGCTTATAAATTCGAGTTGAATATATAAGAGCAAAAATAAAAAAAAATAAAAATTGCCTACCAAAATATGCTTTATTATTAATGCAATATCAGGTCTCCCTTATCTTTTATCCTCTTTCCGCTTATTAAACAGTTTATAATATTGTTTGAATATTCACGTACATTATTATAATCTATACAAAAATAATAATAGAAATCGTTCTCTGTATCAATGTAAAGTTTTTTTTACATAGGTATAAAATATCACTATAGTATCTGGACTAGATAATATTATTTGAATAATGGACCGTATAACAGACAATATGTAAATAATCCGTCACTCCATTATCCTTGGATATCTTCGGCTCTTCGCCCACACCATAATGGGATTCACCGTGAAGGTCACCTCAGTATGTACATAACGTGCATTATACTCTACCATACTTGTACAGTTGTATATTAATATTAGGTTTCTGTAAATTTGATTCGTGGTTTTAGGGGTTTTTCGGAGTACGGTTTAATGTTAATATTTTCCTAGGTAAAATGTAACACATTCTTAACTATGTGTGGTAATATTAAATACGAAAAATCATTATAAATCGAAAAAGGTTATGTGTCATAAAATCAATATTTGTTAGAATTCACTTTTTTTTTTTTTCAAGTTTTAAACTATCATTACACGTATACGTATACCGGCAACACAAAATATGCCTTGTTTTTCCTCTTAGCTCTTGTTGATTTTGTAAATTATGCGAACGATTATTATGGCTACATAAAAATATCATTATAGGTACTTAATAGTTCGTAACATTTTCGTAATAAATTTCCGAAGATATTAAACGGCCGATACGAATTCATTTCTATCGCGTACCCAACATTGGAAACGTTCCTATATCTATACACGCAATTGGGCACGTAATATTCAAAATTTTTTTCGATTACCGTGCATGCACCACATAATTAATACGTATACACATGTACGTCTACGTGCATACGCGTTATAAAATAAACGGGTGTTGTATAATTTCTTTAAAATCTTCGTTTCAACTTTCAAGGCATCCGCGATATGATAGACGGAAGTCGGTACAGTACGATGGTAAATAATAATAATTACGAGTTACATATTATTCCGAAGGTCGGAGAGATTAGGTCATTATTAAAACCGACGTGTTTGATATACATATATATCTACGATTATTGTGCATATAATTTTTGAATTAACATGTCAAATAAATAAAAATTATTTTATATTACATAACGATCGTTAGTGTATATTATAATGCAGTTGATAGTTAATTAATTCATTATACATTTTCACAGTCCGTTTAAATGTTTGCAAGTAATAATAGTGCACGCAAAACATTAAGTGTATATTTTAGAAAAACCGAGAGGGAGCAAATTATGTTTTCACGTTTATCAGTAGACCGTTGTTATTGATTCTTTCGTCCCGGGGAAAAAGAACATCAGTAATATTTTAGTTTCAATACAAGCGAATTGATTTTTGATAACGCATATCCTCGGATAATATACTGATACGCTAAATGCAGTGATTTTGAAAATATACTTGCGCGGTTTAGACCGAAAAATAAAGGGAACGAATTATGCATAAGACAAAATTATAAAAATAAAACAATACCATGAAGCAAAAATATACTCGAGGTCTTCTTCCTTGAAACAAAGAATTGAGTAGGTACCTATGACGTTAGAACGATTTGAAATTATTCCGGTTCATAATTTTTGTTTTTTTTTTTTTTGTTTTCAGTATAAACATGAATAATATTCATAATATCATACACAATTTACATATAAAAATTAATGAGAACAATACAAAAGAAAACCAAACAAACGGATACGAAATAATATATTAATTAGATACTATGTATACGATATTAAAACATTTAAGGGTTCTGATTAAAATCAAATTGTTTGCGGATAATAAACGGGAAGTAAATAATCGGCAATCTACCTAACTGCACAAATCACTTATATACTATAATGTACCTGGGTAATTGGGGCGCGAAAAGTAAGTACCAATTGAATACGTTTTATTTTTGTAATAATAATAATAATAATAATAATAATATATTGTATTAAAAATAAACATTTTTTATTTTGTGTCTGCATTCGTGTAGTATTTTTTGATCTAATTATCCTACTACATTGGGGAAGAAATTTTTTTTGACTTTCCTTGTAGGTTTTTTAATAAATGGAATAGCAGTTCAACTGCTACAATAAGTAAGTACCAGTTGTGGTTCTTTTACTCATTCTAATTTTCTTAGATTCTGTACTATTATGTGTGCTTATTTTTTTTTTTTTTTTTGAGATTCTGGGTGTAGCGAGATCTTAATCAGACATCTTGAACAAAATTACAATAGTGGCATTTTTTCTGAAAGAAAATGTTGTCTAGTCGGTAAGTAACTAAGACAGTTTTTAATTTTAAATTGCTAAATAAAGCTTGAAATTTTCACAAACATATTATACGAGTAGAATAATATAATACAAATATTAATTTGCCATTGCCGTGGAAACACCTATGCGGTAGGTACAAAGTAAGAGGTTTTAATTAATAAAAGTTTCGTGTTTTTAACGTATAGATACACTTACTAAGGTGCAGTAGTAATTAAATTCGGCGGCCTAGACATAAGGGTTAAATCAAATTAAATATTATTATATCCATCAGGTTTTGGCGGTTTTTAATAAAAATAATATATTATATTGGTATTGATTAAAGATTAAATGGTCAGGGTCTCTGTGTATTGGTATACTCGTACTTTAATGCACGATTGGTATTTAAATATTAATTTTACATTATAAGAATACTATGATGATAAAGTTGAAGTTTATGATGAAGTTAACGATAATGTGCAGTGACGGTTTCAGTAACGGAAAACAATTTTCGTGAAAATATTTTTTAACTTACAATACTCTAAAAGGATGATGAGTAATTAAAATATTATTATTATCATAATAATACTGCAATAGCCCCGATCAGAATCTAAATGAAAAAGGGCTGGTACTGCTACTGTTGATGGGTGTGCCACTGTTATAGATGGGAGATTTTGAAAGTAGAATACAAAAAGTTAGTTAATTTATAATTTGTAATTTTTTCCATTTTTCTTTAGATTTTTCCTGGTTTTTGCCCAAATAATTAAAAAAAACTAGTTGAAAAAACAAAAAAAACGATCTCTTCAATGCCCCAGCTAGATCTAACATTTAATAAAAATGGTTTCTTGTTGTTATTAAAAAAAAAGCACACACCAATTCAAGGCACCCGGGTAATTTTCAGATGGGGGAAAAAATAAAACAAGATTCCAAAACCTATTTATAGCATATTATAGATACTAAATTGGTATTTCTTGAAAAGGAATATGGAAGAAAGAGTAAGTAATTATGTAAACATAAGCTTTAAAAAAAACGGACATACTTCTCACGATGGGTGGGCCACTGATGTAAGTGAAAAGTTGGGAAGGTACAGAGGAAATTTAATATATGTATATAATTTAGTGTACTCAACGATTAACCATTACTAACGAAAAACGATTCTGAGCGGAATCCGGTTAATATTGTCATATTATAGTAAAATAATTATATATTTTCTTTAATAATATCTGTTTACTATTGTACCGATTTTCCCGTTTTTCCTACGTCTTTTCCCGGTTTTTTCCATTTATTGTAAAAACAGTTGGTAAGTACCACCCAAGTCAAATTTCCTTTTAGAATAAGTGCTATACTTGAAAATTTGAGCAAAATCGCAGATAGAATAGTTGTCTACAGAAAAAATTAATAAATAAACATTATTGTAATACCAAATCCTATACCCACCCTCTGCTCAATAATATTTACCAATAAGTTTTGATTAGTTACCAGCATTCTAATAAATAAAAAACTATAATTATAATTATAACATATTTTTATTTTAAAATATGATTTTAATAATTTGATTTATTATACGTTTATAGTAACCAGAATTTCATTGTGAATTTTTTTTTTTTTAATTCTACTTTGCATTACATACTTTAACTATTTAATTTTAAAAAATACCTTGGGAAAATTTATTACATGGGAAAGTTAACATAAAAAAAATCATTAAACCTATATACTAGCTGTACTCAATAATTGTATATAGCATTATAATACAAAATAATAAAATTTTATACCATTTCCTTCTTCTGTGAACCGCCTTTAATTTATCATTCTGTTGTTTTTATTATCTACGTCGCATAAATTACAATATGAAAATATTACTTATTATGCTGAAAGTACGTACCTCGAGCATATCGAACGCAAATAAATCCACGATAACAGTTTTAATTACAATTTTAAAATGTATGAAACCTGTACCATTTAATTATAATCATAACTTGGTTCATATTGTTTTGTTCAAAAATTTAAATTGTATTTTCAAATAAATTTCCTCGTATTTTATTGGGCCTCTCTTTTTGGATTTTAAGTTGTCTGAACCCCCATTCATTGTCACCGATTTTGTTCAACGTCATCTTAGAGAAGGTGGTTAGAGAAATGAAAATTGGACCTCAAGAAGTTATTAAATTACAAAAAACGGCGGTAGGCCTGTTAGCTTATGTAGACGATATAGTACTGAGAAAGAATCTCATGATAGGTTAAAGACATTATTCAGAAGACTGTATAAAGCAGCAGCAAAAGTAGGATTATTTAAATTATTATTTTTCTTCGTTTACGAAGAAATGAAGACGGGACATATGATTCTGAGTAAGCGAGAACTACTGTATTATCAGTCCTTAAAAATAGATCACTATGAATTTAAAAGGGTAGAACAATTCAAATACCTTGGTTATTGGCGGATATTTGGTTTCATCTGTGAGGGGGCTTAACATTTTTGTCTTATTCATTAGCGGAAACAAATATTTTTAGTCGCTTCCGTCGCTTCCACCTACTAACTGTAGTGGCTACTCCTACTTGATTCTAGCTGAGGCACCAAATAAATATATATATATATATATATAGGTAATAGGAACATAAAAAAATAAAATATTGAATAGCTACTAAATTTTTTTTTTTTTAATTGTATATATCTATTTTTTTGTGCAAATATATTAACAATTGTTTCAGTATTAATAGATTTAGAATTTTTTTTTTCAATATATAATATTGAGGTGTTGTTGAACCTTTCCTACAGCATAGAAGTTTGAAGCCAAGTTTTTATTCAACGCATGTCCGAAAAACTCTTTTCACAAGTGGAGGAACTTATGGGAATTGTTAAAGCAACTTAAAATAGTTTATATAAATTAGGGAAATTCTGTTTTATTAAAACCTTTTTCACATCATTTAAAGTTATACAATTTTCATCAGTAGACTGCAATATACAATTCTTTGCCACTTCTAATTCTGACTGTAATACATCTTTAGATACATTCATCAAATCCTGAAAATATACAAAATACAGGTTCACTTTTAATAAAACTAGAAAACTAGAGCATAGGTAAGTAAAAATTAATTTGACCATTGGCAACCATTTTAAATTGTTGGACATGACCCCTTTTTTGCATTTCAAACACAGAAAACATATAATTACATAATCACTTGCTTCTATGACTTTTTCTGAGTACATTTGTTTTTATTGCTACAGATTGATTTCACTGATATTTTTGTAAAATATATTTTTCGAGTTTGGCGATTTTGTAATAAACCCAAGAGAAGAGTAACTTGACAGATTTGGAGATTTTAGAAAATTTGTCTGCATTTTTTTCCAGTTTCGGAGGTACGCAACATTTCATGGTTTTTGCCATTAAATGTCAATTGAAAAACTGAAAATGTGCCCTCGAACGGCAGCGAGTTCCGTTTCTTTTGGATTCATTACGAAATCGCCAAACGTGAAAAGCAAATTTTAGAAGAATATCGTCAAATCAAAACGGAGAAGTTTATAGAAATTGTATACGAATAGATGTGCTCGGTATAAGTCATAGAAGCTAGGTTTACAAATCGTTTTGCTCTTCAACGCTCGGTTTCCGAGTAATATTATCAGTCTCGATACTTTTTGATTAGCCCTCGTATAAATATATATACATATATATATCTAATGGCGCAGGGACCGTTGCTCCAAGACGAAACCCCCATAGAGAGTCACACATACGGTTGGGAAGATATTATTACGATAACGTTACGATTATTAATACAAAACGGTTACTCAAATATAATTTGCGGCTAAATTACTGTTCTGACGAAATGTTTTTCAAATATTCAGTGCTCGAAATGGACAATTCTACGGAACGGCAATGCTTACGAAATTCATGTGCCATACGACGGTTAATTATATAGAGAACGCCTTTTTTTTTTTTCACCTCCATCGTAAACAAATATTTGAACGGTACACAAAGGAGATGAGTATTTTTCAATAAACTGAATATTAGACTTTCGTGCTTTCCCAATCAAAATGATCAGGTACAGAAAGTCCGTAGGCCGAATTCCAAGAACCGGGTTGTTTAGATAGGTGTCGATAATAATAACGATTAAGTTTTTGCGATAACGTTGTACATCGACACCGGACACAATAAAACGGTACGTGTTTGGAGAATACGACAACAATAATTATTATTTCGAGCGCTGCCCATGTAGGTATCGTTTTATTATTGCAGATTTGTAAAATGAAAATTCGATTCACCATACCTATACGGACTATTATCAATTATTTCAATCCCCTTGATTGCGGTGTGGTCGGAAACATGACCTTACCGAGAGGCGATTGTCATAATTAATTCTTCAATATTAACTTATCGATTTGGGTAATAGTTTTACGAACCGGAACTCTGAAATTCTCATTGTTATCGGAACGGACGCAAAAGCTAATATCACGAACCCTAGCACCGTTTTCAAAGTACAGGTACTCATTCTATTATCTATTGTTATTGTGGGGGTGTAGGGGTGTAGCCCCCACGCCTCACTTAACGAATAATTCGTATTTCCTGCTCACAATATAAATTCCTTTTTAACTACTCGCCTAACAACGGTGGCCGCACCAATCCTCATTATCAGCTCTTTTTTTTTTTTTTTTTTTTTTTTATCAATATACAGGTAGTGAACTACGTTGTTTACGCGGTACTATATTTGTTGAATTATTTCAATCGTACTTCATGCTGTTTATTTATTTTTTTTTATTTCGTCATAGTGCGTTAAATTCACACAGTCAAGCCGTATTAATGTTATGAACTAGTGTTATTTTTCAGTAATTAACTAAATCAGTGTTAGTGTATACGCCTATCATGAATAAATAAAACCGTTATTAGACATGATAACAATATTATTGTCTTTCTAAATTAGATGTTGTACGCAAACAAATAAACAGTGAACTATGCAGTCTGTAGGTACCAGAGAATACATTTACCCAGTTTTATCATCAACACGATATATTATCAACAAGTGTTGCGCAAAATTTGCACACCGTTATCTTAATGGACCGATCGACATTAATATAAAAATAAGTCCAATGGGGAAACCTTTGACTCTACCGTTGAAACTCTCCGAAACCAATTTTAAATCGTGCACCGGGTATTTATTATTTCTGTTCGTATTATTTTTTCCAGTAACAATCCACCGACCGTCGCAATCGGAACCCGTTTACACGATTGTTCGTTCGTTTCACTCGCACTTTTATTATTATCACCAACCGCGTTGCTCTTGTTCGGTACGATCGGCGACCGTTCGCAACGAAAACTATTCGTCGATCATTCAGCATGGATCTGTGTTCGATTAAAGAAACCGATACGCGTAATAGTCGACGCGCGATCGGACGGAATATTGTCCAAGTACGTAAAATATAAAATTTTCGCTATTTTTTTTTTTTCTCATTCAATATTATATATTATAATCGAGAAAGCAGAAAAACGTAAACATCGCATTATTCCGGTTGGCGCGTTCGGTTTAGTTTTTAATCCGCGGGGCTTTCGGAAACGTTAATTTTTGACGACTGGAAACGCCGATGTACTGCCCGATTTCGATTTAAGGGCAAGGTTTACGGCAGTTTTTACAGTCGAATATTGCGTTCTGGACGAATAATCTTGAGTAAAATTCGCCCCATTTACCGGTCACCGAATTTTAGTTTTGAAAATACATTTTAATTTATCGATTTCATTTTGTTGGTAACAACATTTATTAGTTTTTTTTTTCATATAGTTCATTTAGTTAATTTACGTACATCGCTGTGTGTGTATCTACCTATTATTTTTTTTCTTAAATGTAATCCGTATTTTGAGTATCACGAAAAAAGATGTGTGAAAATTTGTCCTACCGAACACAGAAAATAACTTATACGAAGTGAAACCATTTTTCAAAACAGAAGTTATTGGACTGCTGGGAGCGTGTTTATTTTACTCCAGCTTATTGGTCTAAATGCGTGTACAAAACCCTGTGGCTTTTATCCGCCTCAATACAGTGGCGGTTTACGGTTAAGTCGCGTATTAGGTCCGTGTTGCCAAACACAGACATAAAAGACACGAAAACCGTAAGTGGGGTTATAGGTATACGAACAGAATGGACAATGATAATTAATTTACATTACGTCAGTACTTGTTATAGACAAATTAGTGATTACTTATATAAATTATATCTGCTTACTCTATAATTTATGAATTACCGCGAAACATTCGGAACCGGTTATTTTTTTAATATTTTTTTTTCATCCATTTACGTTGGGTATAGGCAGGTATTGTGTGCAGAGGGTACCTAGCTGTACTGTTTGGAATTCTCAGTCATTATTTTAACGCGGGCCAGATAATAAACGTATTAAATCGCCTGTTATGAAAACTCGCGTCCGGTATCAGTTTATGTCTATCTAATTTATCACTTTACCAAACTTTCAATGCGCGTGTCGGAACAAATAATTAAAACTAATTTGTGATTTTTTCCTTTTGTAAAACGTGCATCTACGCGCCTATCTGTACATATGGCCAAGAACATTTCCCTCGCCGTATTATACTATTTACTTAGGCATTTGTTAACACCAAGAGTAGCTTATTCGCCAGTATGAGAAATAATAATTATGCGCACACCTATACAGTGCCCCCGTGATTTTAAATCTCCCTACGTAACAGGTATTGTTTCATTGTATACAATTTTATTTGGAGAACAATTTGCTATACAGCTCACAGCGTAAAAACGCTTGGGAGAAGAGTGTATACATTTTTTTTAATTTCGCGTTTTTTCGCACGCTCTTTAAGGCTCTACGTAATTAATAATTTATTGTTGCGGGTGTATTTTTTATAATATGCGAATTAATTGCATAAACGAAGAAATCGTGCGTTCGTCAAAAACGACTTGCAGTCATAATATCCGGTGAGCGCAAGAGGAGGAAGGTTCCTCACTGCTGTCGGTTATAACATGAAGAAAATAGGGTGCAAGGCTAGTCGGTGCCCAATGAATATAACTATGAGTATTTATTCAATAACTAGCTATTATCCGCGACTTCGTTCACGTAGACTTTTCTAGACTTATAGTACCTCCTGTATGTGGTGTTTGAAAGATAAATAACTAAAATGCAGTCTTAGATAGTGACAGATAGTTTAAACTATTCTCGTTTAATAAAATATAAATACGATATGATTTTCCTGAGGTTTTCACTGAATAAACAGCGAAATACGTGGCAAATTGTCAAACATTCTGGCGATTTTTCAATTATATTTCATAACCATTTGGAGTTCACTAGTTTTGGAGTCTACTATAATATACAATACGTTTTTCTTTTTTTGGTCAGTCAACAACTTTTCTATCAGTAATTTAGTCCCAATCAGAAAACAATAACAGAGCTTTTTTCTAGTATTTCGGATCTAGTTGGTGCCACTAGGAAGTCATTTTAGTTTCTGAGCAGAACGAAGAATATATTGGGTTTACATTAATATTTATTGTAATTTTTTTTTTAATCTACGAACAACTTTTCTACTAGTAATTTTGCTCCGGTTTATAATGATAACACTTATTCTGATAGAAATGTTGACTGGGGCGGTACTTAAGACAGGTAATTTTTTCATTTTCCCAGCTGTTTTCATAATAAACGGGAAAAAACTATGAAAAAATGCAGGAAAATAGGTACAATATTAAACAGATATCATTAAAGAAAATATATAATGCATGTGTAATTATTTTACTATAATATGGCATATACTCATATATTGTTGACAAAGCAATGCTATTATCCGACGTCCACTCAGAATCGTTTTTTCGTTGGCAATGGCTAATCGTTGCGTACAGATATACATTCAATTTTTCCTCCACCTTCTCAACTTCTCATCTACAACAGCGGCCCACCCATCGTGCAAAGTATGTCCGTCTCTTTTTTGATTTGCCTTGTCAATTTCTTAACAATTGAGAACAATTGGGGATAGAACGTAACAAAAACGAAAAAATTACGGTAAATTACGGTTTCATTATTTCGAATTTATATTTATTTTTGTTGTAATAACCGTAGAGACTTGACAATTTCAGAGAACACGTATATTAAAATTTTAAATAGACGTGGTAAAATGTTAAAACAATTTGGCGATTTTCGAGTTATTTATAGGCATTGAATGTTTTTGAATTGTTTTATATTATACGCGTCTAATTTCGCTTTTATTACAATTATTCCTATTGTTGTGGCGTGTCAATATAATATACTCGTATGGTGATTATCTTGCTGTCCGAAGTAGGTACCTGTATGTATATATATTGTAGTAATAATATTGTAATAACGACTTGTATGCACCGCTATGAAATAATCGGCCGTGAGATAATCACTTGTATTTAATCGCACCGTGCCGTGAAATCAATGTCTGTCCATAAATTTATTTTTTTTTTTTTTATCGGGAAAAGTGCAGTATTCGAATCGTTTATCAGACATACGCGTATACCTAAGTACGTGTTATTTTAGATAACGGGCTATACGCGAGGTTACCACTTACCAACATAACAATTAACATTAAGACCTGTTGACTGTTTACGGGTCTATACATTATATAGATACTATACGTATTAAATATTTGCCTATAATATGAACTATGGTGAGTACCTATAGGGCTATAAATAGATAACTGGTCATAGTAAACGAATCGGTCGGTAAATAATGTATAAATGTTAGTGTATTTAATAGGTATTAGGTACACGCTGTTCCGCCCGACTTTGCCCGTGCAACTAAAAAGTTTCTAAATAAAGTTAATAGATAAATTGTCATTAAAACCGTTTGCCATAGACACCCGCACAACACAGGGATTGGCACTACAAAAATCAATAATAATTTTTTTTTCCGTCCGTGTTACCAAGCACCAAGGCAACCCACATAAATCAACAACAATAATCATATTTTTATGCTAAAAATAGCTAAAAACAGAATTTTAGGGAATGGTATTCAATACGGGGTACTTATTCAATAAATAATTTATAATATATTATAAACCTTGTTCGGACAACGTGGAACAACTTCCTAAAGTTTCATGTCGATCGGATTAATGGTGTGGTAATGCATAAAGGACAAACACACATATTATGTTCGTTCTTATATAGTATAGATGAAAGATTATAGGTACTCAACAAAATATTATATTAACGATTATTTGTCGTTCACGTACCTAATACATTTGTAAACCGTAGGTATGAGAAAATATGCGCGTAGAATTTTTTTTTCAAGTACTCATTCATTAATGTACATTTAAATTTTAAAACATAAAAACATAATATAAGATACGAGTATTTAAGAACAAATTCTTGTCGGGTACTGTGACTATGGTTCGGATTGTTAGTTAAGCTGTTTTTAATTATTTTAACAATAATATAAAATGCAAATTGTTAAATCACAAAAAAAAAAAAACCTATATAAATTATAACTCACTATACAAAACTACCTACTACGAAATATTATTATTGATTAATTATGATATTTTTTATATTTGTTCCGGGTTCGTACCGAGCGTAACCAGTTTTTAACTCTGTATTTAACCACATCTTCTGATCCTGTAGGATAGTTCAATCTTAAAAGGTTAAAACAATATGCACAGTGCATTTGATAACTTTAATTTAAGTAAGTTACACTTTCTAGTTAAAAATAGTCTCGCCAATTACAATACTAAACATTATAAAATCATTGAAAGCGTGGTTTCAGAGTTTCGTCCTTAATCCGCCGATTTTTAGATTCTGAGCGTGGCTCGTGATTATTGGTTTTACACTATTATGGTGATTTTTCGGTTTGTCCGTCCGTGAACAAATTTTCATCCAGAAGTCTCCGACCAAAAGCTTCTTATAGAAGCTTTCATGTAGGTAGTGATTTGGGCCTAGTCGGTACTTCAGAAACATTTTTTTGAAAATCCATTCGAATTTTCTCCACAATAATGGGGAAAAATGGGAATATTTAATATATAAAAGAATTACAACAAGGTTACGAGTAGAGGATTCAATAATAGAAAAATGAGAGACAATGAACTGATTAATAGTTTGAGCATGCCATGTGGAGAGAATAATCAAAAGTAGTAACAATGTCAATGCAAATTAACGTAGGAGGAAAAAGAGGAAGAGAAAGACCGAAGAGGGGTGGTTGTATGCGATTGAGAATGACACGAGGACACTCAAGGACAGTCAGTGTATGCGAGGTGGGAGATTGAGTCACGTGGAAGTTCTAGGACTAGGATGGTCGATCCCAAATAGCTGGAATAAAGCCAAAGAAGAAGAAGAGTAGGTGCCTCATACCCCAAGAGTAGGTACACGTACCCATATGCGTACCTTCTTGTTAGGTTTTATTTGTAAAAAACATAAATAGGACGTAATTTTAACATTATTATTAAACAACATGGTAGTCAAACATTTTTACAATAGGTATATATTATATACCTATTTAGAAATACATACATTTGTTGAACGTTTAATTCGTGTAATAATTATTCATTTTTGTTTTTAACAAACACATTGCATGAAATAAAATGTAAAGCATGTATGTTACTATATTATAACTTAAAATTAACATTTTGAAGATATTTTTGACATAAAAATAAACAATAACAATATCAATTTTTTTTTTTTTATCGATAATCGCTTTTTTTGACGAAATTCGTGTTTAAAAATGACAACAAATTAAATTTTGTAATCTTCAAAAAATAGCTATACTCTATATAGTTACGAATTCAGAAATCCTGTAACAATATCAATTTTAATACGAATTATGAAGTTATTTTTTTTTTCCTTTTGTCGAGTAAAAAAAAAAATTTAATTTATTTAAGTATTTCTAAACATAAGTATACTATATACATACTAAAATAAAAATTTTTCAAAATTATATTCGAAATTATAATTTTTCGTTTAAAATAGTTACATGCTTGAAAACCGGGGGGAGCTTTACACGCTCGTAGAGTGTGCTTTCCTAACTCGTTTTTTTCTCGCTTTTTCAAATTTTTTTTTAATCGCTTTATGGGATCGTTGAGTTTTTTGAGGGTTTATGACGATGTTTTTAAACGGTTTTTTTTCACTTTAAGTTCTATAAGTGCCCCGAACCCCACGAAGAGTATCGGTGAAAATATACAGGATAATAACATAAAATCGGCCTTTCGATAACCGCACGATTTAAAACAAGAAATCGTCTACATGCCACTCTTACGAAGTGGTCGGAATCCAGCAATAAACACTTTTATAAAATACTATACTAGAGCTAATATATTCAATGTGGAATAATTCGGAAACTCTCCGTTCTATCCGTTCTACCGATTAGGTACAATAAATGCACTCGTATGAAAACGTCGAAACGCGTGGTAGGTTCCCGTTCGCTGAAAACCAAAGCGGCGGTATCGCCTGCACGGGATACCGCCGCACGAACATCGCGAGAAATCTGAAATACTACGGGAAAACGGCTACAGCGTTCGCATTTGCGCCCCAGAGTAGCCTATTTGCGCCCCAAGGGATGTGGACAGATACACCCGAAAGATAAGGTACTATACCCGCCAATGTATAGCCCATATGCGCCGAATTTGCATACAACGTTGCTTCCGTGATTATTATTTTAATCACATACGCGCTACAGTTTTTTTTTTTTTAAACTCGACGCCCACTTATATCTTCCGAAACCAAATTTCCGCCGAAGTGGAATTTAAAGTTAACGAAAAATCAAACGTTAACGGTTCTTAGTAGTACGTGCTATTTTAAAATCTATTTTTATACGCGCGAAACTCGTGTTTTGTAATTTGTGTAACGTAGTTGCACAACGCGTTCACAGGAAGAACTGTCATGAAGTGCAATATTGTTAAGATAAAATTGGTTAATATCCATAAGGGTGTAACGTAAAACCTAAAAAATAGCGCGACAAAACGTTAGTCCGCAATTATAGTAACGTTGCGTCGTATTCCGGCGCACAGGTCGGCAATGTTGCGCGGTTTTTACGCGTTTTCATTAAACAATATTTCAGCCGCAAATGGGCCATGGGTGCGCGAGCGGGCTGTTCCGGCGAAAACGCCGCCTTTACGGTACGTTCGAAAATTCCGGAAATCTGTGTCCGCAGTGTAATAATCTAACCGTAGAAACGGGACAAGCGCGGTTAGAGATAGAGAGAAAAAAAAAAAAACAAAAATCGCCCTGTATGTGCACATTACGATATTATAATATGCACCACCGCGACTGTTATACATAATAATATTATCTCTGCGGTGCGGTCACGTGACACCGGTGAATGTTAACGCGCGGCGGCGGTACCAAAGCGAACCGCGCGAGAGCGGAGTGTATTATTGGAAGGCCGGCCGCGGGTATAATTTTTATTATGGATTGACCTCGGCATTGAAGTCTCTTCGGGCCGAGACGGCGACCGTTCAACACAGTTATCGTACCGTACGACTTCCTGACTGATGGAAAAATAGCCGCCGCTCGCCGTTTAGATAGGTACCGAACGACCGGCGGTGCTGTGCCACAAACACACACACACACACACACACGCGTCTTGTATACCCACACGCGACAAGCGGAGCTCTCGTGTTTTTGAAAAAAAAAAAGAAAAAAAGAAAAAGATAAAACAACCAACAATAAGCGCGCGAGAAACACAATTATATATACTGTTTTAATACGGTTTTTTTCAACTCGGACAATACGCTGCAAAATATTTCGCAACGTGCACGCCGCGGCGGTTTCTCACGGTATCGTACGGACGGTAATTATTCATTTTTTTTTTTTATAGCCCTTTATCGTTACGTATATAATATTATACGTTTTCGGTTTATTATAATATTATTGTTTATCACTGAAATTAATAATTACTATGCGCATATACCTACTACACGCCGTCATAATATTATTATTAAGTATACTTACCTACCTACTTGTAATTATTTAGTATGTGTCCGAAAACAGCGCGACCGCTGTTGTTATAAGTCTCTCCTTCAGCCCACATTATCGTTCTTGTCCGCCGACGTCACTTCAGCGGCGCGTCTTCAGCGGTACACACTAATACTCGAACCCGTCCATGTTATTTGGTGAGTGGACGGAGTGAATTTTTTTTTTCTTTTAGATTTCTAAACACGACTTCGGAACACTCTATGTCCAAGTTGTGTCCGTGCGTATAGTTGTTAGAGTACATATTATTACAATTTTAATTGAAATATCAATATTAAATATAAATCCATACTATCCAATATTGAAAAATTGATACCGAAATATTAGAATACTAGGTGAGTTGAGAAATTTATTAATGTCCGGTCGACTATTTCCGAACTAGGATGTGAATAGTTTATTTAGTTTATCTATTTAGATTTCTACACATAAGTAAAACAAATATACGACGAGGTTACGAAATCTGTCGAAAATTTTAAATTGATATTATAGTTTGTTGTTTGCAATACGTTTGTAGAAACCAGGAACTTAGCAAACTCGTAGAGTAGGATTTCTCAACTTGTTTCAACAATTATTGTCACCTGCGTTGTAATATTTTATTCGTTTTCGTTTGTTTCTCAAGAACGCATTAAAAATGGAATCTTCGTCGTGCCGTTACGATTTGTCCGCGATCAAAAAATCACTGGAATTAGCAGAGACGCTGGCCAGCGTCAGTCTAATGACGCCACCAGCTGCCCGAAGACGTTTACAGGCCAGAAGCGTGGAACTGGGATACACGGTCATACCGGGCCAACCCTACGAACCTCCCAGGGAATTGCTTCTGTACTTGGTTCGGTAAGTTTAGAAATTGATTATTTTTTTTTGTTATAATATATCCACGCCCGGCAGTATAATATTCGAGTCGACCATACCCAATTATTAGGTTAAGGTACCGGGCGTTTCGCGGGAATTTGACGAATGTAATAACTTTTGCTTGCGCAATGATTCTTCAACTATTATTATATATACATTATATACATTATATTACATATATTATTCAGCTATATGTTCTTTGAAATTAAAAACAATAAATTCAAATGTTTAGAAAACATTTTTTTCCAATAATCATTGTATACATATATATTTTAAAACAAAAATGTTTACCAATGATGAATCGTTAATTGTCTACAATTTTTTAAACTTTACAATAATTTTTTATCGTGGATAAATTAGTGAATCGATTGATTATATTATTTAGTATTGGCAATGAAAACAATTTACTTAAATTGTCGTAAACTTCAAAAAATAGTTGAAAATTAACGACGCATCATTAATAAACATTTGTAGTACCATTTTTTTATTTTTAAATCTATAATAATAAAGTGGTCATTTTAGAATTTGTAAAAAAATTGTATTTTTAGTTTTAAAAAATAAATATAGCCCAAGAATTTAGTAATTATTATAAAAAAAAGACAAATTTAATATACTTAAATAATATATAATTTAATAACAATAATAATTAATAATATATATTATAACATATAATTTAATATTGCATTTAATTATTTAGTCGATAATAGAACAAAAGTTATTGCATTTGTCAGATCTCCGTGGGAAACTCTACATAAGCTTTAGGTATGAACTGTCAAGGCGATGCTTAAAATAATATTAATTTTCATTATTAAAAATATTATTATTTATTATATTAGCTTAAAAACAACAGTTTAAACAAGACGTGACTCTTAATATATTAAGAGGTCGACAGAAACAATTATTATTTTTGATTATTTACATTAAACTAATTTGTTGTTATTCATTTGATTGATCGAAGTGTCCGCAGTGACACCATCTCATATATATTATTGACACACTCGTACCTCACCCATACTTCTCATACATAATTTAAACAATTTTTTTTTTTGTATCTGTTAGCTAATTTTCTACCAAAAATCTTATTCCGATCATCAAGTGTAGAATATTTTCTTAAAGAAAACTTTATTTAATTGGTACATAGGGGTAATTATTTTTGAATTGAGGAAAACCTAAAAAAATGGAAAAAATTATGCAATAAATGGTTTCATTATATTTTAGATTTAGTTTTTTTTGTTTTAATTCCGTTCAAAATTTCTCGAAATACTTATACTAGTCAATTTTAAAGGTAATAAAACTATCTAAACATTCTGAAAATTTTTAAACAATTTATGTAGGTATTTGAAATTTTTGTTCTGACCGAACAAAAATATTAAAAAATTTAATATTTTATTTTAAGTATAATTACTACGACATCACGAAAAAAAAATTATGGGCTATGTTGTATTATTTTTTAATAAGAGCTTAATTTCAAATTTTAATGGGAACCGTAAAAACTATTGCATCACGCGTATCTACTCGTATTTTTAAATGTATGTAAATATAATTATTTTGGTTAAAAAAAAAAAATTAAAGTTTCTTAAATGTATCTTAAAAAAAAAACAGGGTATTTCAAAACGTTTTTTTTCGTTACGCGTTTTGATATATTCTGTAATTATTATACCCGCAGTGATATTCTTTTTGAAATGATTACATATAGGTATTATACTTATACTTTAATCGAGTAAAGTAATAAAATATTGATAAGATATTTTGTAATATTTCGTTATTGATTTATTAATAAACAGAGTTAAGAGTTTTAAACTATAACAGATTTGTTTTTTCATTTATTCTATAAAACTGTAGTTAATTTTTCAAAAAATAAGGTTCATAAAATGTCGAGAATACGGCATTTTTAGCCTATATATTTCAATTTTTTTTTTAAATTTTTAAGAATTTATTTTATTATAATAAATAACTTGTTTACGAATTTCGAGGGCGCAATAACTAAGCAAATTCAAATTAACAGACATATATGCACGTAATTTTAAATTGAATTTCAACTTATTTCGACATTTTTTAATTTAATTGTTACCTATTAATTGTATGTAATTTAATATTCATAATAATTATCCAATATAAAGTACATAAAACCAGGTACTGTTTTTTTACTTGTACCTAGAACTAGTTATTAAACACTAAAATAAAAAAAATTTAATTACACATTAAATTATGATTTATGGGCATTTTGCATACATTTAGCATATTTCAAAGTGAGTATAGATTTTAACGTTTAACGGTTTTATTAAAAATAATAAAATTTGAATTCAAGCCATTTATATTAATTTGGTACATTTTATTTTTAAAGTAAGTAGGTTTTTGGTACTATATTTTTTCCCTTTTAAAATTCATTAGGTACCCAATATATTTTTGATATTTAAAATTAATTTTATTCTCACTAAATTTACCACTCTAAAATTCGTTTTATATATAACTTTCAATTGTTTAAATACAATTAAAATAAACAATTATGTGTTTACAATTATGAAGTAGCTAAAATATGAATACATACCTAACGAAAATTGTCTTTTTATTGTCCTATTTAATTGAATACCTATGAAACCTTATTGAAAAAAATGTAATATTTTTTAATAATTGAAAAAAAATGCAATATTTTTAATTTACTTGAGTATCTAATGTTTTAATTGAGTTTGAATTCATAATAATTTAAATTTTTAATTTGCTGAATCGATTTTAAAATGTCTTAGCTATATTATCATTTATAAGTTATTAAAATATTATGTAAATTAATATAATTCTCGAATAGAAATTTCTTTAAAAATAATAATTAGCACCAATTCTAGGTAAATAAAAATAATAATAAAAAAATAATACTTATTTAGTGTACTGCATACTTAACTTACAGTACATAAATTATTGAGGATAGACCTCGTTATTGAATTTGTAGCAATCAAATTCAGTTTTCTGATTAAGATTGTCTTTTAAACAGTTCATTTAGTAGTTGTAGTAATAGTAATTCTATTGAATTCCAACTTAATAGACAATAAAACAATTAATTTAATTGAAACCTTACACATGACCGCAACACGTCTTTGACCCTTATGATAAAATTGTATAGATTTTATGTTGACACAAATCATCAGTGGTAAAACAAGCGCAGAACCACTTCTTTCATAGTTTCAATTCACAATAAATTGTACACATTTTATTAGTGGAATACTGTTGGTGCAATATTAGTGCGCATTTATCAATGGATATAATTCTGTAAGTTTTAAATAATAATTATTCTATTAAATTGATAAGTATTTGGTTTTCGTTCAAGATAAACGGCCATGGTAGTCATACGTGCCAATAATTATATTAAATTAATTTGATATCACAAAACGAGTTGGTATTAAGAAAAAAGTTAAATGTCTATGATATTAACCTATTTTATTAGATATTCCATACGTGGTATAATCTTGCTAGGATCACTTTACAGTTAGTATTCATTTTTAAAGTAGATAAGTACTTAAATATCTACATTGCATAAATTATGTATTCGAGTGTAGAAATAATGGCACATAGTTTATTATTTTTCAAGTTACTTATTACACTACTAAAACGTTTCATTCGAAAATCCATACCTATTCAATTTCATTACCTACATAAATAAAATGTCAAATTTAATATATCCATAAATAAATCTATTTGAATATAGTTGTTCAATATTATAATTATATTACTCGTACATTCTGAATATATAATTTATGATTTTACTCTTTATTCGTGTATAAAAAGCTTAAATGTTGTTATACATTTTTATGAAACTAAATTAGCAGACCTTGATATATAAAAAAAAGTAGGAAAGTTAAAGACATAAAACGTTTTGCCTTGATGAAAATATACACCGAGTCGTTAGAATTAGTCTGTTATAATTTTAGCGTTATTGCCAAAAAAAAAAATAAATCAATATTTGTAAATTTCATAAACTGCAAGATTTATCTGCTTTCGTCATGAGTCATGACAGACATTATTTTTAAAGACAATTTGACATTGAAAACATAATAGAAAACAAACTAAATCCACCATTTTGAATTGCCTATATATGAACAGATATTACCAGTCATAATAATTATAGGTGGTTACTAGTTAGTGGTTATAATATTTATGTTGCATTGGTGTTACATTTCAACGTTTGGCCGACGAGTATATTATAGTAATAATAATAGTTTTTGAATGTTTATTATTGTATTATAACCAGATAATACATAATCTATACCTATGATGTTATAGTTTCTTCAAATGTAATATTTTATTTAAATATAAATTGCTCATTTACACCTAGTCACCAAAATTAAAACTACAATGGGCAATACATAAAAAGTCATTAATGTCTTTTAAAAACAATTTCCATTTTAGAAACATCAATTGTATTTAAATTACAGCTCAATGCAATATTGCAAATCAATGCGAAAGGTATACATAGCTTTGAAACGGGGATCGGGGATGACACATCATTAAAATATTTGAGTGTCTCGTCCTGGTTCTGGCAATAATCATTGAGGCCTAAATCGAGACACTGCTTGTTGTGACTCATATGTTCCGAATTAATCTAAAATAGAGTTGATGAAATATCTAATACGGAGTTTTAAAGTGGACGGTTCTTGAAGGTTTAAAAGTTAAAACGTCATAAAATAACAAAAACAAACAAAAATATCACATTATCATTTTGTTTGAATAGATCTAGCATTTGTGTGACATAATATTTACAAAAAAAAAAAAAAAAACTACAAACAATTTTCTAAGATTTGAGTTATATGTTTTTAATAGTTGACGGGTATTTGGTGTGCACTTGCTATAATTTTAACAATATCGAAGGTCTGAATCTTTTGATTTGCCTATACTATTGTATATTATCATTATTATAAGTCATAGTATTAGGGAACGTGTCAGTATTCTTGGAATTATTCCAGTTTCTACCAAGTCAATGTAATTTACGTTATTAAACTACCGGTAATAATAGTAAATAAATACTTTTTACACCCCGAAAAATAACCCGCTGATAAATTCGTGTTTCATTTGTATTATGTTATTAATTATTATTAACTATTTTCGTTGGTTTCCATAATATATGTCAAATAAAGAATGCCGTAGAAGCATATCATTATGTTGTACAATAGTTGTGTCCGTCGGGATTTTCATTGTCATGGTTCCCCCTACACTATTATTAATTTTATAAAAATAGATATTATTTTATATTTATTTTAACGTAGAAGTGTCATTGTCTTTCAATACTTGTATATTGTTTTGTCGATGGTAAATTAATTAAGTTTTATGTAGAATGTAGGTACTTTTATATTCACTTATACCAGTAATATAATTAAGTCGATAATATTCGGTATCGTGTTGTCATTGAGAGGTGCTTACATTCTATTATTTCAAAAAAAAAAAAAAAAACAAAAACTCAACAGCTGCTGAGCTCCGTCACTGAAATCGAATTTTCCCCCAGTTTACTTGTTGCCGTTCTAATATTTAATGTTTTTTTTTCTTTTTACAATATTATAATGAACGGAATAAAAAAAGTTTTATCAAAATAGGTAAAACAGTTCTAGAGATATTTTTTAACATATAAACTGCAGACGGGGCCGGTGCAAGGATCGGGGATGGAAGTTCAAACCTTCTAAAGCCACATCCTCGCCGTAAATTGTTCCGTTTTCCCTATACATCCTCAACGACTTTAATGGTCCAAAATAAATGCTGCAAAAAAAAATCTTTCTTTTCGATTTTTGTTTGGAGCGTGATTTCTAATAGAAAATTTGTACAAAGACAGAAGAGAAAAAAAAATTACCATTCACCATAATAAAACCAATACATTCTCCCCTACGCTCAGGATTACCTAAACATCAAATAATGTCATAGTAGATACGTATTCGGTGTTTTTTGTATAAAAGGTTTACACCGTTATGTTTTAGAGAACGGTTTATTTGAATTAAGGGCTTTAGGGTATTTACTAATATTTTCAAAACCTTGGCCTCGAACATAAAAGAAACACGATTTGTTTCCGCCCACTTGAACTATGTTAATAAATAATTTTCATGCAGATACACATATATTATAGTTAACGTTAAGAATTGATGGACATTTTTTTTCACGATGGCGTTTGAATAATATGTTTAACGTACACGCATAACATAAGATACCTATTCAATATGGTATCTTAATAGAAGTTAGTCGATTTTGAAATACCTGCCTATTTTCGGTTTCATAATAGATAGCAAGTTTATCAACAATCTAACCTGTTTGGTACGGTACTATTGTTATAATACATGTCATAAATATTTCAAATACTAAAACGTGGGCACGCGTTTACGTTGTACAGATATTGTCATATTGTGGTGTCTAAATAACTGTTTTTATTATTATATTTTTTTTTTCATTTCGGATGCAAAAAAACTAGGTGCTTTTAACCGAGCCATTTGGACGCTTCGTTTTGTATTGCCGCTATAACATAATAAAAGATCATGCAGTTCAAAATCTAAATAAAAAAAAAAAAAATAAAACGAATCTAGTGAAATTTCGTTAACAATATTATTATATAATTATGCGCCGATACGATCAAGAAGTTCATTTTCTTGCGGAAAAAAAAATACAAAAAATAAGTATTTTCTGTTTGCTGCGATAACTGTGAATATATTTAATGTAAACTATTTTTACTTTAACTAGTTGTAGTATAGTGGAGACTGAGTAAGCCCAAAACAAATTCAAAACTGAACCTTTTTTTCTTTTAAAATCAAGTTTTTAGCTAAAATAATAGATAAGATAAACAAATATAGTAAATAAATATATAAATAAAAAATTTAAATACACGAATAAATGAATAAATGATTCAATGCGTCGCCCGGAGTATTATGATAAGTGTATTATACGACCGATTTCGAATTAAAAATTCACCAGGTATATCACCGTCAAAATGTAAAACGCGACTCAAACTGATTATAATACTCCAGGCGATGCATAGATTCATTTATTTATTCTATTTTTATGTATAAATTGTTTATTTATATATTTATTTACGAGTATTAACCGTTTTAATAATTTTGTTTTTACTTTATTATTTTTTATAAAATAATAGGTATATGATTATAAATTTTGTCTGTCGGATGTCTGAGAATTCATTTTTAAAATTTTTTTGTTTTTATTAACTTTTTCATTTTAAATGCCATAGTAAAACGGGACGGTCGTATACAGTTATACGGAATACTTCCAAGTTTGTATTTTTGATTATATTTCCCCTGAACCCGTATGACCGTTATTAATCAGTGTCTCGAATTTGGTTAAATGGTTGGTTTTGATTGTTTCGTATAATAATGTGATTGTCTTTTTTCGGGGAGGGGGAGGGGGTGGCAGTTGTGCAGTATTCATGAATATACTGCGGTAACGTAGTTGACATTTTTTTTTTTATACATAAAACTATATTGCACTTTAGAGCCTACGGATAAGAACGTTTTAGAACTGTGCATACCTGTTTCATAGCAATGGTTTGAAAAAATTCGCCTTTACGAATTTTATTAAAATCAATGATTTTTGGAGGCATTTTGTTAAAAATTTCGGAGGGAGAGGCCGATTCCTCGGGCTCCCTTACTAGCTTGACTATACGAAATAAAGATCAAAATAATTTTCTTCGTCATATCGCAACAATTTCATATTGGTTGAGTTATTTCGGCACTTCAGGGAACACGCACTACATTAAAATACTATTGGTGCGTTTAAGCCTTAATCCTTGTAATTATTAATTATCGAAGGAATAATTCGTAATCATTTTTTAATAACTACACAATGCACCTATGTAGTTCAATTAAAACTGCACATTTTGTTACAGGTTGTTGCAAGACACTGTTGTACTCGATATTTATTTTACGAGTATTTATATATAGTACCTAGTACACTATAAAACCTATGATTTTTCGATTTAAACAAACAATTACAATGCATAGACAATTCGGATTATATATTATTGAATAATTAATAATAATAATCGATTGTTGAGTCGATTTCGAGTTATAACCGACCATAAACTTGATAAGTACATAGGCGAGTAGGATTACCTACACAGAAAAAAATCTGAAACCTTTCGGTAGACGGTCAAATTTTATAAGTTCCCCTCGGATCTGAAAAACGTTCTTCGTGTTTGCAACTCACATCAGTCACACTTAATAATGCTGCTGTGTAAATAAAATTCTTTTATCCTTAATTAAACTTAAATTTTTACCTCCGATTCACTACATAATTTATACGATTGCGCCGAGTGTTATCTCATGTTTTTGATTCAAATTTTTGCTATTTTTATATAGTTTATTATTCATTTTCACAACCGTTTGAACTGATGTAATCAGGAGTTTTTTTTTTATATACCGCATGTGCAAATTACATGATTTATTAATATAATGTATGGCCGTAATTATTTAATTACAATGGCTCCCCGTTAAAGTAGAAATTTTTATTCACACATTGTTATCATGTTTTAAATTCCGTATAATATGAAAGTTAACTAATCTCGTATAATGTGACTTGTCGACTTTGGTGATTTTCGTTTTTAAACGTTTCTTCGGGTGAAGTCGCTCCGCGGATTTCTGAACCGTTCAGACGTGTATACGATGTATAAGGTGATGTATAACAAAACAATCGGGCATTTCTCAGCGTATTACGGATGAACGATACTATTTGGACGGCCTAAAAAAAATTGTGTTTAAAATGTTTGGGAAAATTATTTTCGGGTTATTACGTAGCCTGGTGCTCGATACTATTTATTTTTACCCGAATTACATGTGCATGCATTTCAAATCGGGTTTGTAGTCTTTAGATACAGTTTACCATTAATAGTCGATAACATTTTGAGGATAATCTCGTCGGCGTTTTAAAATTCTATTTATTTTTTAAAAATAATATCGCAAAAAAATGCGGACGAAGATATAGCACTTGTGACAATGTGACAGCAACGGCCTAAAAAAAAACCGTGTGTTATGTCGAATTAATTGTTTATAAACTTATTATTAGATTTCAACTTATCGATCAGTAGTCCGGCACTATTTACAAAAAAAAATAAAAAAAAATAATACCAATATTATCGAACGCGTAATAACTAATTGTCTTATGGGTAGGTACATACTGGTAAAACTAAAACCGACGTCTCCCCTGACAGACGACTTTCCCGCCGCACCACCGTAGACCACGAAAAATGTTTACTTACCCAAGGTGACACAGACAGGGCGTATCGTTAGCTATTAATTATGTCCGCCCGAACACGCGATTTCTGGCGGCAACACGGTGAGCGCACGCAGGCCCGTACCTGGGAGTATTTGGAGTGTTACGGGAGGAGTAGCTGCACTGAACGGAATCTAATTGAAAGCGAAGATTAAGCCGATTAGGTACATCGACACGATCAAAATTGTTTTAAAGCCCAGTGATTAAATATTAGTGAAACGAAATGAATGAGATTAAACGAGCGCAATGAACAGTGAAAAATGCTTTGGAAAATACAAAAAAAGTTGATACATTTCACGGGTAGAGTTTCCGGAGCCACCCCCGAGTTAATATTATTATCCCGATGTCGGATGTGGACATCTTTACGCAACGCAACGCGTCCGTAAAGAGAGCGCCCTGCGACAGGGCACGGAAACAAAATAATAATATCGTCGGTGACGCGCGCGCGTATAGAGTACCTGTTATTATAGACAGACGCGCATAACATTTAGAACATAATAAATACAGGCGTATTGTACCGGTGTCGGCGGCCCGACCTAACCTCACCTAACCTAACCGGGTCGAGGCGGTTCCCTCCGCTCCCTCGCCCAACCCCCCCACCGCCACTCGGCCGCGCGTAGGCCGGCGATCCGGAAGGTAGAGGCGGGGGCCGCGCGCACAATCGGCGGCACGCGACGCGTTACGACGGCCGCCCGACCGACCGACCACATTGTTGTCGGCGGGTGCCAGATTGACGTTGGCGATACGGCGCGCCGTCAACTTGACAATGTTACGGGCGGCACATGTACGTAGTATTTTTTTTTTTTTTTTTTTTTTTTTTTTTTTTTTTGTGCTTTCTGTTTTGTCACACTACGGCGTCGCCTATTTCATCGCGGGCGAGCGCGCGCACGCGCACGCCAGAAGAACCGTGACGTAGGCATGCGAAGTGCGTGCGGCTGCGGCGGCGAGTACGAAAATAGCGTGTAACGCGTTGTAAACAATACAAGGTGATTTTATCCACCCGCGGGGCAGGCGTTTCGGGTGAAACCGAAATTCCCGGGTTTATTTTTTTTGTTTTTCGTTTTACAATAAAACACGTTCTCGACGTTTTGCCCCCGACGTCCCCGTGCGCCCCGTAATACAAACGCGCGTTCGATGGGTCATCGGACATCGGCTACGCGCCCGTCTGGAAATGCGTTGTACGATAATATTGTGGCATTTATAATAACGCGTAAACGGTCCATGCCGTCCGGCGGGTCACGGCGCATCGAAAACGTCACGTTTTGATGCGCCTCGGAAACGGGCGGTTGCCGTTTGATAATGCGCAATGCCTACTATTTTTTGAGGTGTGTCCGTATTAAAAAAAAAAACGGTGAACGTGTGAAAACAGCGTTAATATTCCGTAACGACGCGAAGGAAAAAAAAGATATACAGTTATCGAATTTACTCAAAACCGCCGGGTCGAAAAAATCATCCTGTATATTAGCGTGCATGCGTGCGTGTGTGTGTGTGTGTGTGTGTGAGTGTGTGTGTGAACAGAAAACGAGCTGCACGCGACAAGAATTGAGAAAAAATAAAAAAAAAAAAATGTTAAAAAAGGCGTTATTTTACACGTCGAATTTGCATAACCGTGGCGAATCCGTGTGGCGGCGCGCGTAGGTATAAAACGCGCACGGCGTCGGCGGCGGACGCGAGTCGTCGGCGTGGCGTTTTCGCCGATAGGTTTTTCGTCGCGCGCCGTCGTCGTACCTAAAACCCGGCCCCGAGTAAAAAAAACCTCTGGTTTTCTCCGGTTCCCGTAGTCGTCGTCGGTACATTATTTTCGCCACGGCGATTTTCGCTCGTCTTCGGTTTTTCCGGACGCGGCGACCGGGTCGTCGTCGGGACAGTAACACAAACACCATGTCGTCGCCGGAAAACTACGTTTTCCCGTCCACGCCGGTCATCGCGGACGGGCGGCACTGGTCGACTACTCCGGTGGCGGCGGCGGCGTCATCGGCCGATTTCGTTCGACTGCACGGGCCGCGGTACAAGAGACTCGTGTTGGAAAGGTCGGTAACCACAACAACAAACTCGCGGGCGGCCGCCGGGTAGCGGGCTGGTCGCGGGACATGACCGTTAATGACCTTGTTGTACCGTGTACCGACCCGAATGTTCGTGGCTATTCGCTAGCGCCGCCTGCGTTATCACGTGCTCGCGCTGATTACGCGTCCCCGGACCGTGTTGTTGTTTTAACCGCCCAATACTGATAATATCCGATAATCTTTTCGATATTATTATTGTTATTTTTGTTCCCCTTTGTCGTTATTAATCGTCATTACTCAATCGCGTCAGTCGTCGTCGTTAGCGCTCCGATAAACAGTGTTCTTTTTTCGATTACCTATTCTTTAATATTGCTGTAGAGCGATCGCGCGCGCGCGCGCGCGCACATTACACGTTCCCCCCCAAGGGGGAAACTATTGTGTCTTCAACCGTATTCGTGGCGTAAATATTCTTATTTGGCCATTTGCCTTCGACACAGTTTTAGTAATAACAATATTATAATATCATAATGTACTACTTGCGGTGCGCCGAGAATTTCACACGAGAAACACTGTACGTATTTTTTGACAAGGTCCTAATCTCATCCTCGTTCGGGTCCGAAAAGTAAACGTTTACCAATTTTTCATTTCTTTTCGTTATTTTGCTTACCATGACGTCGGTCGGTCTGTTTTTTCGGTATTCGTACTAGGTGGTAGGTTACCTACAACTTGCTTGTCGGAAGTACACACGATGATTAGGCCAATAATGCGCCGAACCACCATCCTCACGACACCCCGAAAACTTTGGCCGGGCAAGTATTACTGCTCCAACAGTACTGGTGTCGGCCGCCCTAGTAAATCGTCTGTCAAGACGAGAACGGCGACAGTGTTAAAATATATTTGGTAAGAGCCCGTTTTACACATCTGTGCCTGTGCCCGACAAGTAATGTTTAAGCGACTGACATATTATACCCATATAATCATATTAGTGTTTTAGCGTATTTACTGTTTAGGCACATAGAAATAGTGGTTTATGACCGTCCTAAAGATAGTTAGACCTACAATACATAGTGAATCTGTTAATTTTGATATTAATTAGAATTGATCAGCCATTTCTTTTCTTTTTGATAATCCCAATTAAATACTTTATATGATAATAGGCACTCGACAGTCAACGGTAATTGTAAACAATATAAAAATCTGAAAAAAAAAAAAAATACATAATTTAGCTTGTTCACTATCTGCTCCTATTTCCTTTTAGATATAATTTTATTGCTTGAAAAGCATACATGTGTCCTGCTTTTCTTGTCCTGTAGTGTCATTTATAGTATTTGCCCTAGTGAAACTTATTATTTGATGAGACTAACAGTTAATCCGAGTAGCATTTAAAACAAAATCCTTTCTACACATTTTTTTATTACTATAACTATTGTACTATGTGTAGAATTATTGATAAGTCATAAATACTTTATAATATCCATAACCAATGATAGAATCCATAGAAACGTTATTGTTGTACACCATAATATTTTTTTCAAATTATATTTAGTTTATTAAATTAACACAAATCAATAAGGTAACCACAATGTTTACACTGACAAATATTTTCAGGATGGGAAGCTTCACGTCTTCTGTGAAAATAGACAATGAAGATTCACAAGACAGAGATTTGAACTTTGACTCTCAAGCAACATCTCAACAATTACTTGACTATTGCCGTACGCATAACGATCAATGTCCTCATTCACAACTTATTAAAAGGACATTTCAAACGATTCCGCATGGTTAGTATTAGATACGTATTCAAAACAAATTATACAGAGTTTTGTTGTTCCTGTTAAATACAAAAATTTATGATTGAAACTTACTAATAAAGCCAAAAATAAATTAAAATGGCATTTTATAAATATGTTGAGACATTTTATAGATTGGTATGAACTTTTTAAAGTCTGTTAATAATTTTGAAACAATTGATGCCTATTTGATATTTTATTTGTTATATTTTGATTACTTAAAAAAAAACTTACAAGGTACAAATAATCACTAAGAAAACTTAAAACTTAAATTAAATATAGTTTCCTTTTATTGATTTATTTAATTTTATTTATAACCATTTCTCAGAACTCATATTTAATTAAATTAAATTTTTCATTTAAAACTTGGTTGTTTTATTTATTATTTTAATTTTGTTTTCAGTATAAAATACTTGGACTATATGTATATTTAATAACATGTATTCAATATACTTGTATTTAATATATAAACTGTATTTTATATAATTCATTTATTTACACATAACAATAAGAATACTACTTTTCTTATATTTTTTATAAACAATAATTATTATAATTTATATTTTTCAGACTCGGCTAGTGTACAAGGAGACTCTGTAAGAGTTTTTCAATGGAACGTTTTGTCTCAAGGTAATACAATTTATTATTAATATTAATTTAGCTAATCATTTTGCCATAGTAACAATAACAGTAATATTATTATTTTCATGTAAGCATTGGGACAAAATAACGATAAATTTGACTGTTGTCCGTTAGAAGCTTTAGAATGGAAACGAAGGCGGTGTCATATGCTTGAAGAAATCGTAAGACATAACCCTGATGTTATTTGTTTACAGGTAAAAATAAAAAATTAATACATTTTTAAAATATTTTGATTATATTTTATCATTATTTTATAGGAAGTCGATCATTTTGATTTTCTTAGCAGAGCTTTAGCAACACAATCATATAGCGGTTTATTCGTACCTAAACCAGATTCGCCATGTGTATACATAAAAGACAATAACGGTCCCGACGGATGTGCAATTTTTTACAAGAATAATAGGTTTGATTTATTGGAAAAGCACGATAAAATTTTACAAGTATGGACAGTGCACAGCAATCAGGTAAACTACAGTTAAGTGAGAAAATAAATGTTTTCATGTTATTATATTTGTATTCTGTAATTTTTCTATAGGTAACTTTATTATTAATACTCAAAGACAAGTGTACGGGACAAGAGTTATGTGTTACTACGACTCATCTTAAAGCTCGGAAAGGAGCATTGTTATCCACTTTGCGAAATGAACAAGGGAAAGATCTACTACAATTTATATCTTCTTATGCGGGTGATCGTCCAACAATTATCTGTGGCGATTTTAACGCTGAACCCACAGAACCGGTTTATAGTACAATGTGTAGTTGTCCAGATTTACCACTGGATAGTGCATACAAGGTGTCTGGTTTGGAACCACCTTACACTTCTTGGAAAATTCGAGGAGGTGAAGGGGAAGTTATGCACACCATTGACTACATGTTCTACTCTAAAAATAAATTGACTGTCAGTAGCTTATTAAACATGCCAATAGAACGAGATATCGGTGAGAATAGAGTACCGTCAATGTCCTATCCATCTGATCACTTTTCTTTAGTCAGTGATTTTTACTTTAATAAAATATCAAAAGACAGTGAATAATTTTGTTTTATTATTATTATTATTATATTTTTTTTTTTTTAAACTTAAATCATATAATTGATACATGTATATATTATGTATATGCACTTATTTTCCAAATTTTAAAGGTAGGTCTTTTTCTGTCTAGAATTTGACAAAATATTATTTATTGTAAATTATTCAAAAGTTTGGTGAAGTTCATGTAATTTATTTTATACTTACATTTTTTTTTTTAACTATTTAACACTCAGTTTTTTATTTTAGTTTTGAGGGTTGAGTACTTTTATTTTTATTTTTTACAAATTATATTTTATTAGCACAGCTAAAGAGCTAAATTACTATAACTTATTTCATGAACGCTAATTGGATTTAGTACCAATCTACGATGGTGACCAAATGAAAAAAAAACAAATTTAATTAAAATCGAGATCAAAGTATTGTATTTATAGATATTGTGACTTGTTTAAAATTCTGAATTATTTATTTAATTATATGTGTTTTAATAAAAATTGCATTAGCTGTGAATATTTATTTCCACAGTTCATAGTTACGCTTTTAGAGATAATATCCTCTCTTTTGGCATTAGCTTCAATAAAAATAATTTATAATTATCAATATGTTATATTATGTGAATACGGTTTTTGTGTAATTTTGATTAATTGCCAATTGTCTCAAGCGGACATTTTATGTTTACATAAAATTATTTATTTTTTGATCCTGTTCCATCCGCCTTGGCAAATATTACACTTGCAATTCTCATCTGTTTGTCTCTAACATAAGTTCACTTTGATTAATATTTAGATCTTTGATGATCTGATTCTTGATTTATACGATTGTTAATCCATTCATCTGTATAAAACTTAGGATCTGATATACTTAGAGCCGTTCTTTTGTACAAGTAATAGTGCAAACACGATGCTGTAATCAAAACATAACAAATTGCATTATATATTTAAATATTTGTTACAGATATTTTTAATGATACAATCGGTATCAAAATGCGATCAAATTATAAATTATAAAATATTAATTTTTGTTACCAAGATAATTGGTTGTACTTGAATATTGTATTAAATTGAATAATTATTAAAGATTTGTTTACATTTTTTTTATGTACCACCGGGACACTATATTTGTTATTTAGAATGTGCATAAGTAGAGCTTTGAGCCAGTGGCCGGTATAGAATTTTTAGGAGGGCTCAACATTTTTCATTTTAATTTTGTAAACATAATATTTATGGTTTGATGTTAGGCCTTCAAATAAACTATAACTCGAATTTTTCCAACATGACAAATTTCAAAATATAATTTAATTTACAATTTATAAAAAAATTTGTAACAGTTAAAATATTACAAAATAAAGAAAAATAATTTAGGTATAATGTATTAATTTAGTTTGTATATTATTGTAGGGAAAACTTTAACCACCTAGGTTGTTGTATGAAAAGATCTAAAACATCTTTTGGTATTACATTAATTTCTTTGCGAATATTAAGCAGTGGCACCCTTGATTTTAATCCTTAAACCCTTAGGTTAAGATACCACCGCCAAACCTATTAGCACTGAGTGCAAGTCAAGAGTCAGCGGGGACAAAGGGCAAACCCTGGATGCATTCGATGCATCAAAGAGTGGCCCCAGCAACCATTCCCCAATTCGTTTGGCCGTCTGCTCACAGTTCATCCGCTGTCAGGTGGGTAAGCCTCCTGCTTATTGACCAATACCTACCTAACGGAACTCGTAAGCCCGTTTAAATCCTGAGCAAACCGAGGACATACCGCGATGCAACCCGAAAAGGTCGGAGCGCGAAAAATTCCTGATTCACCACGCGGAGAGACGAACCCGTAGTTTCGAACTCCCGCCGGTACAACCTCGGTCGGGCAGTACCTACACTCGCCGTTACACGAAAATTAGCACCTATAAGTTTCATGCCGCGAATAAATCCATGACGGTACTTATATCCAGTGTCACGAAAGGCTCATGCTATCTAGACGGCTGCATCCGATTTCCGTCCCAATAACCTCTTTTTAAACCAATTCAGTCCAGATTAAAAATGTTCTTATTAATGTAAAATACATAAACAAAAAAAAATCAAACGTAGTATAGATTTTCTTAAATAACATTTTTTTATTGGATTAAATTTATATGATCTAAAAAAATAATTTACATTGACATTATTCTTATCAATTTTAAAATACAGACAAAATTCAAATAACATTAAAGTATTTATGTATATAAATTCGATTATTTAGTCGTAAATTGTATGCTAGATTAATGTAGTGTAGAAAATGCAAAATGGAATGGAACTCGTATAACTAAATAAATAACATGAGACGGAATTAGTATAACCATTTTAAAAACTCGGGACAGAACTAGTATATCCTTAAATTCAAATTTTATACTTGGGACGGAAGTAGAATGCACCCATCTAAGACAGGGGCGGCCAGTGAAGTAGGTAAACGACCCTACCTAGGAAACCACCGGAATCGTAACTTAAAAAAAATTGTAACTGTAGTAGTTTTTTTTATATATATATTAAAATTAAAATTTTGACAAAAAATCGTAAACAAATGTCAAAATCGTACTTCGCTCAGACTCGTATTTCTTTAATAATGCGATTTTTCGTTGCGTATAGATACAAATTTAATAAATGTGTATGTAGATATCCTACCTTCCCAACTGCTCTATTACAACAGTACAGGCACGACCATTAGTAGTATTAGTTTTATTCTGTGTTTTTTGTATGAAATTGATCGTTTTTTTGTTAATGCCTTCCTACTTTTAAAACGCGTTGTAAAACACTATAACAGTCTGAATATGCCGGAAAACCTTTTATAGTATTTTTTTTTCGTTTTACAAAAAATGCATTTATATTAATAGGTAATTACATTTGAAGAGCGAAGACTACAGAGCTTCCGAGTTCTTTTATATCGTTGGGTAACACCGTAGACAAGTATCAATGTAAAGCATAGCCATTATTGATATGATAAAATTATGTAGTATGCAGGTAGGTTTTATACATTATACGTGAATTGGCGAATTTAATTTGATTACTGTTGTATTATACCCATGCACATGCAGTAATTGATATTTTGCGTGATGAGTTTTTTTACCTGCAACTTATTATTATTGTTGTGAACTAATATATCATTTTTTCTAAACAGTTATTAAACGTATTATTCGCTTACTTTTAGTTAATTAAGTTCCTATCTGCCTTACTTATAAAATAAATAGGTACAATTTAATTAAAAATTACCAAATGTTTTGTAATTTGGATTTTGGACTTACTGAATTTGTGAAGAACGAAAAATATGTAAAGGCCGTCCGGCCAATAGAAATACACGTGACCTTTAAAACGGTTGGTCAGGGTCCAGGCTTGTACGAATAAAGTGAGCAAAAAGTAGCCGACACCGGTGATGATGGTCGACCGGAACTCGTTGAACAGCAAGACAATGAAACCGGCCTGCAAATACATTGATCAGCTATAAAGTGTAGCTATCATAGGTAATAATAGTATTATATTATTCAAAGGTGGAAGGTCTAAGCGAAACGCGTGAGATGGGTCGTAACTCGTAAACGCAGAATCCAAACATTAATATTGGTGCTCTGAGGTATGTCGAATTCCCTTTCCTCTCCCGTCCCAAAAAAGTTTATCTAGGGTTAAAAATGTAAAGGTTTTAAAAATAACCCAACAAAATAAAATACATTAACACGTCTCATGTATATGCCATTTCGTTTCTTTATAATGGGCACTGTACAATTTTACCCCCATTCCCATAAAAAAAAAAATAATTTCCATCTTTAAACAAAGTTTATTCTCTATGTAAAAGAATGGTACCAAATAGGTGGTATTTTCTCATAGATATTCCTCGTTTCGTTTTGAATTCAATCGCGTATTGTTATTATTTATTTCGTTTTTGTTGTTCTATTATATTATTATCCTTGCTCAAGGCGGCCGTAAATGGCGAGGGATCCAACGGTCCGGACCCCATCCTCCTAGAATTTTTTTAAAAAGTAGACAAATCCTGGTAGTTAATACAGTTTATTCGCTATAATAATATTGTATAAAGAATAATTTTATATTTTCGTTCAAGCAGTAATTTGAAAAGTTTATCATTTTATTGATGTTTTATACTTTTAACGTAAAAACCATAAATGTCCAGTATCTATATTAAAAAAAAATATTGGACCCCTCCCCTCCCGAAATTTGTTTCCATTTACGGCCTTGCTAATGCCTATTTCTCTCTATCTGATGACGATTTCGAAAATCGAATCCAGTTATACTCCGGGATAAATGTCTTTTGTCTTTATTTGTATAGTTATATTAGGTTTATTTATTTTTTAAATAATTATTATGTTTTTGTATAAACGATGTTACCTGAAATATGTTGGTCTGAAAGAATGTTATTAGGAGCACTGCTATGGCGACCAGTTGACCGATGTCTTGAAGTCTGCGCATAATAATACATAAATATGTAGGTGCGTTTAATTGATTGGCACTATGCAATTTTTCGTTTAAAATTTTTAGGAGAACGAAAATGAAGTCCTATTAAATTTCACTAAATAACGACCAAACGAAATGTACAGTACTTATGGAGAACCAAATATAACCAAGGCTATACGAGTTTGAACTAGTGCTGAGTAATACTTTGACCAATTCCGGAATACGGATGACAACTTCATAATCCCGATTGGGTTTCAATCGGTTTAATCTGGATTTTGGAGCTAATCAAAGAATTAAATAGAACCGGCCGCACGACGCGGTGTTGTACACCGTTATCAATAAGCGTATTTCAAATTTCAACTGTAAATTGTACTATTATGTAGGAATTTAATAAATAACAATACAAGCAGCGTTTAAAAATAAACCACCTATTTTAGATCTTCATAATCCGGATTGAAAATACCAATCCGGATTAAACGGGTTGTAACGTTTGTTTCAATTAGGAGTGATCCGGATGAATATGGATTTGGTGCTCAGCACTAGTTTGACCGATTAGGTAATGTAATGAGATCAAACTTAATAGCAAAAAATACCCTACGCGGCTACGTTGGAAACGTCAAAGAAAAATGGCTCAAGCCACTAATAGTAGGATCTAAACGGCAGTGGCTGGACAAAATTGAGTAAGATTTGAAAAGCTTACAAAGTTACCAATGAAAAACTGCAAGGCGTTGACATTGGTTAGAGATAAATGGAAAGAAGTATGTGCTTAAATGGCTAAATGAAAATTATGTGAAAAACGAATGAAATTTATTTTGTTATTACAAATAAATATACCTGACATTTTAAATTTAAATTTATCAAAACACGTTTAATTGAACTTTGTTCAGAATCGTCTTTAATTTGCAATGGTTTGCCGTAGATACTTAATGTGTATATATATACGTATAATTATAGAATAATCAAAAAGAAAACCAAATGTTTTATATGGAATCAGCCGGTTAATAGAATCAAAATGGCCTGAACCAATGTGTGATTACAATAAACGGAACTCACTGTATTATAAACAAACATTAGGTATCCTAGAAATCCCAACAAAACACACAGTAATAAATTACCTATCGGACCTAGTGGTCCATTTAAAACGCGGAGTGTTTTGATTTTTTTTTTTTAGTCTACAAATAGGTACACCGTACCTAAACACTTTACTGTTTATGTGCCTAGTGATAATTCTTTAATAGAATAACAATTTAAAAAAAAAAAAGATAATTCTCTCGCGATTACAATAGTATACTTACACGAAGAGCAATATCGAAATTCCCGTGTTGGCCAAGTACCTGTGGATGAACGTGTTGAACACCAGGTCGACGGCTAGCAGGGTTAGTTGGACTACCAGCACCGCGGTGTACCTGAACTCGGAAAGTTGCATTTCTCCGACCGCAAGAGACTTTTGCGGATAGGAATACAATAACTATTATAATATACGCACTTATGCCGGTTACCACATATTGTTACATCGTGTCGACATAACTGACATTACTGACGCTTCGCTGTCGCTTTACTATTTATTTTCTTTTTGTTTTGCCGAACCGCGGGGCCCGGTAACCGTGGTAACCGTGTGCAGGCCGCCGCTCCGGTTGCACGCCATTCGTTCCGTTCCGACGAACGCGTCGCACAATAATAAACTAACTAAAAACATAATAATAATGATAACAACAACAACAACAGCATAATAATACCAAAAATACGCATCATTGTAGACACCATAAATTAATATCGTACGTATACGCGTGTGCACTGTGCGTATATAATTATTATTAAAACCCGATGTCGGTCGATTCTGCCACAGCGATGCATTAATTTTTTTTTTTTTTTTAATAGGTTCTGCTGTGACGGGTACGTTTACGGCAGTCACTATAATATAGTTAGGTACCTATACCCGAGCATCTGGTGCCGAGCCCAAGTCGTTATAACCCCAACAGGATGTGTATAGGTACTCAATACTCATAATATACATGTGTATAGAGAATAAAGGATTATTACTTATTATTTTATCAACAATTCGCTATATCAACCAGAGACGTACCATATGAGAGGGTTCAGTACCCGTGTTAATTTTTTCGAATAATACAAGCCATTCAGCGTTGGAAACTCATTATGCTACAATAATCATTGGAAATTTTCACTACTAGACTCAATGAAGTACGAATTGCAAATAATACACAATTTTGTAAAAATAAACCGCAAGATAATGGCTTTGTGTAAGACATTTGGGTACATTTAGCTTGAATAATTCTATACAATTTATATTTGTTTTATGTTTAGCCCCCCCCCCCTCTTAAATACTCTTGGGTACGCCATTGCTACCATTGCTATCAATAGGATTACCTTACAATGATTTGAGCAAATTCGATTTTGATTACACATTATTATCGTAATATTTTCAAATTTTTAAAATGTTGACCATTTTCCGCAAGCTTATACCGAAATAGTTTTTGATTTTTGATTAGGTAACAATATCATTTATTCGTTTTTCACATTCGCGCGAATATTTATCTATACAATTTTTCACGTTTTTATAGGTTAGGCGATAATGATCTTATAGAGTCCTTCAAAAATACCATATAATATGTCTTAAAAGCTCTACAAAAAAAAAAAAAAAATCTTGATAGTAATTTTATTTCTATTCCGCGAGTTCAATTTTTTAATTTTTCGTATTTTTTTTTTTCAAAGCATTCGTAATTGTGACTTTTCTAACTATGTAATATGTAGTCTATTATTATACAGTCTGATTTATATTTGTCGGAACAATAACCTGCAATCGATTTTATGTCCAATCAAAAATTGTTAATGACAGTCCGCTGCAGGTTGATTACCTACACTATACAGCCTAATACAAGGTGATTTTTTTTATCACGATCCATTACTATTATTTTGATCAATGTGTTATACTTAACTGCTGCTACTAGGTTCTAAACTCATGAAAGATAAATCAATGAAAACAGTGTTCAAATAGAGTTAGGTTAAACGATTCCATGATAATAATGAGAAAAAAAAATGAATAAACTGAAATAAATTTACTTAATATCTTTCGAGAAAATCGCCGGATCACGGATAAAATAATCACTCTGTATTATGTGTAATATATGTAAGGTTAGACTGTAAACCGCCAAAAGCGACATCGCCGGTAGGAACAAATTAATTGAATTTTTGCAAGTCGTAAACGGTCACCATCGCTATAGTGTGAAATTGAAATTAGATTTTCCGTATTTCGTTGTGCCGCGAAACAAATTCGTTAACAAGGTCGCACGCGACGGATACACGAATTACGGATCCACAAAATTTGCAAACAAATTCACCTACATCCGGCGTTTCTCCAGACAGGTGCCTACTGAAATATCTATCTGAAATCAGTTAAAATGTAGCGAATACTCTTAATTGAAATCTTTTGAATTATTATTTTTAATTTTTTGATGAAATGTGATTCTTTGTTCGATTTGAAAAAAAAAAAAATAGCTGATACTGCCGATGGGCGTGCCACCGTTTTAGACGGAACGTTCCGATGGATGATAAATAGAGTACCTAATTAATTTTATAACTGCACGCAACAACAAATCATCGCTAATGAAATATTATTTTGAACGACGTTCGATTAAACATGTTTTGAAATGCCGCGATTTTAGTATTATCTACATGGAATACTGAGTTACGTTAATTTTTTTATTTTGTTTTTCACCTAGTACAGCTTACGATAAACAGAGTATTAAATATTCAAGTATTTATTACGCAGTATTTATTACACGGCCAAACAGTTTTATTTGCATTTTAACTTTTAAAATTGCAATACTTTGTTTTATATTTATTTTATAATGTTAAATAAATAAGTCAAATCAAATATTTTTTTAAAAAATTCGAAAATGACAAATACCTATAAATAACTAAAAAATTGTCAGAATATGTAAAAAAAAAAAAATGTTTAAAAAAGGCTAATATAAACATTTTGTGAGAATTTCTGGTCTCTGTGATTGTTTTTAATCGAATTAAAACAAAAAAACCAAAATCGAAAATAATGAAACCACCAATGCTGTAAACCTTCCGGTTCATCCAAATTATTAAGATAATTACAAGAAAAAAAAAAATGACCTTCTCAATGCACCAACCAAACACAGTCTGATTTCAGAAGAGATACTACACTTGAAAATCGAAACCTTAATATCAGTTGCGTTATAAAGCAATAACAAACTCAAATACCTTGTGTTTATTTGAAATTTGAATATTAAATATTTATATTCACAGAGGGATTAGTAAATAATATTAATGAAACATGAACTCAAATATTTGTTTTCGTTATTCGTATAACGTTTTATCTGTAGATAAATTATTTGGGCAGGGGTGGCGAAATGATATGTTTGTCCTCATAAATAAAACGGAGAGGGTGGAGAACAGTGCCCTATTCCGACGTCACAGAATCGACGTTTAATAGTTGGCCGATTAATGACATAATATTTGATTCGTTATACTATAATCAGTAATCGGTTTGTTCAATAAAATACCGAGTGATAAAAAGGTAATCTCAGAACTGTTGTTCTGCAACTGGCATAAACTAGCCGAAAAAAAAATGTTTAGAAAATTATTCAAATATTTTTCGATACATTTGAATATATTTCGTTAATTCTCGTTCGGTTACATATTTTGAACACGTTTCTATAATGCGTTCGAATTTAAAACAAAATCATTATACACAAGACTGGACTCGGACCGATACGAAGCGTCGATGGCGTGGCCCGCCGGCGGCTCACCTGTAACCTTTTTAGCCACGCGTCACAGCATGCGATCATGGCACAGTGTGCTTCAAAGCTCTGTTTGTTTTTACTTTACTTTGCAGGGCGGAGACCCGAGAGTTATCTGTAATTTTTTTTTGCCGCTGTACGGCTTTCATAAAACGCGCCGTAAATTATTTATTGTTCGGCGCCACACTGAAAATGGCGGCTGTTTAGCCGTTCGCATTTATTGCCTAAATTACATCATCGGCATACAATACATTGCACTGTGCACGCGCACACACGCGAAAGCCCATGACCTATATTCGACTGTAGTAACGCAATTCGAAATATAAAATATACCGTGTGCGGCCATATTTTTACGCTCTTATATGTATACTTGTACACTCGGTACATAATGTACAGTAATATCGTTAACGCGTAACCGGATACGATTGCCCGTAGTGTATGCGTGAATAGTAAAAAAAAAAAAAATTTAAAAAAAATATCCTATGCGACAGATTTGTTTTCACTAATCGAGCGATTATAAATAATATCATCTTTGCAGTGTGACGTGACGGGTATACACTCGCATCGTTTTGAGTTCGAGATAACAATATGATACACAGCCCGCTGCATGGGGCTATTATCGCGAATGCAATAAAGTGCGTATGCGCAGTCTACTTTAGCGGCGGGGAGGGGACGCGGTTATTGCACAGGATTCGGGCGTCCTCGTCGCGTACAATTACGGATTACATTATCCTATTTCACAATCGTTCACGGACCCGAAATGCTTTATTCTACAGGTATGGCCAAAAGTCCAATTGTCCGATTTACGCGAACCGAATAGACTTAAGTCCGTGATTAGTTTTTGTACGTTTTTCGCGAAAAAAATAAAAATAAAATAAAAACGGTTACTAACTGGAAACGGAATTGGCATCTTTAGAATCTATCCGGATTTATCCTTATTTATTTATTTCCAATCCTTTTTTCTCGCGATAAATGTACGCACGTTAACTTTGGACTTTTGTTTTTTTTTTTCGAATCGCATAAATCCACAGAGCTGGCTTACACGTATGACCCCTGTGTTATACCAGTTTTTCTCTACTCTTTTCGTTATTTATTAGATTCAAACATCAACCTCGGGGCCTCACGTAAACTGCACACGTTATTATTAATGTCGTTTTCTATGAAATCAAACGTACGATTTAACGAAAAACACGAATAGAAATGTGTACGTTGAATACTGAAAACTGATATAAAAATCGATTGCGTGCGATATTTTATGTGCGAGTACATACCGACGTCCGCGTCCCGTTATAGTTCCTAACACTATTTCAATTTAACAGTAGGTAGGTATACCAGTCGACAAAAATGTCACGTAGATTTACGACAAAGGCACATTCCATGTAATATACTTTGGTGTTTATTTTTGAAACCTACTGACAAAAGTCGCTATACAAATATCGCCGTGTGGTTACGGACAACGTTTGTAACAACCGATGGCATTCCGGTTTCCCGTGTAAATTTGCGACGTCCTCAAGAATTTCTCGATACACCCCAGAACACTAATGTCGACATCGCAGTTTCTATTTAGTCTTAAATTCAATTAGCCGGTTTTTGAAATCATTATTATAGTCTTCGGTAGTCTAATACTAGCGTTTTGAATGCATAACAGTTCGTTGTGGTTTCTTTTCTTTTTTTTTTTTTTTTTTGGCCAGCTTCCTACTCGCGTTTAAATATAATTTCGATTATATCGAGTTTCTTTTTTGCAATTATTTTTAATTTCGGTTATTTCCGCGCGATTTTGAATTGAAGTAGGTATACAGTGCATGCGTATACTTCTATGGTTTCCATTGTCCGGTTTAGGTTTTTAAACAAATTCTACTATACATTATATAATATTACGTTGGGCACCTTTTAACTTTACTAATCTAAGTTGTCGGCGTTGAACTCGGTTTATTCCATGGGCGTCGTTTGAGATATTGCAGGGTATTCTCATACACACCTAAAATTCACCAAGACTGCATTCTGGCCCGACTATATTATTTTTGCGCGGTAATTACCGTAGTCTCGGTAACCAAAAAAAAATCTGAAAATATAATTAAATAAACACGAGTAAAAAAATGGTTAAAAAATATAACATAATATGTATTGCATTATGTATAGCGTTATACTTAATGCAACCTGTAAAGTAACGTTTTTGATAGTTCAACGACACTAAGCCAGTTAAAAAAAAAAAAAATCTTAGATCTAGCTATAAAGTTATTAAAATGGCAATCGGTACAATTTTGATCACACCATTGAATAAATGGTATTTACCAAAGTATTGGTGCTTACTGAAAAGACAATATTCAGTGCAAAAATCTATATGAAAAAATCATTGAGTAAATTTTCAAAGTTTGGCATATTATGTATAACAATGACATACCCACAGTTTTCAAATCATCATAACTTCTAAAATAATAGTTTCCGAAAAACTCCGAGTGCACCATCATCTTAAAGCACTCCGTGTTTTCAAGAAAGAAAAAAAAAATCGTTTTTTGAAGGTTTTGAAGTTTTTCGAGTGTCTGGATATTCAGTAGCCTCAGACGGTCTTTCTAAATATATTGTTCAAGTTAGGAAGAAAATACAGAAAAAATTACTCAATGCAACGGAACAGGCATGACAATATAATTTACGATTATTATAATATTTTTGTTTTATTAGGTATGTAAATTTAATGCGCAAACAAACATCGTTTAAAAATGTCGGTGTTTTTAAAATGATAAATAAAAAATTAAAAAAAAAAAAACAGCAAAACATTTTACGCAATGATCGTCCACAGCGGTGCATACCGCATTTCTTCATAATGTTTAGTGGTTTTTCGTTTTTAGAATTTCGGTTTTTTTTGTTATAATTTATTATAGCCCTAAAAATAAAACTGCCGGGAATGTACAATATACATATTTTTCGTGTTTTTTTTTTTTTTTTATAAACTTTATAACATAATATACATTTAACGCGCAACGCAAACAGGTTTCGGAATATTATTATTAATCGTACGAGAAAACTGAAATAGAAATATACCCAGGTAGGTTTTTAATGGGTGTACGTTCAATTTCTATCGCGTAACATCTTCCAATACGGAAATATAAATCCTGTTTTAGAAATCGGAGTCATCGATCTGTGCGGGCCGTAAATATTATTATTGTCGGGGTCCCGGTATATTTGTATTATTATGTAGGTATACTTTATGTGGTGTTTTGTTTAGTGTTGTTTTCTCCGTAACGGCGACTCTTATCTACAATGTTGTATTATTATTATTTTTTTATTATAACGGTCGACGGTGATCGCGCGGCCATTGCTCGAATTGAGAGGGGGGGGGGGGGTCGCAGAGGGGGATTCCGTACCTCAACTAATTTTTCAGAAATTTTAGAGTTAAATTATTTCCAGTGGAACGCGGGATAGGTACGTATTTTCGTATTTTTATTAAAACTTGTACATTAAACGCACATAAAAGAAACCTTTTTATTTTTTTACCACTAATCGTAATTCATGATAAACATCGGGTTAAATTGTCGAGCCTTTTCACCGGGCCAAAACAATGTTAATCGCTTTAAACCAAACACGAAATTGAAAAAACTTGATAATTTCAAATTTCTAAACATTGACTAACAGAACAATTGACGGAATTTTTTGAAAATTGTAATCGTGTCTTGAAAGAGCTATTTTTAAGTATTTGGTGAAATTTTCGATTTTAACAATTATTTTTTACTACAATATAAAAAAAAAAAAAAAAATCGAATATACCAAACGTTTTTCTCGATTTTCCCCGATTATTAAAAATACAAGTAAAATTAAAAATGTATTTCCTTATTGCACCATATTTGATAGAAAATTTGTTTACAGACAGGCAAAAGAAAAAAAAGACATTTCTATCGTAAATCTATCGTAGTAGAATCCAAACTAAATGTCTGTGCAAACAAAGGTTTCTTCGTAAGTTATTAACCGTTGAGTCGTGTTTAAAAATTGATACACGGGTGAGGAAGGAGTGGCAAACTATCTTGAGTTAAATAATTGCAAAGGATGCTAATTTTTTTTGAGCCGTATAGTATATTACGACGAACCGAGAAGTAAATTTTGACCATGTTTTCTTAACTTTTTTTTTATCAAGTACAACTAATGACGAATCTAGAGTAAAATTGTTTTGACAATTTAATATATAATTTAATAACATAACAATTTGACAAAAAACCAATCTATAATAAACTCGAAAATGTTAAATAGCTTTAATATCGTCAGAGCGTTTTAAAAATATTACCACGTATAGCAATGGCTAATATGAGTTCCTATTACGAGTAAACTTCAGGTCTCTAAGATTGATTTAAACTAATTTATAGCTAAAAACGACCGAAGTAAAGCTTTAACTCCGGTGTTTTTTCAATTATTAAGAAAAAGAACAAGGAAAATTGACATCCAAATGTACCAACTAGACCAAAACGATTTCCCACTTGAAATTTAGAGTACGATTATTGGTAAAAATCGGAGACAAAAAAAAAAAAAAAAACAAAACCAAATAAAATACATCTTAGTAAAACCTTAAATTCTTTGCTGCACCCAGAATCTAAAACAAAAAGTTGTTTTGGAGGTCAATACTCAAAACAAATATCGATTTTTTTATTTGTTTTGGTTATTATTTATTACTAATATTATTATTAAATATTTTTTAATAATGCTTACTATAACAACAATATTAATATTTACCACGTACCGACTATGGGTTGTAGTTGACATTTATGAGTAATAATTATTTTTATTGAGTTTTATAGCAGTCGAACGGCGGTACCTTCTACCTATATTTATTTAATTTCGTGTTTTTTTTTCTTTCTTAAAAATATATTTAGGCACTCGAAAACAAACATTAAACAAATTTGTTTAGTATATTGTTTTGGAAAAAAAAAAAAAAATAGTCCTATATTACAGGATCGTTCATAAATAACGGTCTACATAAACTGTTGGTTTTACGGTTTTATTTCGATAAACAAATAGTTTTACACCCGTGCATGTATATGTGTATAGGTATTATTATAATATTTACTCAATGCCTTCTCAATATTAGTACCTAAATTATTTTTGTCGATGATATTTTATTGTACAATATTATTATAGGCTTATGATATCATTAATGTAAAAAAGACGTCCTAGGATAATGGGGACGGGTGCAGCCGCTGTTTTAGGTAATTTAATGGATGCAACCTGTAAGCAACGATAAAATATTGTTTACGAAAAAATGATTCTGAGAGGAGTTCAGTTGATAGTGACGATCTTTCAACAATATATATGCCATATTATAGTAAAATTATTAAACAGGCTTATTATATTTTCTTTAAAAATATTTGTTTGATGTTGTACCAATTTTCCCGGTTTTTCACATTTGCTGGGAAAACTCCTGAAAAAATCGAAAAATGACATCTTTAAAGTACCTCCCTAGTGATATTTCCTTTTAGAGACATTTCTATGATTGTTGGAGCAAAATCGATGGTAGACAAGTTGTCCACAGAAGAAAAAAATAGTAATATTATACAAATATATTTCATTCATTTTCCCGTTTTTCATCAGTTTTTTTTTTTTAGGTTTTTCGCATTTGGATGAGTAAACTCTTGAGAAAATTGAAAAATGACTTCCTTAAAGTGGGTACCTCCCCCTAAAAATGTGTTATTTGTGTATTATTAATTAATTAACACTCGGGTGTAACTGTTAGTAATACAAATTTAAGATCATATAATATTATACAAGTCATGAGGAGAGCTAGACTACGACTTACGACTACAGTACTACACGTGTACACAACCGTCATGTACTCATGTGTGTGGGTGTGGGGAGCGTCATCGTACAATGACAACTACAATCTATGTTATCGGTGTTAACTTAAAACTCCCTCACCAACACAGGTTTCTTTTCAGAATAGGTGCTACACATACAAATCGGAGCAAGATCTCTGGTAGATAAGTTGTCCACAAATAAAAAGAAAAACAAACATCTTTGTAAAACTATAAGTTTCTTTATTCCACTCAGAATCTAAAAGATTCACTACGAACACTTTTTTATCTTTCAAAATATATTTTAAATATCTACCTATAAGTGTTCCTTCGAAAGAAATTTAAACAAATAAACTCCCCGAAATCCATAGATATATTTTGAATATATATATTCAACAAGTGTTACTAACATGTATATTGACCATAGATAAACAGGACAATTCAGAATGATTCACTCGGTTTAAAATCGTTTTTTAATGATTATCCACATCATAAACTCTTTCTTATCAAATTATATACTTAATAACTGAGGGGAATTACATAGATAATAAAGACATGGATAGGTCATGGACTATAGTTTTTTGGTTTTTGAACGATAAGAAACTGAGACCATTTTTGTCTTTTCCTCGACACATAATATATGATTACGTTATTGTTTATAAGTTTTTTGAAAAAAACTAAAACTTATATCCATAAACATTGTAATGTCTCAACTCAACGCCCGTTTTAAGCATAGATCAAAAAGGATAGCTCCACATCGTAACGGAGGGAATGATAACAAATCTTATCTAAAATCACGTTAGCGCTAGGAGCACTTTGGTAATTGACCTTAGTTGGCCGCCATTCCGGGCACCGAGCCTCTTTTGAGATTAGTATCGGCACGCGCTATCCGTGTCTTTATTATTTACGGGAAATAACGAGTTTTAGTTCGGCATTAATTCATCAATTGATACCATCATTTATCGTAATAACGATCGAATGTTGTCGACCGGACAACACAAAATATGTTAAAAACGTGAACCATCAAAAACGGCACAATCCGATTTTCGTCGTCGTTTCGCGATAAATCAGACTGTCCAGAGCATCCACCGGGGGGGGGNGGGGGGGGGGGGGTATAAGCAATCTGGGCGTCTGCGCAAATGAAAGAACACGAGGCGGCCTCGAGTAACCGAGGGCAATATCAAACGGATTGGAGAGATTTTTCAACGTACTCCGACCAGACGTTGTTCGCGCGACACATACAATATGTATGCGTACCACGACTGAATTCTACATAATATTATTATTTTAGTTTAGGTATCATAATACATTAATGCAATCTGGAAACTAAAATATTCAACCATTAAAAATCGGATGAATTATTTCGGATAACTACGGTATAATACTAGATAGCTAACATGGTGTTATTACAGTACCACTACAACGACACCGTTGGTCGTTTACAAAGTGGCCATTATCTGTAAACAAACATTATCGTTTTTTTTTCTGACATTATTAAGTTTGTGTATCGTGGTTCGTGGCTTTTGGTGTTCAAACGTTATTTGGCCTACCGTCGAATTATTTTACACACAGAACAAACTGTATACTAAAATCAATATCAGTTGTTATTGAACATATTGCGAACGAAAATTAATAATAATTTATTTTCTCGTACGGCTATAAGTTGTAATATTAACGTCGCGCAGTGATCATCGGTATAACGTAATAAATAATAAACGCATACGTGTAGTCAAATAGCTTTGCAAATTTTAAATTGCGTTTTAATGCGTTTAGTTTTATCAAATTAAAGTGAATAATATTAATTCTCTAAATTATAATACGAAATATCAATTATCTTTATTGTATGATGATAACACAATATTTGTAAATGCGGGCCACTTGGTAAACGGCGAATGGTTTCGCGTCATATCAGTTGTACGTTAACTAACACATTATAATATATACTCTATGGTATTGCCTAACAATATGTCGGATATTACTTAAACATGCTTTTGAAAGTTTTTTCACCGGAAATCTTAAACATGTTCAACCGGCTTTTTTTTTATGTATACATTTTTTTTTTCTTCTAAATAACGTTATTGTTGTAAAACAATTGCAAGTACATTTTTTGATTACTCTGCGTACAATAATTCCTATGGATCAAAAATGTTTGTTTTCCCAATTTTTAGATAATGGGTGTACCCCATTGTTTTACCGGAATGTAATTTTTTATCTGTGAAAATATCTTATTTTGTTTAGTAAAAATGCTTTAAACATTATTCACATCACATATGTATACCTTAAAAGATGCTGATTCTTCAACCAGCGGTACTTTATTCCAAAAAAAAATATCATCTAGATCCATTAGAATAGTTTTTCTAAAAAACAGCCAACCACAAATGACGATACATTGTTTTATTCTTCTTATAGTAATTTTTGAATTATCAGTTTACCGCTCGGATTGATTTTTCGGTTTGAAATTATTATCTCATACCCTATAGATTCTGAACTTCCCGTACACAACAGTACCCATGGTTCGAAGTGCGTCCGTCTTTTGAATATTGGCATAATTAATAATCAATTTAACGAAGGCATATTGTAAAATTAATTTTAGAGTCTGAGCAAAGCGAGGAATTTATTGGTTTTACTATGATTTTGTTTTTGTCCGCAAACAACGTTTTTACCAGAAATCCTACTTCAATCAAAAAATCTAAAACTTTATTAGCACTTTCCTGTATAATAGCCGGTGTACCGAGGAGGTTACTTTTTGATTTTTCTTATATAGTTTGCTTAATAAATGGGAACAACTGGCAATTTGTTGTTGATTTCGATCGTTTACCTTGGAAAAAATGAACGAATACGACTAATAACACTCTTCAGAATCGGTTTTCATTAGCGATGGTTTACATCGTTTTTTTTCTGTACACAATAATTATATATTATTATATTGTGTAATTTGCACAAATTTATGTCTCGAAACCCTTCGTTTTCGTTATTTGTTTATTACACATGCATTGCCGCGTAAAGAATTGCAGTATTTGTATTTTTTCAAGGCTCACGGTTTTCACCGTCTTGTGAATGCCATTATTATTTTCGATTTGTTTTTGTTTTATCAATTGTACACTTAGAGAAGAAAACAACATAATAATAATAATATTTTCTTCGAACACGTTTAAATAAAGCGAACAATAAAAAAAAAAAAAATAATAAACTGATAGTAAAAAAAAATAATTCATAGCTACAAAAATAATAATATTGAAAAAAAGAAAAGAAAAAAAACACGAATAAGTGGTTTTTTTTTTATGACCGCAGCAATAATATTTTTGGTGAGTGATTTATCATTTATGTACATTATAATAATTTTTTCCTTTATTTATACAATTCGTATATTATTCGTTTTAAATTTAAACAACAAAACCACGTCAGCGGTAAAACGTTATCGACAAAAAAAAAAAAAGAAAAAGAAAAAAAAAATCGATCACTATAATAGGTTTTTTATTAGGTATAGTCAATAATAATAATAATAATTATAACAATAATTATTATTAAAACATGTTTTCAATATGTATGTTTGGCGTTCAATTAGTTGAAGTCGATACCTAATAGTCCGTTACTACTGATTTTTAGATTCTGAGCGCAAGGGGAAATTTATTGGTTTACTATAATGCGCGCTTCTCTTTTCCGTCTGTAAACAACTTGTCTACGTTTCTACCTATAACAGTGGCACACCCATCAACAGTAACAACAATTTTTTTTTTTTTGATTTTTCGTTTTCATATTATATTCATTATTCGCAGTACAACGTCCACGGGTTTTTCGGGTCCGAAAATTTGTGGGCAGTGTTTTCGCACAGGTTAGGATACGATCGCGGAACTCTCAGGACTGTTGAATTTGAATGGATTGTCGATCGAACAGTAATTACATGGAGCATACAACGTTATTATAATGCACATAACTGTAAATACTGAAATACCCATTCGACAGTAACAATGTAACGACGACAAACAAGCCCACTCACTATACGCGAGTACAGGTTAGGTTAGGAAGAAAAATAAGAATAATATTTGCCGACGACGGAGAAAGCTATTCAGTGAAATCAGCGGCGCATGCGAATATGATTTACAATAATAATTTGTTGTATTATTATTGTGCGTTATCGTTGAAATTATCGGTTATTTTAGAATTTTTTCTTCACTGTGCGTCAACAATTTTTCGATCATATTTTTCTACCTGTGTCGGTGTAGCACTCGAGGAGGTAATTTTTTTTTGAATTCCCGTGCTATGCCCAGGGGCGCATCCCGAACAAGTAAACGAGGATGGGGGGGGCGGGATTCAATCCATTAAATGTCACAGGTACACTATGACGGAAATCAAGCTATGAATATATTCGACTGTTCCCATTGTCCCCTTTGGATTTCCGATTTCCATCGTACAACGAGTTGCAAAATTACGGAAATGGATATTATTTGCAAATGCTTAAACCAAGTAAAGAAACAAAAAAAAAAAATCAACGTTTTTACAGACAAATTACGGGTACAGCAAAAAAAAAAAAACCCAGAAAACGTTTTCGACACCGTAAAACGCGTACTCGAGTCAATAATAATATATCATGTCCGAGCTCGGTAATCCACACGTGTCTCGCGTTTGTATCACATTATTATAATATTACATTCTGCTCGCGGTCAGAGTATATCATTTAAAAACGAACGTACGGAAATGTTAAATTTAAATGTGTATTACGATAGGTTCAACGTGCACTGAAACCTACAGGTTGTTTGTACACATATTTAATATATAATAGGCCGCGAAGGTCATGGTCGTTGAAACTCGCCGATTTTATAAACGCACGTTGCGTTCTAATACGCGTAAATAATATTCGTTTTGCGGTATTCAAAGGCGAGTAGGGCACGGAGAATAGGTAATAATTAGGGCTCGCGACTTTATCCAATTAGAATCCACAAAAAGCGATAAATAAAAACGTCAAAAAAAGGTCTGCCAATGCACTAAATAAAAAAACACAATAATATGTATGTTTTTAAAAGTCCCCCCCCCGCCTATAATGGATTTCACTTAAAAATGACAATTTTCGAAGACGGCAAAAATTATTAATACAAGGTTTTTAAATAAAATTTGAATTATTATAAAAAAAGCATGTGTTAGATAGTCGCATTTAATGGTTAGACATTTTAAACCCCTCTGGGCCTTTTGTTATTTGTGCTAAAATTTTTCAGAGCTCTTTTGACATTTATAAGCTGTTTTCCGTGGATTTAAAATGCACAAGGTTCCGAGCTCTGGTAATAATAAACCCGAACGTTTTTCACCTCAATACGATGCAGGTCACACAGGTGTTCCAGTTCCGCGGCGCACGGTCGTCAATTAAAGCTTTGCGTTATTTTGTTCGCTGCAAACGCTGCAACATTTTATAATGTGTAATAACCTACTCCGTATTGCATTATAAATATTCAAGGGCGGGGTTTTTTTTTTTTTTAATATAAGTTTGAAAGGGGGTCAGTTAAAAATCAAAAGCTTATACACAAGATATAATGATCGTTGTCTTGCGATACTACTTTTCGTTTATATTCGAATTTTAATTAAAATTATTCAAATCAATCTCCTAAGCGAATACGAACAATTATAGAAAAAATTACGATCTTTCGTTTGGTATCAATTTTTTTTTTTTATTAAAACCGACATACATTTAGTTTTTATTTGAGTTTAAATCCGAAAAAATCGGGCAAATTTCGTTGTCGTGCGGTAATACTTTTCGTTTATGTTCGAATTTTAATTAAAGTCATCAATTAAAATAATTATATAATATATCAAAAAAAAAAAAAAAAAAATTAAAAAAATGAACTTCTATTTTCTTTTTATCAAAGGCTTTGCTTTGTCGCCATTGCAAATCTTGATCTCGATTCATTTCTTTTCATATCGGCAATTTCTTCATAGCGGCGGGAACCTCACTCCCTTGGAGATTTTAGCCCCTCCAAAGCCTCAAGGGCCAAACCTTATGTTTATCTATAGATATTGTAACTCAAATTAGGAATTACATAATCAGATTTGATGTTATATTCTTATCAGTTAGGTACATTTTATCGTGGCTAAATATCAAATAATAAAGGACCTTCCATTGTGTACATTATATAGGTATGATGAATGTACGGCGACATTAAGGTTCATTTTCGTTGTGGGATGCGGACCAAGTGTGCTCCATGATTTTATTGTAATATTACAAAATTTATAAAATTATAAAACGCATATTTTTAAGGTATACCTTTTAATCATAATTCGGTATGAAAAAATATGATTCGTTAATATAATAGTCTCTCTCTCTCTTTTTCTCCCCGGAAAATCATCCTCAAATACCCCTCTGGTCTTCCTTTGCGACCCACCTCTAAAATATTTTTTTCCGATACGAATTGTGCCTCAGCGTAACATATTGTGACAGGATATTTTCCCGTTTCTCTCTCTCATAACGCGGCAGGCATATTGAACGAAATCTTTTTTTCCTCAACTCGTCTCGACACTTCGATGTCTAAATCAAATTTAGAAAACTGCTAAATTCTGATAAAAAAAAAAAAATCACCCGGTATATAATGGAACTAATCGATTAAAACGATGCATCTCATTATCGCTGTGTGCACCTATCGTTTAAACATTATTGTTCGTAATAATTTATAATAATGTTATTATGCACGTCGCGGTGTGCGGTTCAAAGTTTGAAAAAAAAAATAAAAATATTCTATTAAAAGTATCATCGCTTAGTTATTGTGTAGCCGTGTACAGCGTGGTATAAGTTGTCGTTTGCCATGTGCGCGAACGCGATGGTTATCTCGTATGCGCTCGCGCGATTAATATAAAATTATGCTGTAAAACAGATGTCATTGCTCTTTATTAAACGCACACAACACAACAAATATTAGTGTGAATGGGGAAAAAAAAAAAAAAAAAAACGTGCAAAGTTCGCTTTATTTTTAAACGAAATTAATAGTATTATTTCACGTTTTATTTTTTATTATTATTATTATTATTATTTTTTTTTTTCGAGTTTCGTGTCTCTACGAAGAAAACCTACACACAATTATTATTGCGAGAAATAAGTTTCAAAAAAAAAAAAAAAAAAAAAAAAAACGAAAAAACGAAAATGAAACACAACACGTATAAACAACAACAACAACAACAATAATAATAACGATAAAATAATCTATTATAATCATTGTTGAAAAATTAGGTTATAATTATCGTGTTGTATTGATTTCGTCTCGGGACGCGTAGAACGTACGGAACACTCCGCTCGGACGTAACGCAATAAATTATTATTGTCAATGCACAATTAATAAAAAAAAAAAAAACAATCCGCTTCGTGCGGCGGGATCCGTCTCGGTTTTATTTTCACTCATTTCCACCGACTACGGGCAATCGGGTTCGACCGCATTAATGGCCGTGCGAACGTATTTCATTAATATTAATGGCCGACCGGAATGCACTGTGGACGGTTTTACGTTAAATTGAAATTAGTGTCCGTATTTACAGTGCGCGTTCGCGCGACCGTAATTGCGGATAATGCCGTCGTAATAACGCACACCGTGCGAACCGGCGGTTACCGTCGAAAATTTCGAAATATTCTTCGAAATTTAACAACGGCCCGTCTGCGGATCGAACCGTTACGATTATCGCGCGTAGATCGTGGGCGTGCGCGTCGGCCCGGGGGGCGGGGGTGTATAACCGCACACAGAGAGCCGATAATCGGGCCGGAGTATTTTCCAACATCGGATAGATAACGATAACGCGAATTACAAGGGGGTTAGATATTTTACAAAAGAGGGCGGAATGGGTGCTGAAATATATACACGTACAGTGAAACCTCTGAATAGCGGACACTCTTGGTCACCAACATTTTGTCCGTTATTCGGAGGGGATACATTTTTTCTACCAGTCATCAACAGCTATTCTATCAACGGCTGAAGCTTAGCCCCACAGATAGATTTAAACGAAATGTTATGCCTTTTTCGAAATTTTTCCAGCCACCCGTTTGAAGCTTTAAAGCCGTTTAATCCGTGAACTTCGGCAAGTTGTTTAACCGAGTTTGTATTTTTTTCTCGAGTTTTGCCAAACGCTATTGGGAGGTGTCCCGTTAGTGGAGGTTTCACTGTATATATATTCGTATTATAACGTCGTTCGTCGTTCGCTACGCCACCGGGTGCGGATGATGTAAACTATAAACTGGGCGCCCATGTCCAATGTGAACGGTCTACGGTTAAACCGCGTAAGACGGGACAACGTAACAAAACGCGATAGAAAAACTAAGTTACCGTACTTGAATCAAGCGGAAGTTAACGAGGAAGCTTCGAGAACTTGATGAGTTTAATGAGGATGCTTTAGTTAACGTCACAGAGGTTTTTAACGAAATGTTAACTCGAATTAGTTTCATTAAAAATAAACCCGTTGATATTGGCTTATAACGTATAAAATCGAACTATTCTCATTTGTTTTTACCGAGGGACACGTGTGTAGGATTTGAAGATCGCAGTTTATTTTCAATCCCAATTTGAATAACGTTTTTACCCATTATCGGAAAAAACATTTTGGAAGTCTAGACTCCACGTTTTGCCTGAAAGTTTGGTTGGATACGTGTAGTTAGCTCTCAGCAACGTCCCTCAATTGTTGATAAATATAGTCTCCATCTATCTCTGCAAGTTTTTCCCACTTTAACCACCGTATAAAAGTCTAATAAATGAAAATTTGATATATTATTCTTCAGTTTTTCGTTGAGATAACAATGTAGTTAAGGGATAAGTAAAATATTGGAAAAGTTTCATCAAGCAATAACAACAAGATATAGATAATAATCGAACCCGGCAATAAGGTGGGCTGGTGCGCCTAGTATAAACTCCAAAGATTTTTTTTTTTTATTTCCAATTTTTCTTTAAGAAAAGTAAGAACGCGACGGTAATTTGCTGTGGTTAAAAAGCTGCAACCGTTAATTATTATGTATTTGAAACCGTGACGCTCGCTCGTTAAATTTTCCTCTCGGTTAATTTGTTGGTTTTTCGCGATTTTAAATAACGTTATCGAATAGGTGCCACCGTCTTCTGTGTTAAATGATCGACTAAAGAGTAACTTTAGAGTATTTTCGCTCGTAGAACCAAAAAAAACTCACCTAACAAACCGTTCTGAAAAACGTGAATTTTTATAACTAAACGTTTCATACACCGGTAATACCATGACGATCATTATACACGAACGCGTAAGAATATTCATTAAATTCGTCGTTGTATTTTAATGGCGCGTATATTTTTTTTTTTTTTTTTCGTACACGTTTATATTAATTATTTATTAACGGACAACCGCGTAAAAAAACAGTAGGTATACCAAATACAATAATAAGTGACAATTGAAATACACTGTTTATTGTGAAGTTAAAAATCCTTTATTTAGTAGGTATATAGGGTGTAGCGCGTAGCCAAGATTTTGTGCAGTGCAGCGCGTGTTATTATTATTTTGTCGTGGTGCGGCAGAGGCGAAAAAAAAATATTTTAACAATAATTATTATAAATAAAACTAATATATATATATATATATATATATAGAGAGAGAGAGAGAGAGAGAGAGAGATAGAGGAGGTGTGTACGTAGCGTTGTAGCGGTGCACCACATTTTTTGTCGCAAAAATACGTCGAGTTATAAAAATACAGCAATTTATATAATACAAGAGGAGTAGTTGTCGATGCCCACGTTTTATGGTTTTATACGCGGGTTTCGCGTTGTAAATAAACGAGTTTCAACGTATACCATTCCGTTAAATAGGTACCCCCACGTTTTTAAACATAACATTATACAGGGTCTTTCGAATGTTACGTGTTACAGTTTCGAGAGTATAATAAATAGGATAACGATAGGAGCACGGCCACGACGGGGCGACACTCTCGAAACTGTTGAGTACTCATAATAATTCGGAAGACCCTGTGCATAATAATAATAATAATAATAATATATTTATAGTGTATGTACACATTGATAGTGACAACTGTTCCAATTTTTTTTTTCTTAAACAACGACGGTAAAAATTATTAAATTACACACGCGTCACATTTATTATTCGGTGCATCGCGAACGTTAGAACACTTTTAAAACAATAATATTAGTATTATTATTATTATTATTATTGCCGGTTCGTCAATTATTACAGTATTTATCCGCGCGCCGATAAATTATATTTATTTTTATCGTTTACAAACAGCCGGGAACTATTATAATTTATAGACTATAGTGAAGTAAAAAAAAAAAAAAAAAAAAAAAAAAAATTGTAATTTTAAGTCGATTAGGTCAACTAGGTCGATTGTTATTAATATAGGTATACTTGACCGCAGTGCCGTAACTAAGGGGGGGGGGAGGCACGTGCCAACCCATTTGCCCGAAATCGTTTTTCCCCCTGTAATGCCGTAGTGCAATTTACAGAGATTCGTTATGCCGTTATATTCATAATCAGTAGTACTATTATAAGCTTTATAAAATACATTGTTTTATATTGTTATGTATAATAATACGAATCACCGATTGCAGAAAGTGGACATGTTCAATTTCCGACGAGTTATTACCGGATTTGTATTTATCTCCCTCACGTACATATTTTTTTTTTATGAAAATGGGACTAGTCCATTAAACCGTTATGGAAATGTCAACAGCTAAAGTTAGCGTTTAGTGCAGAAAGGGGACGAGTCCAGGACATGTTCCGTTTCTGCGCTGAGTACCTTAGTAAATTACTGTGACAACGTGGTTTTAGCACAGAATCACTCATTTTGTTCAGATTCTATCATTATCAGCCAACAGTTTTTCATCCTGTTATCTATTAATGTTATTTTGAGTAGATCTGTTTCTGAGTTTGTGTTGTGATAAATTATTATTCAACAATTTTGATTTTAAAATAATCGTGAATTATAAACAAAAAATATCCAAGAAGCAGCTCTAAACCCAAACGATTCCCATAGTAAATTAAAAAAATGAATGATTTAAAACGTCTGAAGCTCTATGTTCCAAAGGATTTTGTTTCCAGTTTTTAGGGAACGATTTTCGAGTGGCCAACTCGCCAACACGGTTTTTTTACTATTTCTATATTTCAAATGTATTTAAAATGGCGAAGTTCAAAAATGAGACATGCCCCACAGTTTTGCACATTTACAGTCATTTTGGCAAATGGTGCGTTTATGTTAGTTTTTGGAAAATATCGAAATGGTGGATAATAACGTGATTAATTGATTTTTATGCGTAACTTCTTCTCAGTCTTGTTTAGATAATTTTTTGTCTTTCGTAAAATTTGGTTTTAGGAACATGTCTCCTTTCTGCAATTAGTGATTCATGCATATATTCTCTTAACAGGCAATGAACTTTGTTTTAACTTTACGTCGTAAAACTAAAGAGGTATAAATAATAAGTGATAAGGGAATAAGGGAGTCATTAAATAACAGGTGATAAGTATTCTAGCTTAACAAAAACTAGTTAACAAATTAAGTTAAAAAAACTTTTTTTCGCTACTGGTTCTGCTTGACCGGACCGGAATTTAATAATTCATTTTTTTCCCCCAGACTAATTACTTATTTGTAATATTGTATATATGTTAATTGGGCAAGTTAATGAATTAATAAATAGTATGTTCTTGGTCACAAAAGTAGCTGGTTTATATCAGAATGTACTTAAGATGACCTTAAACGATTCTAAACATACAAAATTATGTTTTACATATTTATTTTGGCATTTTGGGATTTTATGAAATATTTTAAAGATTTCGTACATTTTTAACGTGAATTGTGTAGTTTTTTTTTCTTAGAATTTATGTGCGTATAAATTTAAAGGGTTTTAGAGCATATGAATCTCTGCTCTAATTGTGAACTATAAAAAAAATAAAAAAATAAAAAAAAGAACGTTTTTCTTCTTTATTCACTAATAATAGTAATAATAATAATAATAATGCAACTTGTACTTTGTAGACTATAACATAATAATATAATATAATGTAAATTATAAATAACAGTTATTGTTTTAATAAGTTATTTTTTAGGTGTTATATAATATATATATATATAGAGCGCTCTAATCCATTGTGTTGTATGTGGTTTAGTTTCTCAGGAAAAAAAAAAAAAAATCAAACAATTTGGCAAGTGTACAAATTTATTCCGAAATAATTTCGCACAAATTAGCTCCGTTTGATACTGCACCAGCCACTGTGTAATCGTGGAAGTGTACGCGTATTTTCTTAATGGTCACTCGTTAGTTTAAATTTTCTTTTACGCACATTTTTCGCGCAATTTCGACGGGAGCCGTGACACGGGAAATAATCGTAAAATGTGCCGTATTAGTTTTCGACGGTTAGAACCTGTAGCGGTATATTAACTTTAAAACAATAATAATTCAACTCGAATGTCATTGGCTGTAATCCCGTGACCTTTGTCTTTATACTGTGGGCACCTGATATTCGTATACATATACACTGTAAACGCGAAAAATGTTATTAAGAAGGAAGTAGCGTAAGTCACTTTATAAAAATTGTCCGTGTCTGTCTGTCCGTATGCGCTTTATCTTTCGTACGGTTGCGAATTTCGGAATGCGATTTTCACCAAACGTTTATGATACAGTGTGGCTCTGAAAGTGGTCCCCGTTGATTTTAAATCCAATATCGCCGAAAGACATTTACTCGTTAACAGGCTTGCGTTACTCCGGACAACCCGGTTCGTAACGGACGTTTTGTATTTTTCGTTTCTCACGAGAACCGGGAAACGATTGCATTAATGTTACACAATTGTCGCCTTCTTCGCTAAACACGACCGCGCGTTATTGCTATAAGAATAGGTAACCGTACGTTGAAACGTTAGAAAAATCGGTATACTTTAGCGATATATTATCGTGTGTTTGTACGCGTTAGAACACGTTTATGCTCATTGACGCCACTGCGCGGATAAATGTTATTTTTTTCTTCTTCTTCGTCCGAAGTTTAAACCAAAAACAAGTTTCAACGTTCTCCCGGTGTCCTCGTAGTTATAGCTAATAAACGGGTAATGAATAGTTCAGTGTTTTTTTATTTCCACGTAATTATTATTAATTCTATCATAGTAAACAATATTAATTATCAACTGTTATACAAATTGGTACCGTAATAATACACGCGTAAGACTATAATAAACAGATCGTCTTGGCGAACGCCCTTGGTATTATTATACCCTATGAAGTATACGGACAGTTAATGCGGTTAGTTTAAAATTAATAAACAAATATTATATTTTAAATTATACGGGCTAAGTAAAAAAAAAAAAAAAAAAACCATCATAAGTATTGTACAACCCTGTAGATTTAAAATAATTGTTTCGAAACATGTTGGACGCATTTAAGCCCGCTGCAGTTACCTACTACTTCCTACTATACATGGTGTTAGATACTTATACGTTTTGTACATTTTTCGACTGTTGATAAGAACGCGTTGAACTGTTTTTTTTTTCTTCTGTCGTTTCCGGCACTGGTATAAGCCATTTATTAGGTGCACTGCAGCTTGTCCGTCTGTAAAAACATTTGTCAGAAATTATTGACATTTTTCCCGCATGACCATTAAACGTAATTTAATATCATTTAGGCATATCTCAGTTTATGCGTACAGTTTCGCTGCATTGCTACCGAAATTTTATCGTGGAGACGGGAAATCTTCGTGAATTACCCTGTATATTATAAATTGTGATGTACACGAGAAAATAATACATATTTTTATTATTTTTTTTTTTTTATCGCGTGTGTGTACAAGCGTAGGAATTTGTTTTCCGGTCCAGTCAACGTGTAAATTAAGGCGGCCACTTAAATTTATTATACTATAATCATCTCCTTAAAAACCGTTTAGACCCATTCCGTCTCTGTTATTATTCTTTTTTTTTTTCATTATTTAAGTTTGATTTAGTAAAATCAGCTGTTTTGTAATAAGTGTAGTTTATATTTTGGAAAACTAACACATGGGCCAGCCGCGTGGTTTCGGGGCGGTCGGCCAATTTAGACGATATTACAATAATATTACACTACGAGCATAATAAGTACCTAAGCACACAGAGTGATTCATTTAACGTAAAACACTAATTGTTTCGCAAAATATTGACTTTTCAAAACGATTTTTTTTTTTTGACAATTTAAGAAACAAAATGCAGTTCTGTAAAATGTTTAACTAGTCGAACTAACACTAGTCGAACGCCGCGCACAGTGACAAAATTCAAAACCGAAAAGTAAAACTCGAATCTAATACTCCATACATTTATGGGGCGTTTAATATAGGTTGCCGTATCAAAATCAAAAGTCGTGTTATAGTCGTGGATAGTAGTGTTATAGTAGTGGATAGTCGTCGTGTTTCCGAAATTAAGGACGACAACAAATAATGGCAATGCAACGTTTTAGATCTGGGAAAACATTGTCAATACATTGCGAAATAACGAGTGTTTTACCGTATTCTGAAATGTAAATATTTTTAATTTATGCTGCAGAATATTATACCCGAAGTCACTTATGGTGACACTTTACTGTATAATATTATAATATCTGCGCCGCGAGTTTAATTGACATTTGTTTACCTCCGTATAACACTTATACTCGCCTATTCGCTGTAAAACGTTTTAACGACTTAAATAAAATTATACACACGTGTAAGTACGCTCGTTTTAATTCGCGGGTTATAGTTACGGCGCACAAGGTAATATGTTTAAGTGGATTACACATGTTATCTCGGAAAAAATTAATTTTTTTTTTTTTTTTTTTTCGAAATTTGTTTTATAGAACAATTCAGAAACAAGCAGCTCCACTATTTTACATTTATGTTGTTTTTCGTCGCGTTATTTTTTTCGGATAAAACCACGATCTCCCTTTGATTTTCAAATGGCGACCTGGCTACATCGAAAATCCCTTAAATAAATGGAGCATTGGTTGAAACAAATGTTGGCGTTGAAACAATTGATTGCCGTCAGCCCGTTGGCGAAATATTCCATTTTCAAGTTTGGGTCGGGGGACAGCAGTGGTGTGACGACACGGCGCGCTGCGTGTTAATAAACGCACCGCTCCATACTCTGCCACTACTCAAACTCGAAAGTGGAGTATTTCGTCAATGGGTTGACGGCAATCAAAAAAAAAAAAAAAAAAATGTCAACACTGAAATTTATCGTTTAACCAATACTCCATTTATTTGTGGAATTTTTTTACGCAAGTTGCGATTTGAAAATCTAAAGTGGTTTTACATCCGGAAATAACGGTGACAGCAGAAAACAACATAAACGTAAAATTGTGGATTTGCTTGTTTCTTAAATGTACTAGAAAGAAAAAAAAAGAAAAGAAAATTCCGAAAAAATTTAATACTCTCCGGGATAATGAGCGTGCCCGCTGAAATGGGTCACCTCGTACAGTTACGGAATACAGCATTATTATTAAGCGGCAAACATCGAGGCGATTCGAATTCGTGGAAATATAGGTACTCGCGCGTATATCGTTCACCGAACTGTAATTTAAATTCATTATTTGCGCATAGCTATTATATTCATCATATTTGTAGCGGTCTACCAGCTGGATTATAATAACACACAGGTATTTTATTTTATTTTATTTCAGTATATTTTATTTTAGGGGACGTTGAACTCTATAATAAAAAAACATTAATTTGTGTACTTATATTAAAAGAAAAAAAAAAAAATCAGTATAATTGTTCAATGTAGGTGCGAGTTATTGTTTGAAAAACAAAAAAAAAAAAAAAAGAGAATACGTTTTTAATGTTATTGGAAACGAAGAGTTATTAATATTATACGAAATGCAAAATTAACACGAGAGTCCAGAGTAAAAACTCGAAAGATAATAAAAAATAAATAAAACTTATACAAATGGCCGATAATGCATTGATGGGTGTACTGTTAACAGTGGCGTATTTTAAGCTTTTTTTCGGGGGGGGGGAGCGAGGGGTGTCCTGACTCTTGGAAATACTATTGCTCCACAAATATTACATAGCTTCATCACGAATTCGTACCTGATTATAAAACATCTTAAAACCTTATAAGTGGTTTTTTTATTGTAAAAATCTTAGGATTGCTACTCAAATTTTTGATTACAATAAAATTATGACAGGAATAAAATATAAACGATTTGACTGAATAAATTAACACTAATTTAACACTTAAATTTACGTAGTAATTTCCCATATCAGTTTAATTAATTTTGTGTATTCGTATATTCACAATTTATTCATGTAATACACATAAACCTAATATTATTATCGTTTTGGTGGTCTCCTATTATTATTATTAATCCATGATGGGCATTTTCAAATTAGTTTTGAAACATTTCGTCATTCGTCAACAATATTTTGCGATACTTCAGTAATGGATAGAACTAGAAAAAAAAATTGAGAGGTCAGCCCCCCGGGACAACGCCCTTAAATACATCACTGACTGTTAGTGTCTGTCACTGTTGTTGGGAAGGCGGGATTTACATTATAGGGTTCTATAATAAAGGTATTTCGCGACCTCGGACTAGAAGAACTGATTATTGGCTAACGTACGTAGTTTAGGTATCCAAATTAAAAAAAAAAAAAAAGAAATTCCAAGGCGACTCTAAAACCGAACAAACTGTTCGAACCGCAGACGAATCGGTGTCGACGAAAAAAACACCACCCGAATCGAGATGATACGGCCTTTTTCGTCGCGGCAGACGGTTTATTAACGCAGCCTAACGTGTAACCTAACCTCGCCTATCATAATGCAATAACAACGATTAAACACTCTTTTAAACGGGTGGCGGTTTTAATGCACCAGCTAATGTACGAATCAAATATACAAATCGCATGGCGCGCACACAATAATTATGTTGTATATTTACGTATATGTACATATATAGGTATCAAGGATATGAAAGTTTAGTTTAAATAGCCGACTGCAAACGCACGTACAGTATATACATTATTTAGAAACGAGATTTAAAAAAAAAAAAAAAAAAAAAAAATTGTGCAATATCGTACCGTGTGTGGTAACGCGTTACTGGAACTTAAATATTTATTCATACATGTATCTACGAAATTATTAATTGGACACATTCGATTATTGCATCAGCCATATTATACTACGATATAATATAATACGTCTTGTTTTATTTAGTTTATTACATTTTTCAGTGTTTACGCGTTGTGTTTTTTAACGACGACAAGCGAAAACGTGTTCACCGAAATCTTAAATTCTGAGCAAAGCGAGGAAAACATGTATTCGGTTTTGTTGTAATGGGTTTTTTTTGTCTTTTGGATTCGAAGCGTAGCGAGATTTTATCTTGGAAATTTTATCACGTTGGTGCATTAGTGAGGAGGTCAGTTTGTGGTCAGCTTCCAAGGGGTTTTCAAAAGGATTGAGAAAAACTGGAAAGAAAAATTTCGGTAAAACGGTCAAAAGAATTAAGGCGCGCCGAGCCGTGGCGTTACCGATTTCATTGTTAATAATTTTTGCAAAAACTATGTTTTCAACCAGAAATATTGCTCCAATAGAAAAATGACACGAGACCGTTTTTGTTGTTAAAGCCGTTCTTTTTCCGTAATTTTCCGAGTGGTTTTCATGATAATTAGGAAAACCTGGAAAAATACATAGAAAAATCGGAAAATGTACGAAATTTATTATTTTGAATCTTGGTTTTTTTGTTGCGATTTAGTTAAAAATATTCGTGGAAATCTGAAATTTAGATAATTCAATCATTTTTGAGCTATTTATAGACATTTATATTTTTTACGTAATTTTTATTTGGTATGTATACTGAGCATAAAACTATCCCAGGCCTCATTCATTATTTTTAAAGTTAAAAATGAATTTTTATTAAGCCGGTGTTTTTTGTGCTGGACAGGTGTTTACGGTTGTTAAACGCTTCTCCCAAGCTTATTGAATCCGTCACGATTTTTATTTGGGTACAACAAATTTGATTACATATTTTAGGTACCAATCTCCTATAATAATAACAGTAATAAAATATAGTATTCGACTAATTTCGAACTATTCAAAATAATTAAATTTAAATATTACGACCGTTTGTTTTTATCGTTGCAAAATATATACATGTTTTTTAAATAATTTTGAGTACGTATTTATTTGAACCACTCACATTACCTATATACGGTATACAGTAATTTATTGGCTTTATCGCTAAATTTGAAAATTATTTATTCGCCACTGATCGTAATAATTTAAGACATTATTATACGCGCGAGAAATAATAGGAATAAATATCGTATAGTATTTGAATTTAAGCAATTGAATTATCCGAATTGTAGTTGAAAAGTTAGTTGTATAACCTTGTAATAAAATAATATGCAACGGACATTGCGTATAATTATAATAGTACTAGGTAATAGGCGTGTGCATTTCTTGAAACATTTAAAATTATGCGCTAAACACAAATCAACTTTGCATTATTTTACTCGAAATATGCAAACGAAATGCTTTAAATAGACAGTTTAATGCATTTCGTATCGTTAATTTTAAAATATATAGTAAATATGTGTTACTTATTTTTGATAGGTTTGCATTATTCATATTATTCATATTAATATATTATTAACTGTAACTACGGTGTGTGCTTTTTTTTCAGTCTGTAGTTGACACGATTTCGACCAATTGAAAACTTCATTGGGATTAACAGATTTTCGGATCTGATTGGTGCAAGCGGGGGAGGGGTGTAGAGAGGGAATGTTTGAAATTGATCGTATTTTTCTTAATAACGGGAAAACTCCGGCAAAAGAAAAAAAAAACCATAGGAAAAACGGAAAATCAAAATCGATTCCCGAAAATCCGGCGAGAAAAAAATCTCGTTTGAGACGATTTATCGCTGCATAATTAGAATTGAAATTAAAACTGCCCAACCTGCTTTTGGGTAATATGTTATTTATTCAACTCGCCCATTACAATACTGTGCAGGCTTATGCCAATGGCAATGCCAGCTATATTCATGATCCGTTATCGTTCAAGGTGATTACCTTTTCTGACGTGCAATCGTATTTGTCGTACCGATTGTAATTCTTCCAATATATAAATATATACATAATATTATTTGTGTATTACGTAGGAGTCTTCGAAATTTTGTTTGCCAGAGATTATTGAAAATCTGGATACAGAGAGGATGTGAGGTGTGCCGACCATCATTTAGGACGAATGGTAGTAGGTAAGTCTACATGGAATGTTAGGTAAGGTTGAAAAAAGAGAAAAAACAAAGAAAGAAATTATCACGTAATCTCATAAGGAACAATCCATAGACAACTACGATAATAGATGAGAAAATCAAGGAGAAACCGGGGTGAAGAAGGCCAATAATAAAGGCAATTTATGAAAACAAATTTGTCGGATGTATTTATTTATTGAATTTACGCCAAAGGCTCAAATACAGTAATTTAATATGCATAAATAAATTAAATTTAATAATTAATTTAAGTAATTGAAATGAATAGAGAAGTATACATTGTTCCAACTTACAAATAAATAATCCAAAAATTATTTTAACAAGTAAAAATTTGAATAAATAACGGTTAATAACAAAAATAATATTCGAATATCAGTTATCATTATACTAGGTGATCCATATAAGATGGTACACTCATTATCTCGGAAAGTATTAACTTTTTCCGGAATTTGTTTTATAGAACATTTAAGAAACAGGCTGTTCTAGAATTGTGTATTTATGTTATAGTTGTCAGCCTGTTTTGGGGGAAAAAACCGCCACTTACTTTTGATTTTGAAATGGCAACTTATATTAAAAATGTCATGAATAGATAGACTATTAGTTGAAATAAATTTTAGTGTTGACATTTTTTATTTCCGTCATTCCGTTGACGAGATATTCCACTTTTAAGTTTGGGCTGGAGGAGAGTAGTGAAGATACTCCACTACTCTCCTCCGACTATTTGTGTAGTGGTACGGCGCGCGGCGTGTTAATAATGCACCGCTACTCTCCTCCAAGCCAGACTTAAAAGTGGAATATCTCGTCAACGGATTAACGGAAATGAAAAACTTACAACACTAACATTTATTTTAACTAATAGTCCATCGGACTTTTCAACAAAGTGTAATAAGTGGTTTTACCCCCAAAAATAACATAAATATAAAATCGTAGAGCTATTTGTCACTTAAATGTTCTAGAAATCCGAATCCGAATAAAGTCAATACTTTTCGAGATAATTCTCGAGACGAGTGTACCCGTATTAACGGATCACCGGTGAGTAGCGTTTTAGGATCGAAAGACTGTAGGGTTTAAAGTAATCAATAGAAGACAATTTATCACACTCAATCGACATTCTATTCAGAGAAGTATCAAAGCCGTAAGAAGTTCTGTGGGAAGATATTGAAAAAGTAGGACATGAACGAGAAAAGTTTTCGGGCCGACACGGATTGTAACGAGACTTGAAAATTCAGGACGAAAGATGTGACCATCTAATAACTTCTACATGAAACAAACCGACAAAACAACCGACGTCCGCTGTAGCTAAGGGATCCAAGTCGAAACTTCAACGACACGAGCGAGACTCGGCGTTACTGTTGTTGTTCAAATGCGTATCGGACGAGCGGCGCGAAAACCTACGGCATAACCGGCCGAGGACCGCGCGGGATCGCCGAGGCCGTGCGACGATGCGGACAGAGAAGAGCGTTTCGGCCGCGGAACGGCGCGTTCGACTATTCGACCGGTCTATGATACAAGGATTGGAAAAGTAAAAAAAAAAAAAACAACGAGAAAAAAAAAGAAACGACAAACAGCGCAGTTTTCGTTCCGTCGTTTGCGTTTGCGGGCGCGGCGGGCGAGGTTTCGCGCGCCGTTTTCGCGTCGGAAAACGGCCGAGCGCCGTTGCGGAATTCGCGTGCGAATCCGTCGCCGCGGGGTCCCCGGAAACCTAGTGAAGCTGGGGCCGCGGCGAGGGCGTGGCTATCGATTTTCCCGGCGGTGCGCGGAAAGCCGACGCGAAACTTGTGCGACGTAGTGCCGTCCGGCGCCCGCGAGTCCATTTGCACCGCGGTATTCGTACGCCGCGCGCCCGTCCGTACACGGCCAAACCCGCGCCGAAATGAATCTGCTCCTCGCGTTTTCGCTGCTGTTGCCGGCGATGACCTACTGCGATTTCGCGCTGAACGGTAAGTACGCCGCGGCCGCACGCCGAAACGTCGTCGGCGCCGCGATAATTCGCGCGACGCCTCGGAACCGCTGTCGCGGCGTCGTCGCGGGTCGCGAGCACGCGGCAAAACACCGACGCGTCGGTCACTCCGTCCGACGCGTTTGCCCGATAAACTCACGCCCGTGCACGCCAATGGTTTTCCAATGCGATTCAGCGGCCGAATCACCGCCGCAGAGCGGAGCCGTTGATTACGGCCGTATTTTCAGTAGGTCCGTTCGTTTTTTCCGCACGTCTATTTGTTCGAGTACGCGTACGCTCCGGGTAGCCTGGCCGTATAACATACGGCACCGCGTGTTTGTCGCAGTGCAAATCTCGACGGAGAAAAAACAAAAAAATGATTTCTCGTACACGTTTGCATCTTTACATCTTATCGTTACACCGTACAGAGTGTACTTTACTGCGTTATATTTAACAATCGTTTATTAAGATTGTGATATATTTTTTTTTTTTTATCAATTTGACGTCGTGACCGCAATGCGTTATTATAATACATGCGATTTTGTCTACCCAGCCGCCAATACAAACACGTAACATATTCTTTAGATACCCGAAAAAAATAAAAATAATAATAACTAAAAATACCTATTGTTGAAATTCGCGCACAGCGAATTAAAATTTGTTACGTAATAACGATTTGTTTTGCCGGGTGGAAAAAAAAAAATCGATAAATGCATTTTCCTTTGGGGACGGTGAAACCTTATCTCAGCGGTTGCGGTGTTATTATATAGTGTATATATATATATGTATATATGTTAGGGTGGTCCTCTATTATATGTATGAAAAAGAAAATAACCAAATTTTTCAAATTACTCCCCCCCCCCTAATAAGTTCCATTACTAAAAATAACGATACGAATAAAGTTTTAGACAAATCGAATAAATTTAACCCGTGCCACAACAGCTCTGAAGTTACAAATGCAGAAAATTTTATGTAATATAATAGAACCCCGGCGTGTGCTAAAAACGTGCGTTTCGTAACCGCAAAACCGTACGAGTAACGACGTCGAACTCGCGTGTCCCGAAAGTTTGTAATAACAACACCATGGATATTCGAGCGTGTTTGTTTTGTTTTTTTCCCCGCATAGTTTTGATTTTACACTGTTGTAATTGTTTCGATATCGTTTTAAGAGCTTCCAATCGATTTTAGTGTGCAAATTATTTAAAAAAAAAAAAAAAAAAAAACAATCTCGAGAATCTTTTTATCGTTTTTCAATAAGGGTTTGAAAAAAAGGTTTTTCTATAACTGTTTAATGGTTCGAAATGCTTACGCTCATAATATTATCATTATTGATATCGTGTTATACACAAATAAATTAAAACAAAAAAAAACAAAACAAAAACCAATAAATAATAAAAAATGTATAATACATACAATTTGGCTTTCTACTTGTTTTCTAACGTTTTTCTTCACGTCATACGTTTTCGTTTTGCTTGAACGGACGAAATCAAAATATCGACGTACGTAATATGTTTGTATTGGCACGTTTTATTTTCACGCGTTTGTGTTTTAGAGTTTAGACTATTTTGTGTTATCAATAACTAATATGTTTGCATTTTTTTTTTTTTTTTTTTGTTCAATTTTCAGATACCAAGTTCGAAGGAAATCCATATAAAAAACATTTGCTGGACGATCTGCTGAGCAACTACAATCGGTTGATCAGACCCGTCCAAAATCATTCGGAGAACTTGACCGTATGGATGGGTTTGAAACTTACTCAGTTAACCGAAATGGTATGATCGACGGTCTGTACTGGTGATCTGCGCGTACAATAATAATCGTGCGGGTTATTTTTTCTTTTAGAATCTCAAGAGTCAAGTGATGACCACCAGCGTCTGGCTGATCCAGAAATGGTTCGATTGCAATTTGAAATGGGACCCGAAAAATTACGGCGGCCTAGAAGTGTTGTACGTGCCGTCGGATCACATTTGGTTGCCGGACATTGTTCTGTTTAACAAGTAATGCGAAACCGACGCGATTAATAAACCCGCGTTTTATATTTTGTATGGAAATACCAAAGTTCACCGAAGAAGAAAAAAAAGAATATCTTAAAAAAATAACAGTACGTTCACGTGTTCTCGTCTTTCGCGTGTTGCGTATATGAATCTTCGTCACGAACCGACAACCGTTCCAGTTCGGTTTTTTTCGTTTTTCGTTTTTTTTTTTTTACTTTTTCACTACACGTAAACTATGTTGGAAATATTGTCGCCAAGCAGGGCGGGGCCGTCCCCTAGGTTTTTTTTGAGGCCCAGGGCGAAGTTTAAAACATTTTCGTTTTTTTTTTTTTTCATTAAATTATAATAAGTGAAAACCGCGAGGTCCGGGCCCGGGCTCTGTACACCCCCTCCCCCATAAGGACGGCCTTGTCGCCGGAGAATGTCTATAATATTACTTAAGTACCACTAAAGCCACAGTGCTTCGGAAATCATGCCGTGTCTTTGTTGCGTTGTTCGCGTACTTTGTGACTGCGTAAGCCACCGACCCCCTTCTTTTGATTTTAAAATAAGTCCTACGGCTTTGTATTCTATTGTGCAACGAGTATTTCCTCGTTTGCGTGATTTTGTAAAATTTTCAATGTCGGCTGGGCGCGGGACCATAGAAATCCACGAGTGTCTACACGAAGCTGTAAAACGTTTCAAGAGTTTGAATTGTTGAAATTGCAGAGGGTTCAGAACCCTCCGTCCAGAACCGCGATGAAGTTTCATTTTGTTTTATTTTTTGTCGAGTTTAGGTTTACACAAGTCCGGAACGCCGTCAATAATAAATTGTTAATTTTTTTTGAATTTTCGGTACTTACGCGTAGGAACGTATATTTTTCTTCCGGCGAACGTTATTCTCTGAAATCTGCATTCAATTTATCGGTAGTTTTAATGGGACTTAAATCGGGTATCTGTGTATTTCCAATTGTTTTCGTCTCGGCGCGGAATGCGTATTTACAATATTCGTTTCGTTTGCCCTTGGAATTGTTTTCGTCTAGCGAGAACTATTAACGCGTGGATTATAATACGCGCGGGGGAAACGTATTTTTACGCCATTAAAAATTCGTTCAGACACGAATAATACAATATTATTATCATCGTCGGATGCGATAATAGCAGGAATATTATGTTTTTTTTTTTTTTTTTCAAACGGCGGCTTACAGAATAATCTTAGTGGGCGCCGGTTATACATTTATTTTTTTTTTAAATTGTACATTTTTAGTGTTACCGAATTCGTTCCAATACGTTTAAAAATAGAATCTGTAAAATTTCACCCTGGATCGGATCTTATAATATTTTACTAACAGAGCGCGCTTCGAACTCGTAGAGCCTTCTGAAAACGGGAAAAATTCGAGTTTTCGTCGTGTCTATACTTTTTTTTACATTTTTAAAATCACGAAAACTCGTATAGCGGAATCTTAATTGTTGAACCGAGAACAAATTGTCTCTTCGCATTTGTTCGTAAAGTTAACCGTCGTTTAACAAATCAAATAAACTGTAATCGGCATACCACGGGTCATAGCTTTTTACGAAAATTGCTCGGTTTTCAGTTTTTATGCGATTTAAAATTCTATTTGAGTATACAGATATAAAAGCAAATAGCTGATAAAGTGATAACTGTTATTGCCGTATAATGTAAATTTCCAAAAAACCAAAAAGGTACCTATTTACAGTTTTAATTTTTTTTTTTTTTTTAAATTCACGATTAACACGCATGATGAATCTAAAAAAAAACTCTTCATCGTGCGCTTATAGTCCGAGTGAGAAACTTGTCCGAATATTATTCTTACGCAACACAAATTTACTCGCGGTTACGTGTATACGGTTTTCCTGCTTTGGAGAACGAGTAAACTATTAACGTCGATTTATCGCACTGCCACAGTGGCGAAACCAGGTGGGCGGGGGGTCCGGATCCGGACTCTTCCTCCTCCTTATAAATTCTGCCGAATACATTCTAAATACCTATGCGTAAAAATAAAAAAAATTGTTAATTTATTCTGAAATTTAAGAGGGGGAGGGGAAGTCTTTTGCCCTTCCTGAAAATATACTTGTTACACCGAGACTGCATCGCGGTAATCACGTATAATGTTATAATGATATTCAGATGTAAAAAAAAAAATAATTGAAAAATTAAACAATTACGACGAAACGATGCGTTAGGAAATAAAAATAAAATAAATATTTGTTACCTATTATTCCTACAACTATACGTTACAGGGCGTGATTTGACAATTTCTTATACAGAGTGTTTCACGGTGATATAACCATTGAAATATTTCTTGAGATAATAAAGATAATCAAATTCTGTTTTTTTTTTATTATTATTATTGTTCACTAAGAAAAGGACTACAAAATATATTTATATTTGAATTAAATTTTTATGTTTTGGTAAAAAAACTAAATAAACAACTATTTATTTTATTATACTCGAAAAATATGAAGATAACCGTTTTATAGAGCTTATTAGTAATCTGAAAATCTTAACGTTTCAATTTATTTCTTTCATTAAATTCGTGACTTTTAATAGTTTTTAAAATGTACAGAAAAGTATCTTATTATCGTGCAGCAGGCTGTAATCGTACTCGCTAATTGCTTATTATTATTATGGCTAATAATTAACTATACATTTTTTTTATCTGAACTATAAAATAATATTGAGTATCACGAATTTAATGAGAATAAAAAGTTGAAACGTCAAAATGTTCAGAGTAATAAACTCTACTAATGGCTAACGTCGAATTTGTCGAAAATAATAAAATACAAAGTTATTTTTTTGGTTTTTTTTTTTTTACCAAAACATACAATATTTTAATTTAAATATAGATATTCGTAGTGATGTAGTCCTAATCCCTGCGAGTAATCTGAAACAAAAACCTAACATTTTTATTATCTTTATTATCTCCGGAGATATTATTACAATGGGTATATTTTCGGAAGACATCCAGTATGTATTTGCACATAGGAATAACATGTAAAATATTGTAGACGCACAGTAGTAAATCCAAGTGAAATAAACGAAATAATGAACGAATCATAAACACAATAATACCACTTACGTGTCATAATAATCGAGCGTACTCGCCTGTTTTGCGCAGTGCCGACGGAAACTACGAAGTGACTCTGATGACAAAAGCGGTGCTCAAGTACACAGGCGAAGTGTTGTGGTCGCCGCCGGCCATTTACAAATCGTACTGCGAAATCAACGTTCTGTACTTTCCGTTCGACGAGCAAAACTGTTACATGATGTTCGGTTCGTGGACTTACAACGGACTTCAGGTAAACGTCTATATACTCGTTGCACATGTTGCAATCCGATTCGAAATGACATTTTTTCGAACCCCGCGCAGGTAGACCTCAGGCATATCGACCAGTCACAAGGCAGGAACCGCGTGGACGTGGGCATCGACCTGTCCGAATTCTATCTGTCCGTCGAATGGGACTTACTCGAAGTGCCCGCCATCAGGAACGAGGAATACTATTCCTGTTGCAACGAACCCTACACCGGTGAGTTGACACCATTGCGGTTTTTTACATAATTTTTTCAATTTTCGCATAATAAACTTACCGCAAGCCGTTTAATAGGCCGGCCAAGTAGCGCAATTCTGTAGATTTTTTCCGCGACGGGAGAATTTTCGGATTTTCACAGATACGTTTTTTTTTTCTGTCCGTATAAAATTCTTCTACCGGAAATCCCGTTCTGGTTTTTAAGCATAGCGTTTTTTCTAGAAACAAAAGTAATTTATTTGGTGTACCGAGAAGATCATTTTTTGATTTTATTTGTAGTTTTCTTTGTATAATTGGGGAAAAAAAAATATAGGGAAAACGGGAATATACGTTAGTACGGCAATCACGGTTTCAATATGTTGGATAGGTTAAAAATAATCTTAGAAACCTGAAATATCCACAGAATACTTATACTATCTTCTAGACGTTGAAACAATTTCCGAAACACGTTTCGATTTTTGAACTATTCATAGGAATTAGATATATTCGAGTTTTTCGATTCTACTCGGATAAAACTGTTTGTCTCAGCCTGAATGTTTGAAAACGTATCATAAGGTTCATTATATTAAATTGCACTTGATAGGAAAATAAAGTTAAACATAATGTAGTAGTTTTTTTTTTTTTGTATGCATTTTAAGTTCAAATATTGACGAAAATCGTAATAATCACGGCATTTCAAAATACACAATAACATGTATAATTGAACACCGTTCAAAATCGTATTTCGTTAGCAATGGTTTATAATGTTGCTCACAGATTAGTGACGGACATTACCGAATAGTTCGAATAATTTGAGTAGTATTGTTTATCGACAGTGTTTTTCAGGTGTTCGTATCGTACGTACATATTATAGTTCATCCACGGTACACAAGAATGTGATAAGTTCCCCGATACAAAGCGAGGAGGTACGTGATTCATTAATGCGAAGCTCGTTTTGTATCCTGTATATCCATTATCCACGAATAACATTAGTCGGTTATTAGTGACCGAATACATTTTATGCCCAAATAGTTTTTTAACGATCGAAATTATACTGAACAAATTGAATAACCAAATAGTTTTTGACTGGGTATCGTATAATATTTAAACTATCGAATAATTTTTCGACTACCGAATAATTTTTCCATTATCGAATAGTTCGAATTAACTATCTAGTAGTTCGGTAATGAATAACCTCCGAACACTTCACTAGTGACTATTCGGTAGTATCTATCACTAGGTATTTATAGTCTTATACTATAAAATGTAAATATAAAATGAAATAATTCTACATATCTTGCACACCCATCAGCAGTGTCAGTGTTTTTTTTTTTACAAAATAGAAATTGCGTATCATTTTCTCTCTCAAGCCGCCGTCGCCAATCCACTGATTGCGCTTATGATAACGCATCAAAAATTTTAATTTACGAATAATTTTCACGCAATCTATTTGCTAAAGCGGATGACAGAAATGGTCAAGACGAATTCCAGCGTACACAGTTGTATCAATAATATTTTATTGAACACGGCCCGCGTGCGTTTTGTATCGTGTATACTTATGTGGCGGAGTGATTAATGTGAAAAAACAACTTTCGTTGTCGGGAAAGACGGGAGTAGGTTGAAGCACTGTGTTTTATGATTTTTGAACATTAGCCAATTGCCCTCAAAAGGATAGTATTCGAATATTATAATAATATCCATTTGATTCGTGGAATTTCGCCGTGATAGCAATCGACACGTGTAAACGGGCAAACTGTTTTCGTGATACGAGTATTTTGTCATAGCGTATTATAATATTGTAATAGTGCAATTCGTGATGAAATATCGACGTTTTCAACGCGCGATAACGTTGTACTGCCTTTATAAACGGTGTTTTTAATTTTTTAACGAAGAAATATAGGTACTTAAACCATATTATATCGTTATATTTTCGGTCCTAGGGACTCCTTTTTTGGCTTAAGTCAATTTTCGGTTTTTTTTTTTTTTTTAGTATTGTCTAATGCAAATTTCGCGTCTTTATTTTTCGCTGCGTAAATTGCGTAAGTGTATGAACTCGAAACTCGGTGTAATGTAATGTATTCGTTCGTGTAAAAATATATTGTATTTTCAAAATGCAGTTTGCGCGTACGAAAACCACGGAAAATCGATTTCAGCCCTTCTTTCTCGGGACCGACGGTTTATTCGTCGGTATTTTATCGTATTGTAGACTTGCAGTAGGCAGGTATTTTGTTTTGTTCACTTTTCGAACAATTTTTCACGAGGTCAATGTGTTTCACTGCGATGCGAACAATGTAGAATAATAATAATTATTATTGTTCCAACGCATTGCGAACGTTATCGAAACGAACGCGATTTTCATGACGTCCTAATTTTAGTATAACATTTTATGAGTCGATTATATTATTACGTATGCCCACTGCAAATGCGTCAAAACCGATAAGTAAAACACGGTTTTTAACCGGACGTGTTTCATTAGAAAAAATATTAAAAATCATAATACAATCGTTTTCGGCATTAACTTATATTGGATTGTGTATTCGTGTACTATTATCGTTAATAAATACTTGGAAATTGACCGGCCGCTAGATATCTATAATACGTCTAAATAATATGCCGCATATTTGTTCGTCTGCTAAGTACGCACATTTTCAAAATGTCGGTTTAAAAAAATCGGCAGTATACGAAAAACGTTTCTGATATAGCTGTACAGGAGAAATATAATAACATGTTATGCCGCTGTTATTATTTATCGTCACATTTTTTTTTTTTTTTTCAGTTTTTCGCCATTACAATAACATAAATTATATAATAATTTAGGCCGATCATTTCCCAACAGGATTTTATATTGTTTTTGTGTTGCTTGCGGCGATGTTCAAAACACAAAATAATAATTACGGTATTTCCCGAATTATATATATGAGACGTTGTTAGTGTAAACGTACCTACCACCTATACTGAAAATAATCGACAGCTCATACGTATTTACAATGTTAAAAAAATCGAAACTAAAAACCATGCTGAATATGTGTGTATTTCAGTAACCACTATTTGCGGACAAATTAAAAACAAAAACGTACAAATAGCATTTAGAATTAATTGTCTTTTTGATCAAACCGTAAACACGCCGAAACTGTAGGTTTTTATTGATTTGCCGTATACACCACTATTATTTTATTAGTTTTTTTAAGAAATTAAAAAAAAAAAAACTCAAATCGAATTGGCATTCTATTGTTACAGACATAACGTTCAACATAAAAATGCGACGTAAAACTCTATTCTACACCGTTAATCTGATCATCCCGTGCGTCGGGTTGACGTTCATGACGGTCCTGGTGTTCTATTTGCCTTCGGACTCCGGTGAAAAGGTACGCAGATATGAGTACACTGCAGAATGAAGAGAATGCTCGAATTTTTAATGACCTAGTGGTGATGTGACCTTTACAGTAAATTATTGTTAACGCAGGTGACCTTGTGCAGTAACATACTCGTGTCGTTGACCGTGTTCTTCTTGCTGCTGGCCGAGATCATCCCTCCGACGTCCCTGGCCGTACCGTTGCTCGGCAAGTATCTGCTGTTCACCATGGTCCTGGTTTCAATGTCGATCGGCATGACCGTGGTCGTGTTAAACATCCATTTCCGGTGAGCTATTCATACACGACCCAGACCACGAAAACACAATAATAATTAATAGGTACCTAAACAACAATCGTTTGTGTTACAAGGTCGCCGTCCACCCACACCTTATCGCCGTGGGTCCGGACCGTGTTTCTGCACATGATGCCGCAAATACTGATGATGCGCCGGCCGCCGTATTCGTTGATGACCAACGACGGTTTCCAAACTTCGCCGGGTTACTTCAACGATCTAGACTACAGGTGTGGGAGTTTGGTATTGAGATTAGGAGAGCTTCCGATAATTACAGGCCCGGGATTTCAATGCAGAGTATAATAATAATTATGCACATTCGTTTCGTTTTTTTTTTTTTTACTGTTCATAGTTCGATTCGAGTATACGCATAACGGATACTTTGGAGTTTTCCTTCGCGTTTTTAGCAAAGTTCAACGATTTAACCTGACAATTTAGTCCCGGGGATAAGGGCTTTAGTCAATTTTGTATTGTTTTCAATACACGTGAATTCAATATTAAAAATATTTTAAATTTTCCGCTATTTTTCTATATATAGAACATTTTTTATTGTTTTAGTATGTCTAGGTTATTTTTATTAACTTGTAGCGCGTATTTTTTACCTAATTTTAGGCGTTTATCAGCGCTCAATTATAAGCGAACCAAAATATTATCTCGAAAAATTCTGTTTTCGTAATATTTCCCGTTAGTCCGTGCCAATTGCGGTCAATTACTGTTCTATTTATGTTAATGTTTTTGCGTATTTCAATCCGATAATAACAGACACTATTTGAAATTAAAACGTTTTGCACATTTAGCTGTTTTTCCGGTATTTTCGGGTAACTTTTTGACAGCGTTATAATTCCGGGACAAAGTGTATTTATTATTATTATTATTATTATTATTTTTTTTCTATGGAAATTGTATACGAAATTAAGTTATATACAAACGTTACTTACACCTGTAATATGTTACAGCCGAGACAGCATTAGCGATAGCGGTGGCACTGACCAGAAACCTTCATCTTTGACCCAGAGACACTGGTCCTTCAAAAAGATACAGTCGGTACAACCGCACAATTATCGTAAGTACCGATCTTATGATATTATTATTGTTTTTTTTCCCTCCTTCTATAGCATTTTTTTTTTTTTTAAATAAATAAATAAATAACAATATTAAACAACTCAATTAATTATATCTACGAAACGTAAAATTGAATATAATCGGTTTTAATTTTGTTCGTTATTATATTATCTGCAAGTATATAAAGGTTATAGAAAAAAAAAAAAAAAAATAACTATACCTAAGTATATATATATAATTTGTTCGTGACAAGCAAAAAAGCTTCGATAATGTATCTATTATATAATATATAATAATGTATCCACATACTATCGTAATAATAATAATTACTATAATAAATAACGAAAAGAAAAAAATTAAAAAAAATTACCTATTCCGTTTGTCTATAGCGGAGAATGTAATGCCAAAGACAATGTCACCAGATTTACTCAAGGCTTTGCAAGGGGTCTGTTATATTGCTCAACACATCAAAGACGCGGACAAAGACAAAGAGGTAATATTAAGTTTTACCGAATACAATGAAATTAATATCGTTGTACGTTATTTTTTTTTTAAATCATAATGTTTATCTCAATAAGTATATTTAAATTAAATAATAATATTCAAACAGGTTAAATTATTTATTTCGTTAAACTTCCGTGCCTTATCTATACGTGAGCATTTACTCGTATAAAATATTATGAACGCACGCGATAAAACAAATTATCTATTTTTTTTTTTTTTTTTTTTTTTTTGGGGGATTATGATATCGGAAAAAGTTTTTGCGAAAATAGATTTTACGTCATGGTTTTAATATTATGACATCACTGCATTATGTATAACGCGTCGAGAATGAAATGTATGGAATATAATCGCCGCCGCTATCAGTGTTATGACGTCGCGCGTCGTGTTGTGACATAAAATGTATTATCGGTTACGTTTCCGAAATTCGCTCGAGACGTGCGAAAAAACGAAATGTCATATCGATTTACTATGCAGTAACAAACGCGAAAAAAATCATAATCGTATAACCACTCCGACCATATTGTTATTGTAATACAAATAACTCGGGCTGCATTTAATTGTTTAAATAGCGAGATTGTCCGGTCGAGGGGGGAGGGGGAGGGGGGAAACAACAACAACAACATAGGTAACGAATAAGTGACTCATGAAATAATATTATTATCACCTAGACGCCCGGTAAATAAAAAAAGGCGCATTAATCGTGTACTTTCGTACCTTTAATAAAAGTACGATATATCCACTTATACGGTGTGATTTTTTTTTTCTCATAACTATTATGCATCACCACCATCAACATAACGTGAGACGTCAATTACCCCGGAAAGCATTGACTTTTTTGGAATTTAATTTTTAGGACATTTAAGAAATGAGAAGCTTTACAATTTTACATAATTATTTTTTTTCACCATTAAGGGGTGAAAACTTAATCTATGTGTTATAATAATATCTAATTATTATATAAAAATACGCCACTGTTTACAATATTAATCTGTACACTGTTCGCTCAGACCGATTTTTGATTTTCAAATAGCCGCATCCCCTCCCCCAGGTCTTCAATATGCGTATTGTATAGCAGTGTATTGTATTGATAAACTGAAAGCCTAAACAATTCGATAATTATCGAAAACAAAAACAGCGATCAACTTCAATTTAAAATTCTCCGAAAAAGTAGCTATTGTACATATATATTTTTTTATAATCTTTCATTATGGCTAAGCGAATTTAAAATCCTTTCTATTCCAGATAACAATTGTGTTGCAAATTTTTAAAAATAATGTTGAACATTTATTAAATATTGATTTAAGATTGACTTCTCAATATTCTAATATAAACAATTATATAGCCTTTAATGAGTATTATTTTTTTTTTCACACAAAATATGTTCAATGTTCAATCAATGTTTACGGAGTATTAATTTTAGTTAGAAGTATAAACATTGATTCATCCACATTCATTGAAAATATGTCGATGGTTTGAAATATAACATTCATTTTTAAGCGATTTGTGAATATGTATTCTATATAAATGTATATATTAAATAATATATAATATATTTCATATCGGATTACATTTCATTTCATGTTTATTATAATATATTAAGTGAACATTTATTCCATTGATATCAATTCAAAATATTATCAATATTCAAGATTAAACATTGTCTACATTTTTATAATGTTTATTTAATATTTGCATATTATGTGGAATATAATGTGCACGATGCCTATATATATAACCAAAACATTGTTTCATTTTTTTTCTTCGGTCATTCCTTTAAAAATTGCCTATATTAATGATTATATCTGCGCGTAAATGTGTAAAAACAGTTTAAAAACAAAATTCAATCGTTTCCCATCTACTCTCATTTTTATTGCACACGTATTACACTTTATCGCGTACCCGGTGTTATACAATAAAATATCATTGATGTATAATTGTTCTCCCATGTAGAACTATTACTACTTTTCGTTTTAACAATGCTAATTCCGTTGTGTTTTTTTTTTTTTTTTTGTATTCTACAAAACACATCGAATCAGGTGATCGAAGACTGGAAATACGTGTCGATGGTGTTCGATCGGTTTTTCCTGTGGGTGTTTACGCTGGCTTGCATCGTGGGCACGTGCGCCATCATTTTCCAGGCGCCGTCGCTGTACGACCAGAGGCAGCCCATCGACTTCCAGCTGTCCTCCATACCCCGGCGCCGGAGTAACTTGGCCCTGCCGCACGAGATCGACTTTTACGAGCGCACCTACGGCTCCGGCTAAGCGACTGGTCACTAAACCTAACCTAACTTAACCTAACCTTTATATATATACATATATATATGTGTGTGTATACCCGTACCGGTGTTTATCACGTCGATACGCGGGGCTTGCCCTTCAAATTAACGCGTGCATAACATAAATATTACCGTATGCTATACACTGCAACACTAGTTTACCGCCGCCATTATTTTATCTCCCTCCCACTCCCCCCACCACGATTTCTGCGTATTATTTAAACCCGTGAATCGAAATTGTAAGTAGGTAACGCGCATTCCCGTCTATATGACGCGCGTTGAAACGCGCGAGACGTACTGGCCGTATATCGATTCAATTGTAGCGCGTCAATGTATATTATTGGTCCGGCAGCCGAATTATCGGCTGTAACGTATTAACGCGGTAGTTACCCATAATATTATTGACATTGTAACTGTAACACGGTATTATTTATATTGAGTACTCGTAGGTATCTAGAGGCCTGCAGGTTACAACTATCAGAGTAACCACGTCCGAGGTCCACGAAAATGATCGTGTACGAGATTAAATTTTACCGAATATTAATAATAATAATAATAAAAAAAAAATAATAGTAAATAGATTTCAGTGATTGGTTCCACGACGACAGTAGTCGTGGAGCTGTAGTCGTACCGGAATCGTGTGGAATATTGCAGCTCTTTTTATCTGCCATAACCACTAAGTATAGGTATTTATATTATGCCTGTACTCGCATTACTACTGGATTTTCACCCAAACCGGTTATCAAACTGAAAATATACATTGAACATTCGTCGTTCAACTATGGACGTGAAAATGAAATATTGACAAATCAAAATTTATTAGCGCGATCAAGTATCGTATTGTCGCTTCCAAGTGATTATAATTTCCGTTGGTGGTAAACGCGAGTGGCTCTTCGTACGAAAACGTTTTGATGCACGCGCGCCGGTCGCGCGGATCGGACGAGTCGACTCGTACGGGTAGTCCGCGCCAGTATGGTCCGTGGACCGCACGTTACTCGGCGACTGTTTACGTTTCCAGAACCGCAGCCGTGTCACGAACCCCGGACGTGATTACTCTGACAGGTGTAAACCGACCTTTAGCATAAATAGACAATAATACGCGTGAATACGCGCGAAAAAAGAATATATCGGGCGGTGAGCGCGGGCCGCAGTCGTTTGTTGATTTGTCGACCACCGACGACGCGGTGTTTGGACGGCACGTCCAACAGTTTTATTGTATTTACTCAAAAAGTCGAAACTCGTACGTTTGTTTTGAATTGTTTTTTTCTCCGTCATTTTTATATAGGTATACGTAGAAATTTAAAAAATATAACATGCATTAAGACGGACGATAATAATTGATTAGCGACAGTTAATAAAGTAACGTATTTATAAATCAACGGGGAAAAAAAAAAAAAAAAAAAAAAAAAAAAAGTATCGAATTTTTTTTTTTGCATATTACTCGCGCGTTGTACTCCACACGAATAATTTAATTAAAAACAGCCGCTACCAATTCTGTGTAAATGAAAAAAAAAAAAAACGTATCGAATTTTTTTTTTTGCATATTACTCGCGCGTTGTACTCCAGCTTGTCATAATACGTTGTATGGTTAGACAATAACAATATAATCATCAACATTTATTCGGAGTTTTTCTTTTTTGAAAATTTAAGAAACAAGCAGCTCTCAAAAGCGAAATTACCGTTATTTCAACGAACTGTAATTTCGATTGTAAAATCGCTGTTCACCGATAGTGATCAACGCAACATTATATAGAACTGCCTAATTCTTAAATTGTCTTGAGAAAAAATCCTAAAAAAGTTAACAACTCCCGGTTGTCTTATCGTGGATCGATCGATTTGCGTGTACTCACGCACGGCGTCGATTTGTATCAAGTGCGCGCTTTTTGGGAGGTTTCAACTTCTAACCCCCTCGTCCGTTTGCGTGCACGAATTTCGTGTTTTGCGATAATATAATAAAACCGGCGACGTGTGCGTGTAAATTATAAAATCTACAGAAATAAGCGGGAGAGGGGGGAGGGGTGTAAAACCAAATGGTCTGCGATGGTCTAATATCGACAATAGTGGTCAGCGCCTAATGATGTCGAGTCGGGGACCACCGATCCGGACGCTCGTTTCGGCTCGGTACCCCGCCGACTCGCAAAGTTCCCCGCAGCGAGTTCCTCGCTTTCCCGGCCCGTCCCCGTTTACGAACGAACCGCCTTTCGCGGAGAACGGCTTTGTTTTGTTTTGTTTTTTTTTGTTTTTTTTTTTTTTTTTATGATTATGCACGGCGAAAACCGAACGGTACACGGGCACCTGTACAACGTTTCAACGTACGGACGCGCAATAACCGTTCGGTTATTACAATAATATTATAGTTGCGCAACTTTTTTATCGGTCGAACCTGCAGCAGTGCCCGCGTTACCTACCGCAACGTTCGGAACAGAATACATAATTATTATCAATTATTATCTAACAACAAATAAGGTTTTTTTTTTTTTTCAGTTTTATATCTCCGTATAACACAACCGTTGTTTACCGTCCACGTTAAACGCCGCCTATACTCTATTCTACTTTCTAAACATATATCCCATAATACGCTTGCTACGCGACGTAATGTAATATTAATATTACACTAATATTTATTCTTGTTTCGAAAACATCGTCGGGAATCACGATTTAAATTTTTGCTCAACGTATTGTGAATCTGTTAGGCGTCTATTGTACATATATAAAAAACGAAAACGGCGCGCAATTGGATTCAATTGACATTTGTTGCTGTACAGGTTTCGATTTTAGTTTTTCCGTTGTCGACAAATAGTAAGTGTACGGAAATAATCGTGTATTCTTCGAGTGTGCCGCGAAAAAGAAAAATCCGATTCTGTCGGGTTCCGTTGCACATTTGGCGTATGAAACAGATAAAATCCAAATAGTCTTCCGGTATCCACTCGGGATTAATCAAGTAATCACGCCTGTAAATAATAACATTATTAATTATTGGATCTCATTTTGCTCAATGTGCGCCGATTCCTGTCGAACATTTTACAATAAGTATGCATTTTATTTCCAGTGTCTTCCAAACGGCGGATTCCGTTGTCGTTAAAACAATATTTTGAACCGGGCCATAATATTTCGGTACCTTTTTTTTTTTTTTTCCAATTAATCACTGTACTAGATGAACTTTCTAGGTAAAATTAATTTCTTTTCGTTCGGTGTTTATCGCACTTATTCCGCCTTGGTTTTGAAAGCTTCAGTACCCGTTAACAGTATTTAATTGCAATTGTAAAACGAAAAGCGTAAAGCACTCACGATTAACCGTTATAAGGTCCGGATTTCAGTGTAATGGGCATATTTTTATTTTTTAGATCGCTTTCGAACAATGCATTCCGAGTGCATAAAATATTAATTGTGTATCGCGTCACGACTACAAATTACACTTAATCTCGAATTTTCGAATTAAATATCGTCTATGTGCCGTCAAATCCGACTCGTTACAAAGCATTTTACGGTAATAATTTTTTCCTCTTTTGTTCCTTTCATATGCGCTTCATGTGTCCATTCATATCCTTTCATATTCATAATAATATGTAAATATTAAACACTGTATATTATATACTTTACGTAACGAATATAATTAGCTAATATTACGTGACCAAATTGTAACACATTACTGCCACAGTTGACTGTATAGAATACGGTGCAGTGTCTCGCCGCGTTCGGCGGATTTTTCTAATTTTCTTTATTCACTTTAGACGGTTTTCAAAACAGCCATTCTAGTAATTTTAAGAAATATTATTCGGACAATTTTAACGCGTCATAAGTTCATATCCGATTGATAGTTTTTTAACTGTAGCCGTTTTAATTTTTAGAAAATAGGCGTGAAAACAATTAATATCCAATGGAAGGTAAAGAATTAGGTACCGTGCTGATTGCGATTCCGTATCGTACAACGTCGTGTTAGTTTTTGTTGAATATTAATTGTTTTTATAAATTAAAATGGCTATAATTAAGAAACTATTAATCGGATACGAATGTGTGATACATTAAAATGATTTGAATAATATTTTTTACATAATCGCTATTTTGAACATTTTCCAAAGTGAATAAATAAAAAAATTATGTATACTTTTTCTCCAAATCGATGTCCCCCTCGAAAACAAACTAATAGAAAATAAAAAAAAAAAAAATGTAACGTTAACAGCGCTAGAAAAATCCGTCGAACACGGTGGGACACCCTGTTAAACCCTCGCAACTTTAATGTTGTTTGGCCGCGTACCCGCGTAGGCGCAAATAGTGTTTGACATTTGGGGATGATTTTAGCTGATGAGCGCTTTTTTTTAATATATATTCTTACGCTTTCCTATACTTAGAATACGATGAACTCCAATATATTATTATTTTTTTTTTTTTTTGAAGGGGGCTATAGCAATTCTACAGAGGTTGATTCTCTCTAGCTCCCCTTATTTGCGCTTACGGTAGAACGTGGCCCGAAAATTCTTGTGGCCACGGGCCGTCCGTGCGTGTTGTACAATAATCAATACTCTTTAACTGAAATCTAATCATTAGTAAGATATAATTAACTCTAGCGAAATCTACAATCGAAATCGTATTACACTACGTTACTATTGGCGTGCATTATTATCTATCTATACAGTACATACGTATGATTACCATAAACCTCATTCTACGATAGTAAATTGTGTCGAGTATAAATTGTACTCGTGCGGATAAACCGATACGTTTTTCAGATGATACCTACGTATTATTATGAATAATATAATAATAGTGTCTTACGCGTGCAATAATGCAATTGTTTCTCGCGGTAATAGTATATAACATGTACGTTAATAATATTGTTTTAATCGTTTATTAATAGTATTAGGTACTGTATGTTGTCAAAGTACAAAACGTAAACTAAACTATACATTATTATTATTTGGCTTAAAAATGTCATTTACACGTTTTATATGTATACGTACGGAGACAAATGGTTTTTTTTTTTTTTTTTTAAAATTATTTTTTAAGCGATAATATCATACGAAACAATTTTACCTTCATCAATAAAATACTGTTCTACCTAGCTATACTTACTATAACTTATATTGTTCTTGTCTATGGCGTTTGTAACGTTTTCTGATTATAATAATCTTTATTTCCGGAGATGTATTCCAATTTACAAAATAATATGCGAAATGACAGTGAATTGTATTGTACTGATTAAAGAAATGAAAAAAAAAAAAAAATATAGGTTTAATATGACATAATACTTGCAGTAAAGTGACATATATTGTGAGTTTAAAGATAAAAAATATACTAACTATACTACTATATGTTGTTGTGTGTGATGATAATATTTTATAGTAAACCTAACCTAATTAATTATATTAAACAAATTTTGTATCTCGACACACAATATTTTATTTTTTATTTCGTTAAAATATACGGAGAAAAAACGGTAAACGGAGCTTTTTTTTGTTTGTTTCTTCCAAATCTGCAGAGTTTTAGTGGCAAATTCGTTTTCTATACGAATTCGTATTGAAAATATGATCAGATTATTTGAACAAACGAGTAAATATCTGGGGATGATAACGAGACATTTTTTATTAGTATATAAAGCAGAGTTTTCCCACCTTTTTAGTTGTGCGGACCAAAAAAAAAAAAAAAAACTTTTGAGGTCCACTAAACTACTATACAGGTGAAAACAAAAACAAATAGACATAATAAGTCTATTATTGTATTCAACTCATATCAAGTGGTTAAAGTTAAAATAAAATCAATATGACATTGTTCAATACAAATATCAGAAATCGTTATGTTTTTGACAAAAAAAAAAAATAAATAAACAACACGGGCAAGTATATAAAATACCTAAACCTATACGTGAGAACGTTTATCAATGGCAGGCCAGGAATATATTATTATCATTACGTCGTGTACACTGCAGGTAAAAATAATTGGGTATAAAAATACAATAAATAGGTAAGTGTGTATAAATCGATGGGTATGTTTGAATATAGGTAAAATTGTATCATTATCACGATTCCGGTCACGATTTTTCGATGACAACTTAAGTGTCTTTCGAATTGTTTTTCCGCTCGGAACAGTTATTTTTGGTTGTCCGCAGACAGATTTATAATAATAAAATATTCATTATCGTATAGGCGTTTCGAGAGGAGAACGGAACAAGACTGGGCAATTGCCCCCTCCCTGAGTTTTCAATTCCGTCTGAAATGTATGGGTACGAAAAACCGTAATTTTTTTTCAAATATTCCCCTTTCCCCTTTCTCGTTTTGCATTTTTTTTTCTCTATTAGAATTTTTGTTTTTTTTTTTTTTTTTTTTTTAATTTGAAAGAGGAAGTATTGTTGGTTGTATCGAACTTCGATGTTTTTTTCGTCACTGAATTGAGCGTCGAAAATTCCAATTTTGTTATTTTTATTATTTTTATGAATTGCCCATCAATTAATCAACAATCGGAGTTCTGTAAAATGTTTTGTTCTTTTAAATAATAATAAAATAGTCAGCGAGAATATTGTAGCGTTTCGCGTAATAAAAATTTCCGGCGATAATCATTTCGAACGACCGTGTTTATCCTTCTCCCTAAACGGGAATCGCGCAGCAGATCAGCCGAAAAGTCATTAAGGCGGCCAGTAAAACGTTGAAAATAATTTTGAAACCGTGTAAAGTCCGAGAGAATTCGGAAAACCGACTCCGACGACCTCGGTGTTATATTATTTTATTAACATTGCGACCGACACGATGCATGAACTGCATGTGCACTGTAACTTATTACTACTCGCATTCAATTGTTCAATAATTTACGCGCTGCTGTGATTATTATTTATTATTAATACGATTGTTGTTATTATTTATTATTGTTGTTCCGTTGACTTCAGCGGATAGATAACCGGCCGCGATAAACGCGATTTTCCCGTTATCTAAAAACGTTTGTTTCCAACAATAACAACCGGAGAAAAAAAATACACAATTCATAATTGTTATCCGCGCGCGCGCGTTTCGGTCATTATTGTGTTGTTGTTTTTTTTATCCCCCCCCCCCCGATACGATTATAATAACAAAAAACAAACAAACAAACAAACATGACTTCCGATTGCTTATAATTATTCATCGCGCGTTTTCCGAACGGTACACAAATAATGTGGTGAAACGTACACGTAATGAAAAAATATATCACGCTCGCGCTTGCCGCAAATACGTACGCACACGTTTAGCGTTAAATATTATAATCGCATCGGGGCGACGTTATTTATTTATTTATTTTTTTTATTGTTGTTGCGAACGTCACGTTTTGGATTTTTCGATAACGGCCGTATACGCTCATACACATACCGCATTTGTTATCGTTACCTACGTTGACCGTTGAAATGCGCGACGGACAATAATTACAGCTGCAAAGGCCCACTACCGAATAGTGTCACTGCGCGCGGGGTTTCCGGCTATTTTACGAAGTTTTACGGAGTTCAGCCGGTGTATGGTCGACAACAGCGCGTCGGGAACGCAATCGATCGAAGACGCATTATGGCGTACGGAGTTTAGTCCCACGCGGGCGCGAAACCCGAACAATGGGTATCACTAATATCGGCGGAAGAACGAAAACGGCTGGTAGCGTGGTTATAGGACTAGATGCGGGGTTATAGGAAAATGTCGGAGATGAGCCGGACGGGCAGAATAGCCGATACAGAAACACCAAGTAATAGGGACCGATGATGCGATTCGTAGGTTAGGTACGGATGAAAAGGAAAGGGGATAATACAGAAGAGTGGAGGATGGCTGAAAATCACTCTACGGGTTGAAACCGTAGAAAGGGGACCAATGAAAAAAAATGTCATGGACTTTTTTTGCACGGGCCTTCCTTAAAAATGTCCCCTTCGGATAAATATCTTGAAAAAAAAAAAAAAGTCAATAACATTATTTTTATTATTAACAGTACGTATAAAACGAATAAAAAAAAAAAAAAAAATATAAAAAAGATTTTTTTCATGTATTTTAAACTTCAAGATTTATATATTGAAATGTAGGTATTGTCCTGCGTAGCGATTAAACCGTTTTCGGACGTAGGACAAATCAAATGAATGCAAGTTTGTTCTGTTCAACGACGGGCCCGGGAGGGTGATTGCCTTCTCCCGTCCATACCCAAGCATACTCTGAGCATGATTTTCATCGTAAATGTGCGCATTAAACACATCGGTTTTTCCCGGAGTAGTGGTATTAGTAAAACGACGCGGTCTTTCCGAGCAGAAAAACCGTGCACCCCTATTGACCGCGTAAGGGGGTGAACACGAACAATACCGAAAACGCATTACTAGTTCGCCGACGTCCACTCAGAATCGTTTCTGGTCCGCGACGATTTATTGTTTCTCTCGGCGTGTAAACGCGAACTGAATTACCGCGCGCGCGGCCCGCCCGTGGTGCGAATTACGTCCGGCTCGATTCCCGTTCACAGTTCAACGGTCACCGTGATCCCGCGAAAACGCAATGCGTTTTTTTTTTAGCGATCGTAAATTTCGGCCCAAAACGTCGAAAACGGAATCGCGCGCGATCTCCGCACGGCAGCGGCACGGCGGGTACGGCGATACCGTTTACTGTACCGGACTGTTTTTACAACCCGCGTCAAACCTCGCCCTCCCCCCCCCCCCCCATTCCCCTCGAGTTCCCGTCGATTCGATTGTTTCGATTATTGATTGGTATTTCGATTATTTCTCGTTCCCTGCGCATTGCACCGGACGCGCGACGATAAAACGCGGAATATTTTTCGTACGCGCGGCCGGTATTTCGGACCGATACATCGGGGGAGGGGGGGGAGGGGAGCCGCTCTAACGTGTGCCGCCACGCACGGTTGTCATAACGCGGTACGGCTGGTCACGGATAAGACGCGAGGTTTTCGCGTTATTTTTTTTTTTCCGAATCGCGCCCGATGACTCACCTGCGGCGGTACGATGCGCCGCGCGGGTACACGGGGTCGGACGGTCGCCGGCGCGCGTCGCGAAACCACACAGTTCGCGTTCGAACACAAACTCGCGCGTTCTGCACGCGTTCGCTTTTCCGCGAGGAGGGGCGGGCGGGGGCGGGGGAGAGAGCGTCCGTCTCCCCCCCCCTCCGGAAATACTCGGCGGGGCGCTTGATTATTCGAACCGTCATCAATGAAATATACGTGTATACATACATATGTATTTTTTAATTTTTTTTTTTCCCCGCCGCGCTCATCGGTAAACTGAAAAAACGGGGCATTTATCAATTCGCCACTTGCTCGTACTCGGTGTCTGTTGTCGTAACGCGCCAAATGCTTAACTACCTGCTTTTTTTTTGTTTTTGTTTTTTTTCAATATAAATTTAGAGGGGAGGGTGGAGCGCGCTTAATACCGACCCGCTTCGCGAACATTTTCTGGCTACCGCGCGCCTGTACGCACCTTGTATTGACGCGTGTTTAAAAAGCCTATCGATCCGCCATATCGGATTATTTTCTCTGTAACTCTGGCATCGCGAAATGATCGCAAAGAATAAATGGATCAATATTTTTAGTAGGAATCGAATATCAAATTAATATATTTACAACATATATTAAACCGCACGATAACGCGCACTAAATAAGGTTATCTGGTTATTTACTGCGCGTTATCAACTGCACATAAACGCGGTAACAGTGGGGGGCTGACAGTGACGTATTAAGCATTTTGCCACCCCTAGCCTAATTTTGTTTTTTTTTGTTTTTCGGCCGTTTCTCTTATAAAGCGGTTTTAATACGTTTTTCGATACCGTTTTTACCGAACGCAACCGATTACAAAACCACGGACGTATTTCGCACCACGGGTATGCCACTGTAGTAGGTGTGGAGTTTGAACGGTTTATTATGGGTACTATAGAATAATTAATTTACCGAATGCAATGATAAATTATTACAATCGAAATACGATTCCAAAAGGAGTATAATATTAGTTCATGTTATTATTAGCAATGTTGTTTCTTTTGTATAATCAAGTGGTAACTATGTATTCTATTGTCGGTTTTGTTGTGGTTTTGTATATAAAAACTGTTTTAAAAAAATGTAGAAACTGTTTTCAGATTAAGTACTACGAGACGGAAATTCCGCATGTTTTTAAGTACCTAGTGCATTTCACACACTAACAAATAAAACCCCCCGATGATTTTTCGTGGTGGAAATAACTTTAATTTATTGTATTTCTAACATTATTACAGGTATTTAAGGTATTCATACCTACTTTTGTGGAAAATAATATTATCTGTCTATACTCTGTAATCTAAAATTCTAGTACATTACTAAATGTATTATCGGTTTGTAATTTTATCGTCAGTGTACTGACGATCGTACACTTGATCGAAATCGTCGTGCGATTAACTGCGTTTTGTGTATAATATTTTTTTAATTCTATGTAAATTTAATTTTAAAACAATAAAACTATTTTTTTTTTTTAATTTTCTGCGTGTATTGAAGTCACGATTTAGCGATAGAAACACGATACATTGATTGTAATGCAATATTGTGTCCGCACAAATACATACACATAATCAAGTTTTTAAATTTTATTTTATCATTTCGGTGAAAATGGCAATAGGTTATTATGACTGGTTTTAACTATTCCCTTGGATCATCGTCCCTTGTCGTTATAAACGGTTTCTACTTTATATAGGCGATCCCACACGCGTAGTCATAGATGCAACGTAATACGGAGATACGTGAAATACGCATTTATTTATCGTAATCAGTGATTATTATTCTGTATCTAATAAAACAAAATAGGTAATTAAAAATAATCGTTGAATTATTCTCAAATATTTACCTTATCTAAATCAGAATTGCACTGAATTATTAACGTTTCGGTGATATTTTCAAATAGCAGAGAACGTCTTTTATCTGTCAGCGGGTTATTGTATTGCGAAAAATATCTTTCGACGTCCACTGACGTGATCGGTACATATTTGAAGCAAACCATTTCACTAGTATTCAAATCTCCTAATTCATCAATTTCGATGTTTTCCTCAGTACCGTTTAATTTATTTGAAATTTTATGAAGCGTATTGAAACCTTTGTTTTTTTCTATTATTTTTTTAAGTCTTTCCACTACTGATTCTATATTCTTTGATTGTGTATTAATTACGTTAATTTCGTCTATAATTTTGTTTACAGTGTTAATCGAATCGACTCGTTTTAATCCACGTTTTTCAAACTGAGTAATCGATTTAGACATAATTCCAAAGTTTGCTGTAACACAAACCAAGTTATAAAAGTTAATATGGAAGTTGAATCGTCATTCAACTTCATAAAAGCATTTCGAATGCTTTATATATGTTTACAATAATAGTCTGTTGCGTCTAATCACGTCCCCCAACGAGCAATTATAGATGCAGGTGGTAGCATTACTTCAGGAGCTTCGTTTTTAAAAATTTGGACTCGATATGGTGCTTTTAAAAAAGTTTTTTTAACATTCGAAATTAGTTTGTATACTTTTGGAAACACGGTACGAACCTCCTCTGCGACCCTGTGAAGACCATAAGCCAAACACGTAATGTGAACCATTTTGGAATAAAAAACTTTTATTACAGATGCTGATTTAACCATATATGGTGCTGCGTCGCTTACAAAAAATAATTCATCGTTATGCTGAACACCATTGGGCCAAAATAAAGCCATTGATCTATTAAATAATTTTCCTATTGTCGAGTGATTAACATTTTCTAACATATCGGGAGTCAACAACATAAATTTTCCAGGACAGTCAATTTCTAGTGTACCAATTATTAAAATGGAAGGTATATACAATTGATGTCGGTAGTTTCATCAATTGATGTCCATATTTTTTTTATCCTGGACAGTGACCCTTATTTTATCCATTATCTGGTTATGACAATCGTTCACATAATATTTTTGAAGTGTCGATTTGTCAGGCACATATATTTGCATATATTTTTCTAAAAAAACTCTTAAAATTAGTGTTTTTTAGTTTATAAAGTGGTATATTTGAGGATAGCAAAGTTTTACATAAATCTGAATTGAATTCCGACAGTTTGGCATATTGCTATAGTTAATACAAAAATTAAACTTACAATAAAACGTAATACACACGCGTGAACTAAATAAATATTTTACTACGTACAATCCGTTACACAAAAATACGAAAATAAACGTGGTAAATAATTTGATATCACTTTATTGTAATCCAATCTACCCATTCACAATTAAGATAAAATGAGTCTCTATCGTCTTTATGAGAAATTATATAGAAACAGTTAAATATAATAATTTTTGTCCTTGATTCGTGAAAAATATTCACCAAAGTACATGATTTTCGAAAATCCTTCAAAATATGCACTAAAAACGTAAAGTATACTCTTATAATCAAAAATATGTCCTTTAAACCCAAAAATGTCAAAAAAAATGCACTAAAAACTTTGAGCTTTTGGTCACAAACATCGTGAAATGTATTGTGTACTTACTCTACTTACGTTAAAGTTAACCAAAAAAAAAAATATGCGAATGCATGAAAGTCCTTGCACTAGTAATCACTATAAACATAAATAACATAGGCACAAATAGCCCAAATATATTGGGGGATGGACTTAATGTCCAATCATATTGATTGTTTATAATTAGTATTAACTGGATAAGGACTTGATTTGCAGAGGTTTAGCCGAGTTTGTGGGGCTATACCCGCTAAACCACTATTTGCGTTTATGGCAAAATTATGTATAAATCACAGAATTTTAAAAATAATATACTAAAAAAGCCGAAAAAATAAAATGTTTTGTTTTTTTAGTTTTTTTGTCTAAATTCAGCTTTTCGATTATTTTGTATGTATTACACGCTCGACCACTTGTATTTTAATAAGCTTTAAAATGTTATCCGCGGCCGCTATTTTTAATTTTTTTAAATGATTAATAAAAATTAGGTACCTATTTTTTTCCCTTCTATATTTAATGTTCCGATACGCTGTAGTTTAAACCGCGTGATGATAATATAATAATAATAATAATATTGTATACGTGCGCGTGTTCACGAGGACGGTACAGATGACCCTCTTATATTATACGCATCGCTCGTTCGTCCGAAGGGTCAAAATAATTAAAGAACGGCTCGAGCGCAGTGGCACGCGACCGAGAAGAATATTAATTTTCATAATATAATGTGTATATCATTCGATTTTACAGAGAATACAAATTAAAAAAAAAAAAAAACCATAGAATATTGCCTGCATCTGGATTCAAAATAAACATAACCCGTAATAATAATAATAATTGTGTATACGAAAGGGTATAACGAAGATTTGTACGTTTCGAGACAAGCGTTAATGAGAAACAATCGAGAAATTCCGTTGGGTAACATGGTATTTTTTTTTTTCGATAGACAATTATAGTTTTGAAAAAAAGACTGACATACTTTGCACGTAGGCGCAGCCACTTTTGTAGGTGAGAAGTTGGGAAGATAGTAGAGGGGAAATTTAATGTAGGTATATCTGTAAATAACGATAAACCATTGCTAACGAAAAAACGTTTCTGAGCGGAGTTCAGTTGATAGTGTTGCTTTGTCAACAATATATATATATATATATGCCATATTGTGGTAAAATAATTACATTGGCATTATCGTATTTTTCTTTAATAATATTTGTTTAAAATTGTATTTATTTTCCCGTTTTTTCTACGGTTCTCCCGTGTTTTTACCGGTTTTCCCATTTATTGGGAAAAGTCGTAGGGAAAATAAAAAAAAATACTTTCTAAAAGTACCTGCCCAGTCGGATTTCCTTTTAGAAAAATGTCTACCATTGTAAAGATTTCTGGTTGAAAAGTTGTTCACAGATAAAAAAAAAAAAAAAAACATCTTTATAAAACTATAAGCTTCTTCGCTCTACTCAGAATCTAAAAAAGGCCCGGGAAACGGGAAATATTGATTGGGGAACAATGCGTATACTATAATAGAGATATGGAAACATGTTATCAGATACGCGAAGGAATATAAGTTGTAGTGTTGACACCCAAGACTGCTTTTGAAAGCCAGATGAGACGTTATATTCACATTTAGTTGGTTTATTTCTGAGGACGTAATACTCGCGTTTACTGTTTCAGTCAAATACCAACGGACAAAACAGCGAAATTACTTTACACAAATCTTGGTGTTTTTGGTTGAAATTAGAGTTTAAACACAAATAACGAATTATAACCGGGGGAATATTTTTGAGGTACGCGGGTTTTTTGTCCAACATATTTTACTGTGGCTACGAAAAAGTTATAGTCATGTCAGTTTTTCAAGTTTCTGGTTTTGTCTAGTTTTTTTTTTTTTTTTTTTTAAATAGTTTTATACCTTTTTATTTGAAAACTTTTTAGAAGAAAGCCACATTAAATATCGAAAATAATCTCCTCTACCTACATTTTGGTACTTGTTTTTAAATTCTAATTTGCGTTCGCGCGACTGCTTACTGATCCGCAATCCGAGCAATTAATTGTTATCACTTTTATTGAAATATTACGATATCGTGGCATTTACCGTGGTCCTATAGTTATGTTGGCTTCACAAAATTTTTCGAACGACTATCCGTTTTACATCTTCTTCTTTTCATTCGCCTTCATCCCAACTATTAGGGGTCGAACACTCTCGTTATAAACTTCCACTTGACCTGATCGGCCGTCTCGCATACACCGCCTATTCTCATACCATTCACTTCCAATCACTTCTTTTTCGGTCTTCCTCTCAACCTCTTCCCGTTTACGTTCATTTTAATAACTGTGCATTGCATATGATAATAACAATATAATAAACCGACATTTTCGAGACACAGACCACGTAGTACAATCAGAGAGGCGGTTTTAGATTTCTAAACATAAGTTACAAGAACACCTTGTATCACCGTTGTATCCGCCCAACCGTATATATTTACTGCAGTACGTATATAATATTTTGTTGTTGGTTTGGTTGACAAGCAATATGTATAACAATATCATACGTTATAACATTGTTATAATTTAAATATAATTTCATAGTAGCCAATATTAAAACAAAGACGGACATACTTCGCACGTGGGTGCAGCCACTGTTGTGGGTGGGTTAGTTTGGAAGGTAGGATATAGAAGAAAACTGAATGTATATCTAGAAGCAACGATAAACCATTGCTAACGAAAAAACGATTCTGAGCGGAGTTCAGTCGATGGTTGATGCTTTGTCAACGATGTATATGTTAAGTATAATGTATAATATTGAATACGACTAATTATTCAGTAAACACGTATATTTTGTGTAAGTAGTAAAAAAATGTTAATATTCTACAATTTTATATTTGTAGTTGATTCATAATAAAATTAATTGTAATTACAATTTAATAAATAAAATAAATAATAAATTATATCAGTCGAGATATTGATTGTAACTAGTTTTAATGTGTTTTTCAATTAGTTTACAATTAATTAGCCAATTGTTTTTCCAAATGTTAACAAGTTTTTGTGTGGTAAATAGGTGAAACATCATCCTTATTCATATTATTACTAACCTTAAAAATTAATTTTATAAAATGTAATCTAATTTGAAGTATCTATTTACCTACTTTTCTCAACAATGTGAGTTTTCATGACAGCAATGATTGTTTAAAAAAAATTAAAACGATAAAAAATGAATAATAACAAAAAATATATACAATCGGTTGCCAGTGACAACCTTATTTTTAACCTCTCAATCTTTTTTAACTCACAGAATCAGGTTTTCGTCAATATCTCGAATATTAATGAGAATGTCAAAAAACGAACTCTTTAAAGTATCACTCATAGAACATTTTCTTTCGGAAAAATGCTGTGCTTAAATAATTCGAGTAAGCTTTCTGGTAGAAAAAGTGTTGGTATAAAAAAAAATAAACATCAATGTAAAACTAATACATTCTTCGCTCCACTCATTATCTAAAAGATAGATGAGTAAAAATTTATGAGTACTTTGAGAATTTAAAAAAAATGTTCCGTTCAACTATTTACAAATCTAGACGTTCATTTTATTTAGGTTTCTACACACAAGCGTAATAATATATACTTATCTAGGTTACCGAATTCTTTCAAAATTGTATTATGGATGTATAGTTTATTGTTTAAAATACGTTTATGGAAACCGAGAACTTTGCATGCGCGCAGAACGGGCTTTCCTAAATTGGTCATTGTTATAACTTTCGTATTCCGAACGCCACGTATTAAAAATCTTCATTTTTTTTTTTTTTTTAAATTTTATCTTTTAACATTAAAAAAAACCGTCAATTTATGCGATTGTTTTTTTTTTTGTTGTTTTAAATTTGGTTTTCGGCCTGTTTGACACACAAAAACCAACTACGCGGGACGCGCATGTGTATAATATTGTACATATTTTGACGTACACTTATATTTTATTATTATTGAGCAACACGTGTGCACAGTTTTTATATTAACAAACGTATATATTTGTATTATTATCACAACGAGCCAATTTTATAAAATAGTCTGCACAGTGTTCCAAATTAAATACATCGGTGTCTGTATACAGAGTGAACGCAAATAAACGCGCGTATTTCCGAGTTTTTTTTTCTCCGCCCAAAAAAACATATTAATCCGTCGAAAATTACGGTTTTTTTTTTTTTTTATTTTTATTAAAATTTCGGATGATTGTCAACGGCGTATTTATAGATTTTTGTCTCACCTTTGTACGTTATTCTTTTACCGTTTTCTCCAGATCAGCCAACGTTCCCGAAAAATATACTACTTGTATAATATTTTTAACGTGCAGTTACATACAACATATCTTATACGTAACTATTTGTACCCAGCAAACAAATAAAAAAAAAAAAAATCATTCACAATGTGTAACGCGCCACCCAATATTGCCTGGCGTTATAAGCTCATCGTCGCGATTTACAAAATTAAATTTAGTGAAATATAACGATATAATTTATGCACGCACACTGCTTTGCGATTTGAGAGTCGACTACGTGTCCAGTTTATTTTTTCCATTTCTGAAAAACCATTTTCTGCACCAAACCGTGTATGAAAACGTACGGACTGTTTCAAAAAATAGAGACTCCGTGAGTAATGACCACGGTTGTACTGTTGATAAAGAAGAAGAGTGTTTAATCAACGAAAATGATATAATTACTTGGTTTGCTCGAAATTCTCCCGGATATGTATTAGATGCGGTAATCGGAGGAATGTGATAAATACATAGTCACAATAAATATTATATACCCTTATAGCAGGGCATATGATATGCTACGGGTTTAACGAACCCGGAGCCACGGATTGCTATTGGTGGATAGCCCCGGTGGATGATTCCAGTGGGTACACGATATTGTTTTCTGTAGGGCAGACAATACCGTTGTCCCTGTGACCCGGAATAAAAATACTCCCACGGTACCTCTGTCTGCCGTAACAAGCAACAAATGAGGTCGTGTCAGGTCGACAGCCGGCGCGAAATTCTGTCAATATGACGAGGAGTCCTAAGCGAAACCTAGGCAAACTGTCCCATATCGGATGTGCGCGAGAACAACAAGTGAGAGGAATTTGCGTGGCTAGAGATGGAAGAATCCTGGGCGGCCATGGAGTTACCAGACCGAAATAGTTGGGATCAAAACGGAGGAGACGAAGAAGAAGAAAAATATGATTATATGCCATGGCATAATGTGTATTGTATTGTCGTTTCATTATTAAGTTTTTTTTTTTTTTTGTCGGTTTTTGTTTACGACGTATTAAATTCTACGTTGTTTGGAGGGGAGGAAGTCGAGATTCCCAACCTCTCGTATCTGCGCCCGTCGTTAAAGTAAACACGTATTTAATCCCTCCTCCAATTCAAAGTCCCGTAGCTACGCCAATGTTGGATAGTACGTTTATTCATCATTTTTCGTGCGTACAATGAAAATGATATTATAATATAATATATTCAGTATCAGGTTTTTGTTTCTTCAAATTTACGTGTACATAAGTACAACAGACAATACAGGCGTCGCAATATTTTAATATTTATATATGAATAAAAAAAAAAAAAAAAAACAACGTTAAATTAATGTCTGTTTCTCGTGCATATAGGTTTAACTGGTGTATGGCGAATTTTTTTATTTTTTGTTTTTTTTTTCCACTAGCGGTACAACGGAACGATCTCCGTTCGACACACAAAAGAACGACGACGACGCGCACAATATTGTCATAATTTAATACACATATAGATTATCATTATCGCGAGAACGAAACACACGTGCGTCCCGTTTTTCGAACCATAAATAATATTAAATCGTCGAATGTGTCGTAAAGTATAGTATTTGTAGTAGTCCGCGGCACATATTATTTATATTATTTTGCCCAATATGGTAGCGCGAAAATTGCCAAAACAATTTTTCGTTAATTTAAATTTAAACGATTCGAAAGTTAGACCCGCATTTTTGTCGTTTAAACGTACACGAAATATGCACTTTACAGTTTGGCTGTTTTTTTTTTTTAATTTTCTGACTGACGTTATTTCATATCAAGTAAAATATAATGCGCCAATATTATAGGCGTATACAGTGTGATCATTTCTTTAGCCTGCCGTCAAAAATTTCGGCCCGATGACCTTGGGTTGAAGTGCGATTTTCGGGAAATGATATAGCTATAAATGATGTATTTCAGCGAACAAAATGCCAGATAAAACTCAAATTGTTACTCCTTTCGACTCGATTATGCACAATACAAATGCTATTTGGCTTTTGTTGAACACCAACGTCTATATTTTTAACACCAGATTCTGCTAGAGCCAAATTTTTTTCAATCGATTTTGATCAAAATGATTTTTTTTTTTTTTTATTTCAAAAATTTACCGAGTCGTCTATAATATCGATTGAAAAAACCATGATTTTTCTCAGCTTTCCAGAAAAATTCATGATAAAAAAATCACTCTTTTTTTAGAAAAATCGTAAACCTCCCACCACCCGAAAAATGTAAAAATACCTACATCAGTGGCCTATCCGTGGCAATAACCGCTTTTTAGATTCCGAGCGTAACAAAGGAACTATTGGTTTTACAATGCTGTTTATTAATATTAATTTTTCTTCTTCTTCTTCTTCATCTTCTTTGTTCTAGCTTGTGGACACGTTTATTTCTAGTAAACTTGCTCCGATGTATAAGTGTAGCATCTTTTCTGAAATTCAATTTTATCTAATTGGTAAATACAATACATAGGTCATTTGTTTTTCGCGAAACGGTATTTAAAATAAAAACGATAAGCCGGGAAAAAAATACGATTTTTTCACGAATTCGTTAAATTTTTATTAAGTAACTATCACGTTTTCTAGTACAAATACGACTCCAATTGAAATATGACATGAGACTTTTTTTTGTTAAACTATTAATCTCGTTTTTAATAATGCAGTTCGTTTTTTAAATTTTCGAAATTAGTTTTCATAATAATCGGGAAAAAGCGTAGAAAGGTTAGGTTGAAAAAAATTACGGCACTTCAAATTATGTATTAACTGCGAACTGCGCTCGGGATCGTCTTTCTCGTCAGCAATGGTTTATCGTTGACATACAGACATAAATGAAACAACCTTGTGTATCCCACCTTCCCAACTTCTCATCTACGACAGTGGCCGCTCCCGTCCCCTGTCTCAGATCTTTTTTTTTAAATTTTGAAACTGTCCAATATATGCGCGTACTTATAAACCGTATAAAATATAATACGTTCCATTAATAGCGACGGTTTTCGCGGCTTGTTTCGTTTTATTTCGACCGTACACGCCCGATTAAATAATATTCGCACGCGAATAAACGATGAGTGGTCCGAACAACGTGTATTTCGGACAATCGAATTCCGTTGAAACGGTTATAATAAATACGAAATGTTGTACAATATTGTGTCACGTCCGCTCGGTGAATTTGTACAGTTGGTTCCGTGTAACGGGGGGGGGGGGAGGAGGGGGGACCGTTTTCCAAAGACTTTTTGTGGAATCCGTAAAAGTTCCGCAAAAGTTTTTCCGTGAAATATTGTCCATGTTAAAATCGTGCGCAGTGCTGCGTACGTCTCCATTGTTTCCGTCGAATTTTATATGGTTTCGCGTTTTGTCGATTTATTTTCATACCCGCCGTGTTGTTCGGAATCGCAATCCGGAAACGATTCCGAACGGGGTTCGTTTGGAAAAACGTTTAAGAAACCGACTTTTGAACGGTTTTTTAATCGTTCAAATAGAGTATTGTCCGACGAAAAAATCCGCATTTATCCACCGGAAAAGTGTTTTTATGCGCCGCACTCTTATTATAATTCTCATCCGCCACACTCAAAAAAACCCCGAATCGCAATTATACACCGTAAGCTTTAGGCGTATCGATTCTGTTAAAAAGCTATGGAAATTCCACGAAATCGGCACCACGGGTAACTTTTTTTTACGAAAACCAGTAGTATTACGAGTGTTTCGGCACGCTATTATTGTTATTATTGTTACATACGGCGTGTGTAACGCGTGCGTGTTTTATCCGTTTTCTAGACGCGTGTAAACGCGTGAAATCGCCAACGAACCTTAATTACGCTCTGTATGAGTGCGCCGAAAAAAAAAAAAATAAAAAAACCACACAAAACTCGTACGATCGTGTGTAACTGTCTAGTGAGTACCTCTAATATTTTTATTGTGTCTGTTATCATGCGTGGAATATTATCATTGTCGTTTGTGTACGCGCGTTATTGCATAACAGACGCGAAGATGGCGCGGTTTCCGCGAAAACGGCGGCGGCGGTTATCATATTCGGGTGTGCGCAAATATCGAATATCGTTTCGACTTTTAAGTACAATCGCGAGACCGAGTTTTTGTGCGATATTATGTACAGCCCACCATCATCGCGCACAACGCAATATACCTATATAAGTGTAGTACACACACAATTTATACAAATATTGGTTTACTATGCGCGGCGTACGCGTATATTTATTATACGAAGCGACGGTGTGTTGTTTTTTTTTTTCTTTTTTTTTACGACAGTTTTGTAAATTCGATTTCCCGCGCTGCGGAAAAAGTATACAGAGCGAACCGAGTAATACGTCACAGGTGAACTTTACCTCGCACGGGCGATGACGTTCGGCGGGGGGTAGTGTATCGCCCACGGTAACGGGGGAATTTTACCGCCTCGAATTTTTTACCTTTTTTTTTTTTTTTTTTTTAATTAGTATCTAGTTAAAAGACGTCCTAGGACAACGGGGCCTGGCGCAGCCACCGTTATAAGTAATTTAATGCAAACCTGTGAGCAACGACGGACCATTGCTAACGAAAAAAACCATTCCAAGCGGAATTTTCAGTCGATAGTGGATGCTTTGTCGGCAATATATATTATGGTACAATAATTAAATAGGCTTTACGTCTTTTCTTTAATAATATTTTTTTTTAATGTACCTTTTTTCCTACATTTTTCACATTCGCTGGGAAAACTTCTGAGAAAATCGAAAAACGACCTCCCTAAAGGGCCCCGCCAGTCAGATTTCCTTTGTCAACGGGCCACTATTGTACGCGCGAAAATAGGATATTAGAACGGATTCAATTTACACCCACGCGCAGTAACGATAAACCATTGCTAACGAAAAACGATTCGAAGCGAAGTTATCCATGTGCATAGTACGTTATCCCGTTTTTCCTACGTTTTTTCCCAATTATTATTGAATTCCCTTTCAAAAAATATACAACATTTGAAAACCTTAGAGATTTCCAGTAGAAAAGTATAAACATCCTTATAAAACCAATACAATTTCTCGCTACGCTCCGAATCCAAACAATTTCGATTCGACAACGATAATCACTCGTTATCGAATCGATAAATTAAAAGCCCGATGTTGGTTCGTCACTCTGGTCTGCGAGGATTTTGGACAGCAAAGATAGAGATTACGCGCCCGTCTGCAATCGGCGAGACTAGGAATATTCGGCATACCGGGGAATAAAACGATATTGATTGGGCGGAATGAAGGATATTATAAATCCGAGAACGTGCTCGCGAGGGGAGCGTCTTTGAACTCTTTTGACCACGGTACTACTAGCATGCACGGTAGGGGAGGGGGGGGGGTTCCCAGAGGACGCTTCAATATTCGATAATAAGGCGGACTAGAGTGCAATTTATGTTATTCGTTTCGGACCATGACCTAACCTAACGAACAAAATCGATTGCTCGGCGCAGACATTCGTGGGACCGGCGACGACACCGTGACCTCCACTGTCGCCACTCTCCATCCCTTTTGTTGCTGTTTATTTTATCATTAAAATATGACGGACATTTACTCCAGTTAAAAAGTTAACTTTTTTTTAACATGTTTTTTTTTTCTTTCTAAATTTACCTACAATTATAAACTTCTCTTTACACGTTTGTATTATTATTGTATAAACATACGACAGTTAAAACTTGTTATTTTTCTACTTGTCAAATTCCTACTGAATTTATGACTGCACCGGTCAAAGACGAGACAAACAGGGTAAAATTTGAATCTTTCTTTCGGTATGTTCGATAACGTATTTAAAATTACTGACATCGGTCGTGCCGTACCGCACACCGAAAAATAAACAATTATATTATATTTTTGAAATTGTAATAACTCTTGTCGAGGAAATCAGAAAGAAACTATAGCTCGTATTGTTAACCTAGTTAAATCTATTTGTCGTACGTTTTTAACCGGAGGCATTTCCGTTTAAATATTTCATTATCCGGTTAATTATTTTCAGTTATGCATCGGTTATGCATATTACGGCAGAATAGTTTCAAGCGTGCAATAAACAGACGACAATTTGTAATTGTGCAATAACGACAAACAGCTTTATTTTTCGAAACCTTTTGCGGGAGATAAAAAAACCAAATATTTCCAAAATATTGCTTTCATAATGAAAAATTGTTTTCAAAATTAATGCAATAGAGTTACAATAGTTAGCGAAAGGTTTGGTTTCACTTGATTTAGATTTTAACCGTTCCCACGCAAGATGAGAGTTTTATTCGTGTTATTTATTATCTAAAATGTTCAGACGTTTGAAGTTTTATCTTGCTCTTGACCGAAACTATCTAGAATTTCCGACCTGTCGTATTATTTATTGCTACCAGGTATTATTGTCAATATCTTTTTATTTTTTTTTTTCGTACCGAGTGTACAATATCATAACCGGGTGTTTCCGTATTGCGTGCGGAAATTACAATATAGATCGAGTTGTTTTAGACGCCGGGTCGAGTTGCGTGAGCGAATTTTTTTAACTTTTTGATTCCGCGAAAAACTTCTCTCCTAGAAATACTCTTTGATTATTCGATTTTACGGTTTAAAATTTTAAAAATTAAAAAACATTTACTTGGGCCGAGTGGTTGAATTTTCAAGTGCACGTTGTTTTTCTCTCGATATTATTATTTAACAATTTATCGGAATTAAATTTACATCCGGTAATAATAACGTAAAATCTTTTAGTTTTTTTTTTTTTTTTTACTTTACATAGTATCCGATTATATTTCAAAATGTTTGTCGTATGTGTTCGAAATCGTTTCAATGGCCAACCTGTTGGCCGACTGTCAAAAGTTATAAATCGTTGAACTGTATATACAGTTCACTCATATCTAATCGTAATTAATCGCACGCGACTCGACTCGGTTACGAAAAAACCGCTCACGCAACTCGGTTGCCGACCAACATCGCCCTTTTTTTTTTTTTTATCTTTTTTTAGCGCGCGATTCGGATGCAGCCTAACCAATCGTAAATCCGATATCCCGGAGCCGACAATTCGCGCGGACACCTTCGCACTCGCAACGGCAGGCAGCAACCGCGAGCGCGATAACGTTATTATTTTTTTTTGATTTTTTTTTTTTTTTTGAAACGTGTTTTAATTAGAGAGGTGTAGCGCTAACGTGTCGGTCGATAACGCGTGTAAGTCGTCGTTATCTAATCTATGGAAAGCACGAAAAAAAAAAAAAAAAGAACAAACAAAAACACGTTAAATTTCCAAGAAAAAAATAAAAAATAAAATAAAAAAAATGGCAACGTGTATATAATAGAGGTGCACCTACCTACCTATATAACCATGTTCGGGCGCGGGTACGGGCGCACGTTAAAATAATATATTATTGTCTGTATAAAGGTATAATGTTACAGTTGTACACACGGGAATAACTAAACAGCGATTAGATTATAATAATAATATATTTGGGCAAACGTGACTTTATACGTGTCGTACGGTTTTTGCACGTGCATTTCAAATGTCCGCGCCTATACGTATACATTATAGTGTAGAGAAAATAAAAAAAAAACGTTATAATAGGTGCGCGCACTCGCGAGTATTGTTTATTTCGATTCTGGATTTTACGTTTCTGGATTTCACGTTAAAATTTGAACTCTAAACGTTTATAGAAAAAAAATAAAAAAACCCCCACGACCCACGATATTTGTTATTTTTTTTATTATCGTTATAAGATCCCGGCAACTGACGATAAACCTTTATCGGATTTCGCACAATTTTTCAGTCGATCGCAAAATATTGTATTCGCGTAAATGATTTTTTAGCTTCGGAGCGTACCGAGGGTTGTATTGGTTGTATCTATGGTGTGTAGTTTTTTTTTTTTGTATTTTTATTTTCTGTCTGTGAACGACTTTTCTAGCGAATCTTGCCCCGGTGTATAGATAGCGTAGCACATTCTCTGAAACGAAATTTTGTCTACAGTTGATGCATTGGAGAAGTCAATTTTTTGATTATCCGACGGGGCTTCATAATAATTGGGAAAAACCGAGAAAAAAAACTATCGGAAGAACGTCAAAAATGTATGGTGCACCGCCGATTTCGTTGTTTTAAAACCAGAAATATTACTTTAATCAAAAAATGCTAAGTGACCTTTTTCGTTGCATTTTGAATCTTGATCCTCAAGAAGGAAGTCGCTTTTTCTAGACGTGGTTAAATTGTTGAGCTGTTTATTTTTTTTTGCGAGTGTTTTACGTAATTTTTGTTTGGTAGGTACTCTGTGAATAATGAAAATGTTGTTTGAACAAACATAAATGATTGAAAATTTAACGGGAGGTTTAACATGAATTGTGTTTGGTGGTCAAAACAAAAAAAAAAAAAAAGTTGAGTGCGATAATTTAGTATTTTTTTTTTTTTTTTAAATCAAATTTCGACGAAAACCGTAAGTATTACGACTTTTTAAAACAGACATGACCCGTTTCGCCCAAATATATTTTAGGCATTTTAAAATTGAGTCGTAGTACCTATAATAGTATATTATACATTATGCATACCTATGTATTGGTTTACACTACGTTTTTAAATTTCTTGGGTTATACGAAACCATACAAAGGTGCGCTGCACTTACTTGTACATTTATTTGCAAAATCGCCTAAACACACAAAGCGATATAAGTGATGATCTTATTAAGGCGTTTGGATTTTATGTGTACAGCCAACAGAAACACGACCGACACACACACCAAGGTTATAGCGAACAAAAACCTATATAAGAAATATCGTATTATTTTAATGTCCTTTGCTCGCAATCCGTATATCGATTTCCATATTGTACTTAAAATGCGATCAAGTAGTTGATTTTTAACGACAAAACACGACGCACGTACGTAATATAATATAATGCAGGTATCTCTATATAGACATAGAGATATAGTATACAATTCGTTTTACATTATAAAAGCATTTTATTTTATTTATTTTTTTTTTTCATTTTTGTAGGCGTTTCTATATATACAGGCTATATTCAGGTCATTCAAACAACTTCACGATATATAGTCGAATTTGCCATGAAATACTTATGTTTCAAAAAATTACTCTTGTGAAAACTTTTTGGAATCGTATATTCTTAGACGTTAGATTGTCCTTATTTTCGTCACCCTTATTTTTAGGGGAGAAACGGCTATTTTAGTTTCGATTTTCAAAATGACAATCTATATTTTAAATTCGATAAATAGATATTAGTTTGAATGAGTTTTTTCGTTGAAGTGTTCGATTTCCGTCAACTCGTTGACGAGACAATGCACTTTTAAGCCGTTTCACTCCCAAAAATAAGGATGACAAAAATACGGAAAATGTAACACATATTACAGAACACGCGATTCCAAAAACTTTTTACGCGGATTATCTTTTTTAAAAAATAATCGTTTCATGGACAATTTGACTGTATCGTGAAACTCGAATGACCTTGTATGCAACTCGTACGTTTCGAAAATACGGATTAAATGTTGACGATTTAATTTTAAATTTTATAACAACCACATGTGTGTTTACTACAGGGCGTGGATCGAAAATGACACTTAATTTTTGTTGTCAATATTGATTTTCCCGTTATCAACTCTCGGATCTTATTTGTCTCTATTATAATACACTATGCAGATGATTTAACTCCCTGCCGTTCGGTCGTCTAGCGATAATTTAAACAGGAAAAAAAAATACGTAAAAACACGGTGTTATTCTTAAAATTACTTAAACGAATAAAATACAAAGATACGCCCGTTAAAATTGACGGGTTTTTTTTTTCTTTTTATCCGTTTATATTTACGGTTTTTAAACGCGCCTGCATAAAACGGTTAGTAAAAAAAAAAAAAAAAAAAAATAAAACCCGTTTTTACCAATTGTTTCTTATCTATGTACCGATACGAAAAACCAACTAAAATCCAGTGGCGCTCGGACGTAATGTATAATTATACGAGTATATCACGCGCGAGACAACAAACAATTATTATCATTTCACCAACTCGCCCATTTGTCTTGATACAAGACCCGGTCCTAAAGCGAATCGGGCCAATTCGACTCGTCTTCCAACACCTTATATCCAACAGTCGTAGAGACCTGAATTTTTCACAAAACACTATTATGTCAGCCTTTTCTAGAAGTGTGGAAACACGTTTGGTACGTTCTGGCGATTTAAAAGCTTTATTTAAGATTTTCGAATTTATTTCAGTTTTTACCTAGGCAAAATGGTCGAAAATTACCCCGAGGTTCGTTATACGCACGCGCTCGAATATGACAAATAAAAGTAGAAGCACTATAAAAAACTTAGCCCCACACAGTCCCCAAGTATTTTTGAGGGGGGTGCCAAACAGAGACCAGAGGGACGTTTCCATAGAAGTTCACAAGGTTGTGATGATCTTTTTATTTTGCCCATCGGTAAATCATTTTAGCGCCGGGCGCTGATTTTCCTAGGTTTTACTGTGGTGATTGACATATCGATTATGTATACTCGGTATCGGCCTCGATGAAGGCTGCTTGATTCGGGTAACTATAACCCTACCGCCCGATCCCATTATTTGCGACTATGTTTATAGGCTTTTTACATTTTCGAGTTTTTTAAGTTTTTTTCTTTTCTGTGTTTTACGCGGATAAAATTGTTTCAGCCGCACATAAATTTGTAAAAATCGTACACGGGATTCATCGTCACTATATGTAATTCTTAGTTCACGTGTTTAACAGAACTCCGCTCAGAATACCGTATCTTTTCAACCGTTATTATGACGGACGTATAATATTATTGTTATACGGTCGCGGTTTGTTTGGAGAAAAAAAAACGAATACAAATCAACGTATACCGCATAAAAAAAAAAAAAACAAAAAAAAAACGATAATATGGCGGCGAGGGCGATACACAAACTGTGCGTAAAAATAATAATAATAATAAAACGTCCGTGTCGGGGCGTACGTGCATGTGTGTGAAACACATGTTACTGCAACAATAATGCAGGCGTTTGTTATATTATTGATATGCACACGGTAAAATTGCATACATTATAGTATTTAAATATTATTAAATCCGTGGCGCCGAACGCGTAATTTCCGCGTGCAGACGACTCCGGGGACCGGTGTTTTTTTTTTTTTTAATAGCGTTTCGCGTTTCGCGGGGTTGTTACAGTTTTTCAACGGCGACAGACGCGCGCTCGTATAATTACGTTCGATTCAACTTTCACCCCGACTTCGCGCGGTTCGGAACCAGCACTTACGGCGCCCGTCGACTGTGAACAATAACAACTATTACTATTATTATTGTTATGGGCAGTGCGTATGTTTAACGCGCTATTTATGCGCGGTAAAAAACATTCATACGGGGAAAAAATACGCCGGCTCGGAATAATAACGCACACCGTTATATAATACCGTGGGTGAGAAGGGGGAAACGACTCGAAAGCCGCGTCGGTCCGCGTGAAAATGCATTTTCAAACGAAATATTCCTAATATTGTATTTTGTAACGGTGAAAATGTATAAAAACCTATGGTGCACATCGAACAGATAAACATCAAAAAAAAAAGAAGAAAAAAAAAACCCCCGATTTGAGGAATAATACAGCGTGTAATACTTGTACGTTTTATCTATAAACATAAATAAACAAAAAAATATATATATATATATCTAAATGCGTTTAAAAAAACGGGGACAAAATGCCTAAAACGTAACGAACGTGTGAGAAAAAAAGACGGACATATATCGCACGTGGATGGGCCACACTGTTGTAGGTGAGAAGCTGGGAAGGTAGATGGGAAAGACAATGTATATATGTGAGCAACGATAAATCATTGCTAACGAAAAACGACTCTGGGCGGAGTTCAGTTGATAGTGATGCTTTGTCAACAATATATACGTCACATTATGGTAAAACAATCGCATAATGTGCATATTGTTATATATTTTCTTCAATAATATTTTTGTTTGATATTGTACCTATTTTCCCGTTTTTCCCGGTTTTTCACATTTGTTGGGAAAACTTCTGGGAAAATGCCTTTATTAAAGTACCTCCCCAGTCAGATTTCCTTTCAGAAAATGTGCTATCGTTGTAAACCGGAGAAAAATTGCTTGTAGAAAAATTGTTCACAGGTTAAAAAAAATCGCTATGCTTACAATCTAAACAGTCTCATAACCGAGTTTATTATTGTCACTTCTTGCTATAACAAAACGAATGTTTTTCACGTTTGCGTTTTACTCCGCGATAAATTTTGTCTTCTATTTAAATCTTCTTAATTCGCATTGAATTTTCGCAGTCTGTCCTAATAATTCCCGATGTCGACTTTCCGATATCCAACAGCCACAGACAGGCTTTGTTCGACAATTTTGAAACGAAAATCGAATTTCTGTTTTCGTTCGGTTACTTCGGTTAAGCGGATCGTATAAAAAAAAAAAAAAAACAACAGTCTATTATTAGCTTATCATCACAGTTGAGTTGTACAATAACAGCTAAATGAAAAGTAAAAAATTGCGTTCGTTACGAATTCGCAACCCTATACCCCGCAATTGTATACCGTTGGCGTTTACGCTCTTGTGACCAATACAATATCGTGTTCGACGACGTTATCTGTCCGGGTCACATACCTACGTAACCGCTAATGGCGGAGCCCCCGACCCTCCGAAAACCTTCGAACTAAACGCGCCGAGTTCTCACGCCGCCGTCGAAGCTGATGTTTTTTTTTGTTTTTTTTTTTTAATTTTAACACGTCGATAATGCGCCCGCGCCCGCGCACGCATATAATTTCCATACGCATTATTAACGAACTTATGCGTTCAAGGATTTGTTCGCCGTTCGCGCAACAACAACAACGACGACGTTTTGTTTCGGTTCGCGCGCGCCGTTACGAAATTATAACGTCGTTTCGGACCCGCGGCACGGTTGTCATTCCGCGAGCGGTGCCCGCCGCAGTGCGGTTTACTTGAAACCGATCGGTAAAAAGCGAAACTGCGTATCGTACTCTTTTTACCGTATTTTTCGCCGGGGTTTTTTCTTTTTCGATTTTACGCGGTTTTTCGTCTATTTTTTTTTTTTTGTTTTTTTTTTCTGTCCGCCGACGGCTTTTCTACCGGACGACTTGCGCCAAACTATACAAATAACAAGCTAACGATTCCGCCGCGTTTCGGATCCGGTCGGCGACGCATTAGGGGGATAATTTTTTGATTTTTTTTTTTAAACGGTTTTTTTTTTTTTTAGATTGATAATTCGGAAAATCCAGAAAAAAAAACTTATAGACAAAACGGGAGAGATTTACAGTTTCATTATTTTACATTTTTTTCGATTTCTATTTTCCATCCGATATCTTGCTCGAAATTTTCAAGGATAGACGATTACGTTATGTTAAAAAAGTGAGAGATAATTGTTTTAATTTTCCAAACCGTATTAATTGGGAAAACTCTAAAAGAAAAGCGATCAAATATTACTAAATATCGATGGTATATCGATAGGTATCGAACAGTCGATTCAATATAGTTGTATTTATCCCAGCTATTAAAAGTCGACAAAAGTTTAAAATCATAATTATATATTCTAATCATTTTTCGCCCTACATTCATGAATATACAATATATTTCGACATTTCAAAACTATATCTAACTGTAACCGCACCTATATATATATATATACGTTCGTTATGGTAGTTTTTTTTTTTTTTTTAATTTCTCTCTTCTTTAACTCGTATGTGCTCTGCAGTTTTGTTAAAAAATGATGACACACAGTTTATTACCATTACCGAATTCACTGGGAAAAAAAAATAAAAAAATAAAATAAATAATAAATGCACATAAACTCGAAATCAATAATAATGCACAAGCAAATGAATTCAACAAATTATACGCTAAAAAGTAAATACTATACGTATTATTTAGACAAATAAAAACAAAACGCAAAAACTGGATATAGATACGAAAAAATGTACACACGGTGTACGAAAGAAAAAAAAAAGAAAAAAAAAGTCAACAATTATATTATTACGAGTAAAATAAGAAACGAAACAATAGAAAGAATAGAAGAGAAAACCAATGCCGTAAATACAGTGGTAAATTACGAAAAACACGGGTCGAATTAAAAACGTGAAAACTGCATAAAAAAAAATATATTGCAATGCGCGGTCAATAATCGCTATAGTCGCGCTCCAGACAATTATAATCCTTATTATTGTTATAAACGCGAAAGTCCGTTTCGGACGAATCGTTTTAATTTTACTCATCGAGATTATTAATGCCGACGTCGTCCAAAGTCGTAAGTATTTGGATACTACAAATACGGATTCGACACCATCGCTTCATCTCGCACACTTCGACGGTACACAATCGTTTTAACACTCTCGGTTACAATATTGTTGTTCGAAATTAAAACAATACGCATTTTTTTTTTTCTCATAACCGGGACACGCGGACGTCCCGAAATTTTTCGACGGTTTTTTTTTTTCTTTTACCGCGTAAATTTAAATCCGCGGAGAGCCCGCGAATCGTTACAATGGAACGTCGGATATTGTGTGTATCGCATACCGCTACGGGAATGACGACAGCGGACGCGTTGATATGAACATAGTGTGGTATTTTATTGTGTTTACGTTCCGGCATACCGGGCGCGCGGTTATTACCGCGAATCCGCGCGCGCGTCGTTCCGCATATTACGCGGCGAGCGAAAAAAAAAAAAAAAAAAAAAAAAAAACCCGAACCGAGAGAATTACCGTCGACTAGCTGTACAACGTGAGCGAGTGCGGCGAACGAGCGGCCAGAAAGAGAGGGAGTGACGGAGACACGTTTAAATTATAGAAAAAAAAAAACGAAAAAAAAAACGCGTACCGCGACAGCCGCCGCCCGTCGCGAAGATTTTAAGCGGAAACCGCGCGCGCGATGAGTCAGATGGGTTTTTTTTAGGCGGGCCGTCCGCGAGCGTTTCACTTTCACCCGAACGTTAGATCCGTTTTCAAACCAGTCCGGTGTTCGCCACTCGGTACGCGCGTCGGTCGGACAATAACAACGACTGCGACTGCGTCATGATAATATCGCCGCATTGTTATTATAGTCATTGCGAGCGTACACGTTTTTCGTTACGTGTACAGTGTACTCGCGATTATCCGTGGAATAGGATGGCAGGGTGTCCACGGATAAACGGATTCCGCGGATAATCCGCAAAATCACGTTTTATAATAAAAACTAAATTGGAAATTGAAATTGAAAATTGTTATTAAAAGAACATAACATAATGCGTATTAATAAAGCGTATTTTACGTCGTTATCGAGCGATCGGCTATGACGAATTCACAACCCAATTAAACCTACAACACGATTTATAACGGAAAGATACGATACGTATATATTTTTTTGTACGCATAATAGGTACGCGGACGATTCCGTGGAAGACGGCGGATGATCCGGAGTACACCGTGTTTCGCGTGAACGTTTATTGATACGCGCAAACCGACCGCCGCCCGCGTGCGTCGTGCCGTACACCGCGCAGGAGGGGTGCGGGTCTAAACGGCGGCCTACAGACGTTATAACATCCGGTAGGTATTCGCGACGTTCTTCTCCGCGGACCGCGGTCGAACGAACGGAATTCGCGCCCGGCTATTCGTTTGGATCCCGCGGACGCGCGTGGCCCGCGGGATCGTATCGACGCTGTTTACTGTAGGACGTGGTTTTATTTCTTTTGCGTTACGCGCACGCAACAATCGCTTGTAATGATCTGAAAGAACACCGGAAGGACTAATGAAAACCCGCGATGGCCGTTCAACAAGCCGAGTCTACGTCATTTCTGAATCAGTGAAACGTTGAAACGGGCAGAGCACATCTGGTTGGCTGAGAGCCCGCCCATTAAGAAAGTTGCCGGATACGAGCCAACGGGGAAAAGACCAGTAGACGGGCCTCGGCAGTGGCGGGTATGATACGGTAGACAAAGATCTAAGAAAAGTCGACCCGTTGCTGGATACGGGAGCGGTATTGGATAGCCGATGGCGGAAAAGTATTGTAGAAGCGACGGCGTTTCGAAATGGACCGATACGAGCCCAAGAAGGAGAAGAATTATTACGCAAACGACTTCGAAGGCGTGGTTAAAAGGGGGAGGGGGAGAAGTATAAAGATTTCTTTTTTTTTATTTGACGAAAATTCGTCTGTCCACTTTAGTTTAGGGCCCTCGGTGTCCGGCGAGACGTTTCGTATCAGATTATCCGTTTAAAAGGATACGCTCGTTAACTCGGAAAGTGTTGACTTTTTCCGGAATTCGTTTTCTAGAACATTTGAGAAACAAGCTGCTTTACAATTTTATATTTACGTTGTTTTCGATCGCCCTTATTTTCGTGGTTCAGACCATTACTTACTTTATATTTTCAAAACGACGACTTACGTTTAATCGTCCGTAAACAGACGGAATATTAGTCGAAACAAATTTTAGTGCGACATTTTTGACATCCGTCTAGCCGTTGACCAGACGTTCCGCTTTTAAGTTTGGGCCGGTGGAGAGCGGTGGCGGATCATTCGCGTACGGCGCGCGGCGCGTCGACAACGCGCCACCGCCGGTGGAATTCGACAATTTCAACACTCGGGACGTGTTTTAAATAATTTATCCGCGTATTTGTGGAATTTTCGTATTTTCAATTCCCAGACGAACATTGAAGTGTTTTTGAAACATTAACGTCGATTCACGCGGTAACCGTGTGTTTTGTGGAACGTTTCACGCCGTCCGTCCTGATCGCGCTGACCGTTTGCCACGCAGACACCGGGAAAACGTTGGCGCGTCGGCGGGCGACGTTGGCGGGTGCTCCCGAAATGAAACCGGGCCCGCGGGCAAAGAAATATCGCCGCTCCGGCGGGCGTTCGCGTTTCGCAAGTCGACGGCAACGTACGGTGCGCACGACACGTTTTGTCGTTGCGCCCGCGCGCGTTAAAACCCGGAACCGCAAAGTGTTTTGGCGCCGCGACGGGAGAATCCGACAGCCGCGCTGATATTGTCGCGACGAACACAAACGTTCGTAACGCGAACATTGAATGTCGGCGCGGGGATTTGCGCGCGGTCCGGACGAGTTTCCGTTCGGCCGCGGTGTAACGTGTTGTGCGACGCGTAACGTACACGGGCATTTGAATTTTGCACCAGGCGACGTTGTAACGCGCGCGCGTCACGAGGCGCGCGACGCAGAGAAAAACGATTGGTGAATTAGAAAACGACAGCGACGAGTTTTGCACGGATTCGCCGCGTCGAAAAATTAAAAAAAAAAAAAAAAAAAACCCCCACTAACAGACGACCGGGTTTTTTTTCCGTCGGCGG
>CABPRJ010000481.1:1100048-1178917 GCA_902439185.1 Cinara cedri
AAAAATAAAAAAAAAAAAAAAAAAAACCCCCCGTTTAAAACGACGCGTGCGTATTTCCGTTCGTCCGTCGCGCGTCGGCAAAAGTGGTACGGAAAGACAAAGTTTCCGACGGACGTTCGCAACCGCAACGGCACCGGCAACGATAACGTCGTGTCGGCCCGTCGACAAAACGGCTAATTATTGATAAACGACAATTGACGAGCCGCCGTGGCGTTTGTAATCGAGTCGCGCAGGGGCCGTGTCCTCGACTCGCCGGTAGTTTTCCAAACGAACGGGGAAAATTTGGCGTTTTGTCGGCTCAAAAAAAAAAAAAAAACCACGACTAACAGACGACCGGGTTTTTTTTCCGTCGGCGGCGGTCCATCGTCGCGCGCGAATATTTAATTCGACTGTCACTCCGCGTAACGCCGTGTCCAACGTGTTCCGGCGACAGTGGCGCGCGGCAGTATCGGCTTAGCGTTTCGTTTTTTTAACACACGAAATTCCGCGCGGCCGTTTTTAAAAGAAAGACGAAAAAATCGCCGCGCGTTACGTACTATATTTTGTACCTATCCGTTATTGTGTGTAGGAAAACGTTTTTTTTTTTTTTTTTTTTTTTTTTTTTACTGCAGCGCGAAACACACCCTATATACACGTGCGCGCGAGCATATTGCATAATACGCGTCGACGGCGGCGTCGATTACGCGAGACGTCGGTCGACTTTGAAAGTGGTCCAAAAAAAAAAAAAAAAAAAAATTACACATAAAAAATAAAACGCTAACCCGACAATAATATATTATCCTAGCGGTTCGGACGTTTTCTTCGAAAACCGCAACATGACGATGATAATAATAATATATATGTACATACGTACCCGTATCGTAATCGACCGCGTTTCGTTTCTCACTGCGGCGCGCGGTCTTGCCGGTGCGATCGGTGTGCGCGTCCTTCGGGTAAACGTCGAAAAAGTCGCGACCGCGGACGCGTTTTTAAATTTTTTATTTATCCATTTATATTCCACGCGCGTAATAGATTGTATTTTATGATTGTTGTTTGTATAGAAGAGAAAAAAAATAAAAATAAAAATAAATACCGTTTCGCATATTAGGCGCGTGTATACGAAAACAATCCTTGTCCCGATTCGTAACGGATATACGGATCGCGTATAATAGGCAATACTAGAGCGGGTCCAGGGCACTTCGCCGCCGGCCTTTCCGCCGACTGACTTATTTTCTTGAAAGAAATTAACACATTTTCAAAAAAAAAAAAAAAGAAATGACACCGAGGACGGGTGCCGACCACCGTTGTTGGTGAAAAGTTGGCATTTCGGGAAGGTATGATACGTAAAGTTATTTAATTTAAATTTGTACGCGACGATAAACCATTGCTAACGAACAATGATTCGGAGCGAATTTCGGTAAGACAAATTTTGAAACTCCGTAATTTGATCTTAAAACGCCTATCAAAAAAAAAAAAAACACTAAAGCATTAAATTCAAATTTATTTTTAGATCACTGGCAAGGTACATTAGAGAGGTCGGTTTTCCATTTTCCCCGGAGTTTTCTCAGCAAATGTGAAAAACCGGGTAAAATCGGTACGCCGTTAAACAAATATTATTAAAGAAAATGTATAGAGCCTATTTAACTATTTTACTATAATATGGCATATACTCGAATATATATATATATATATATTGTTGACGAAGCATCGCTATGAAAACCCGCTCAGAATCGTTTTTTCGTCCGGTCGAAACGTGTTGAAAATTTGCGAACATCGACCGGTCTTTATTCATTAGTCAGTATTAATTGATAACAGAAATATAGACACTCAACTCAAATCTGAGCAAAACGGTTCGGTTATTTTTAAACAAAAAAATTTTGCAATCGCTGCTCCAGTCGTACATTAATACGGTGGTCACGGTTTTTTTTTTTTTTTTTTTAATAAACGTTTAAAGTTCAAATTTTTATGAAAATCGTAAACGTATCGGGCCATTTCAAAACGATCAACGCGTTTACACGTATAACCGAACTCCGTAGAGTTTTTCGTTTTTCGTCATCAACGATTTACCGATTCGTAATATATGTATTCGATTTACTCTATTTATCCAATGACCGTCCCAAGTGTTGCCACCTACGACAGTGGCACGCCTACAGGCGCGAAGTACGTATCATTTTTTACGCTCAATCGGCGGCGTGGCGTGTCGATAACCGCCGCCTTTGAACTGTAATATCGAGCGCACAATACATTATAATAAACCGTAGAGTGATGGGAATAAGCCTCGGGGAGGTTTTTTCGGCAACGATACAAATTTAACGGTATTGTAGTAAGTATTATTAATTACTATACCTACACGAAAATAATAATAATTGCGTGAAACGTTATAATTTCGTGGCCATCGACTCGCCAAAAACTTAAAAGCCTGGGGACAGTGAACAAAATGCGTAAACGAATGCGAATGTCCTGGGCGATATCACCGACGCGACCGTTACCGCTACGGAAAACTAAATACAAGTACAAGTACAACGTATAAAAATTATGTATACGAGCATATACACTTACGGCAGTAAAATTAACGCAATATTTTCTATCGAAAAGATATTACAATATCATCATAACAATATTTCTTATGAATAATTCATGATTATATTTTAATATATACGGACGTCGTCGTCGTGGGTGCAGTCCGACAATAAACGCGCGACCGTTTTTTTTTTTATTATTATTTTCTTTTTAAATTACTATTCGCCGCAACGGTCTTTTCATCTATAGAGAACAATAAAAATCAATATTAATAAAATAATTTCAATAGCAGTATTCTCTTATCCTTTTATAATTATTATTCGCCGACCGCGATATTATCGACGGTTGGGTACCGGTTTTCGTTCAATCCGCGAATGACGTAGTCGACTGCATTTCCGGAATTTATCGCGAAAATTCCCGTTCCGTACGGGTGCGTAAACTACCGTCTTTGAAACCGCGATGCTGCGGCAACAGTTTGCCCGTAATAATATTGAGTACCGTCGTCTCACGTCGGAATTCGTACGAAATTGTCGAACCGGTCTTCGGATCTAAATCGCGGGTTTAACGTTACGGTTACGATTCGATTGTAAATTTCAGAAAGAAAAAAAAAAATCGCGAGACTCACAGCGGCTCTCCTATGTGTACGAGTGTGTAAGACGATGATTACCTCTCATGCATCTCGTCCGCGGAAGTGAAAATCCCTCGAAAGGTCGCATATCCGATTAAATTTAGAAAAAAAAAAAAAAAAAATACTCGGATCATCCGCGATACGTACTATTATTTTTTTTTGTGACCTAGTTTTTCGTATAGTTATACTACGGTCACCTATTCCGCAATGTCGCGGTGAAACGAAACGGAAATATTTTAATATTGCAACGTCGCGTACACCGCGTGCGCCAGTGTGCGTTTACGGTTTTTACGGCACGATCAAAATGCATTATTTAAATGATTTAATCTGGCCGTGTTAAACATACCGGCAATGTTTCGTAAAAATAGTTTGCACTGATAAAACATGCAACTACAGTCGTCATATCGTATGTTATTCAACAGGGCGGTTTTCAGTGGATATCCGCTTATAGCGCGTCCGCTTTCTCCTCCCTTAAACAAAAGTCCCGCGAGGACTTTACCGTTAACTTTTGGACTTCCCCAGTTAGTTCCTCCCTCCCTCCCACCAGTGAAAGTATTTTCTTGGCGAAATAAATTATTTTGTTACACAATCTATACTAATTCGATCGTGTACACCTATCGTTTTGTTTTGCTAGCGCATATGGTCGCACAGTATCTAAATTCTCACTCTACTGGATGTCCTCCGACGGACTTCACTGTGTATACATTTGGACACGGAAAACCGCCAGGCAAAATGCTCGGTGTTATATTGGCTGAGGTACGTTGTGTTGATGTAACATTTCGATACAAACGGCGTTATCGTTTTCGCGATTTACACTACGACCTTAGCAAAATCAACTATGGAACAAAATATTTTCAGAAACGGTAGTTAAATTAATTTAACACCGAACGTAATCTCATTTGATAGCCATCGTTTGTTTACCGATACCGAAATCGTCAACACCATTTGCGCGTTAATTAATATATTGAACAATAGGTAAAAAACAAAAAAAACAATTAAAAAATATAACAGTCGCATTTTATCGTTATTTATTTAGATAAATAATTTGTTTTCCGTCTGCTGTAACGGAAAAGGTAAATATGGGTAATAAGTAATATAATATCGTGGTCGCCGTTCGAAGACTGAAAAAGGAAAACGCTGAATGAGAATGTACGAAAACAAAGGGGAGGAATGAATCTGAAAATGGAAATAGAGTGCTCAGCCTCCATCCTGTTGTTCGGGGGGTTTCGGAATGCGAATCCAAGTACAACAGACAATGAATGTAATTGTTTTACCAGCCCACGTTGTTGGAACACTACGGTTATCCGAAACTGTGCCTAGAGTGGTGGTCGGACGTCGGTGAAATCAATTAAAATATTCAATTTAAGTATTTACCACTCATCCGAAACTACGCTCACTCCGATAAAAATATACGGATACATTTGAATCAGCGCGGAAATACTTATATATAAACGATTATAATTTTCCCGATGTTTTTGGATGTACTGAGGTTTACGACGCCGTGAAGAATTAAAAAACGTAAAGAGCCGGCGAGGTGCCCGCGGTTTCAAGCGTAATACGAGTCCGTCGACTGTTATATAGCGGTCGGCAAACAATGCGGTGCGCAAATGTCTCGCAGAAAATGTAGAAAAAAAATCGAACAGGTAAACGATACGACATTTTTTTTTATCGAATTTCTTGATACGCGACGGTATTGCCGATATAAGCGACGGATTGTTAATGTATACGAACCGAGAATGTATTTTACGGAAAATAGCCGAAGTCCCGACAAACGAATTTACAACACCGGCACAATATCGCGACAAAAGCGGAGGGTCTCGTTTTGTCGATTTAAATTTTCGTAGTGGTCACGGACAGTCACTACGTGTTTACACATTTTACTATCCATTTTTTATACTTCGTTCTGTGTACTTATTGTTCGATTCTTCCTGTTCTACTGGCGTCAATTGCTCTTTAAGATTTTTCGCCGCCGCTCTTCATTGTTACGGACTGCCGTTCTCCACGCTGACGCCGCTATTTTTTTTTGAGATTTTCCTCTTGCTGTGTCCATCCGCGTCTTTCTAGGCCGCCCGCGAGGCGTCCTCTCCGCACGCTTCCACATTCCGGCGCCGCTCTAACCGCCTCTGCGCATTGCGCGACCGAGCCGTTGTATCGGCCGACGCCACTTATAAAGCTACCGGCTGAAATGTCGGTACTGGCACGGCTGTTTTTACGGCAACAATAACAAAGGACAATCAAGAGCAGTCGGAGTGGCTATGGCGTTCCCACAAACGCCTGTATCCTTGTAGACACTTAATATTTATACTGAAATTCTAACGGACTTGCAATTTAATTTAACTTAATGTTTGGCTCGTACGCGTACAGTAATAAGTATTTTTTTTTCCCCCCTAAAATAAAACTTTGTTTTAACAGAGACGTTTTCACTCCCCGTTCCGTCCCAAAATTTTAATACCGCTGTCCATTTCAACCCCGTCCTGGAAAATATTTCCTCCGTACGCCACCGACGGTGGGCACGCAGAACAATTCCGCAGCGTTCAGCGCGCAGACTTAACCCAGACGGATCACGGTTTTTTATTTTTATTTTTTTTTTTTTTCCATAATATAGGAGATACCTGGGTGTACGTTTTACGGCGTCATCGAGGCCGTCGAAAAGACACGCGTTCGCGTTTTTTTACTCGCGATGTAGATACTCGAATAAAAACAACATTATGTATACATTTTGATTTTTTTTTTTTTTTTCCATCGCGCAATAATGTTGCCGCCGCCGTCGTCGCCGGGAACCGTATCACGAAATCCGGTCGACTGCGGTATAGTCGGCTCGATCGTTTATAGCATGCTGCAATATTATGTAAACGGTTTTTACAGTACGCGCGAGAGGCGCAATGATAGTCGAACAATAATTATTATATTTACACGAGCGAGAGGAATGTATTAGTTTTTTTTTTTTAGATTCTCTGGGTTACGAACAAGCTGTCTGTTTTACCGTGGACGTGTGCGTGTGCTTTTCTTTCCTTTTTTCCAAAACACTTTTTCGGCTAGTAAAAACATTCCGAATTTTTCGCACAATATAACGGACGCGGAATTCTTGTTTCTCGGTACTATTATAATCTGCAGCGTTTAACGATCTTTTCAACAGTTCACTCCCTAGGTCCGTGCTTGAATTTTTTTTTTTTTGGAAAACGCGTTTTCAGTAATTTAGTCAATGGGAAAGCTCTAATTAATTATTCGCGTTGTACGTTGAAATATATGGTTTTTTTTCCAGATACTACTCAGTTTGAACAACATATGTCTGGATCCACCAACAGTTTTTCAATACAATTTCAAAAACAAACAACAAATGTCGATACATCGGTTGGGTTTGTCGGGTCTGGGTTACCTCGGCCGTAAGCAAATTATTACGAACAGTACTATAGTAATACTATTCCGCCATATAAACTAAATTACCCTGTACATCCTACCTTTCTAATTACCCACCAAAAACGGTGGCTTATTCGTGAGTGGTATCAACTCTTGGTATTTCTTTTATTCTTTTGGAATGTTCAAAGTTGACATTTTGATGAAGATCGTAAAAATCGCGTCATTTCACATAGGTAAAAGTACTATTTTTCGATTTATGTGAACACAAGTTTTATTGCTCTACAACATTTCTGATCCGAAAATTCGAGACCATAAAACTCGTACGTTTGTAATTTATTTCGTACAGTAGCAAAATAATACAATTTTTCGATTTAAATTTATCAAAACTTGCGCCACCGAATTTCGTTCGGACTCGGTTTTTGTTGACGACGATTATCGTTGCGTACAGAACTAATCTGTTGTTCATTTTTTTTTTTCCAAACCAATTCGATTCGACTGACACATTTTTTTCAGACCCGAAGCGACTTTATACATATTATAATATACTCAATTATACTGTATAATATACTCAATAATGCATATTATTATATAGGATTTTACTATCAGTCGTCCGCCCTCGAGATTATCATATTCAAATATTCATCGAAAAAAATAATTAGAAAAAAAACAACATTTTTTCGAACGACTCGGTTCGGCGGTGTGTTTTTTTTAATTTTGCCGCGACGGCCTCGCGAAATCGCCGTCGCGAATCGGCAACGTCGGATCGCGAAACACGACCGTATACCGGAAACCGGAGACATTCTTCTCGTAAAAAAAAACTTTATATTATTATTACTATACGCGTTATGCTTGCCGCGCGCTATAAAAAATAATAAAAAAAGTTCTTTAAAAACGCGTATAAAAGTGAGAAAAAAAAAACGAAACGAAGCGAACGTACCTCTACGTATAATATTTTTATTATATTTTAACTTGTTTGTTTTTAAAGATTTTTATTGTTATTGTTTTTTACACAACAATTTATCTAATATTATTATTCTTAAAAAAATGTCTCGACCCACATAGGCGCGGTTCCACCGAGAGTCCAGGGGCCCGGATTTGGGGATTTTCGTTTACTGGTAGCCGCAGTGAGCGTTTTGTTTCGTTCGTGTTTCCGAGCTTTTTTCCGCCGAAACACTATAATGATACAGTATTAGCGCCAGTAATGTTATCAGAAATAAATTATTTGTTCCCGATAGACGACAACAATTCAGGGTGAATCGGGTCAGGCACGTATCTCTTACCTTATCCGGCTTATCTGGGTAGGGGACGTTCTTTTTTTTTTTTTTACAAATTATTCAATAACTATTATGCGTGATTTTCTTTTTTTTAATAAAAAAAAATGTTTTCTGTCTGTGAACAACTTTTAACCAGAAATGTTGCTCTGATCAAAAATTCACAAGAACAGTTTTTAGTAGTAAATTTGATCCAGTCGGTGCGTCGGGGTTAATTTTTTTTTTTTTTTTTTTATAACTTCGTTTTTTTAATATTGGAGAAAACGGAACAAAAAAAAAAAACATCGGAAAATCTGGAATAATTATGTGTCGACGGTTTCTGTTAAAATCGATCTCTTTTGTTGTAAGTTAGTGAAATAATTGTAGAAAATCGAAATGTTTTTCTAATACCCACAGATATTAGCATTTCTAAAGGTGGTATATTTTTTTAAATATTCTGACGTTTCTTAAGTCATTTCTAACTGTTTGAAATTATCGTGCTTTAATTTTTAATTTGTTTTTTTTTTTTTGGTTTTACGTTAATAAAAATGTTTATGTTAATTAATAAAATGCTTAACAACTCGATAGCCGGTTGTATTTAGTGGCGAAAAAAAATGAACATTATCGTGCTGTATATTACACTACCACTTACTGTTAATGACTTACATCGAACTCCGCTTAGAATCGTTTTTCATATGCAGCCATAAAACCATGCAACCATTAGAAAAAAAAAAACTTACTATAATGATTCGGCGGGGTTCAGCGGCAGGTCTTAAACATTTTTCTGGGATCGGTCGTAAAAAATCATATGCATTTCTTTTAATAGATGTCTCTTATTTAGACAACATTTTATCGGCGTCTAAGGGGTCTAGACCATCTGAATCCACCCCCCCCCCCCAAATTCTTCATTGATGGTGTTTGAGGATGCCCAAAATACGTGTCCAATTCGGATGTGTTATGGACTGAAAATCGCATAAAATAGGTACCCATGTCAAACGAAAGTAGTCGGTAAATATCGAAAAAAAATACACGGGCAACCGTGTATACAGAAAAAAAACGATTCCCAATAGGTAATATTATAATTTTTGCGATAAACCTCCTCGAGGTCACTATAATATGAAACTTAACTCCGTCGATTCGCTGCAGATTATAGAGTATAGGAAAACCGTATAAACGCGAGCGATCAGACGGTGCAGGTGGTCTAGTTTTTACGATGCTTCCGGTAACCGTACATACTGCACATTCCAATCGCGCCCCCGCATCCGTTATTATTTATTATTTTGAAACGAGTAGATATTATTATACTAAAAACAAAAAACAAAAAAATGTATAGTGCTCTCGGGCAGGCTACTGATGTAGGTACGTATTCGGGAACGCATTGAACATTCAGGGTGATTTAGTTCATATACTGTCCAATGCGACGATAAATCATTGCAAATAAAAAACGATTCCGAGCGAAATATTAGCCGTGTTGTTCGCCAATTGTTTCATCGAGTTTTTTCGTTATAGATAAACTCGTTTAAAAAAAAAAAAACCTTACTTTTCAAACTCAAAAGTCTGTATTATTGAAAATATAATTACGGTTTTCATAAAGTTGTAATCGGAATATTATAAAGGTACACGTTAAACGCCGAAAAAACAACAGCGTACATTAGAAAGTTATGTTTCTCTTTCTGTGTATGTTTATTAATGGTAACGGCCGTGTCGCGTGTAGTGAACAAAAAAAATAAATAAATAATACGTACCAAAGGCCGTTAAAAATATTATATTACATCGTGTAAACCATTACCGTTCTTGCAGTCAGGCTAAAAACACATTACAGCTATTATAATAGTGAAATATTAGTCTTAATTCCCATTTTATATAGATGCAGAGTGCAAATGATGTATCAGTACTCGAGTTTCTCAAATGGTTATTTTCATTCCAAACACATTTTGTCATGTAGAATTAGAATTTTTCATATTTCACTGAGGAAGTTTTTTTCCACAATAGTATTCGGGCGAAATACTCAAAAGTTTTAAATCGTTTGTTCGGATTTTAAGCGTATTATTTAAAGTCGAGATTTTGTTTTTTTCATAAAGTCTTGTTAATTTTACTTCTACGTGTAAAATTATCTTTTATAACCGTTAAAAACAATAAAACCATAAAAAAACAAATCTTTTATAACCGTTTTGTTTTTTTACGGTATTAAGACATTTTTTGATTCTGAGCATAACAAAGAAAGTACTCGTATTAGTTTTGGAAGAATGTATTTTTTTCTTTCGCCTTAATGGTTCGTAAAAATAATCCGAGTTTTTCACATCACACCTTAAAGCTCAAAATTAGATTCCGATTTTTTTTTTTTTTTTTGTCTAATGGCTCTTTTGGAAACATTTATCGAAGTTTCAACAGTTCACCTCCTAGATTAAGTTAGGTTCCTTTTGTTGTTTTTGTTGTTGATTCTTGGGATTTCTCGAGGGAACGAGGGAAATAACACGACTAATACTACTCTGCTCATGAATTATTTTTCGTTTGTAATAATTTATCCTTGCATATATATACGACAATGACGGTAGCGAAGTGGAGGTGTTTTTGGGTGTTCAAACACCCCTCTTTGACTATATTTATGTCAACAATTATAATTTTCACTATATGCAGTTATGCACCAGATTTCTACAAGATGTGTTGTGTTACGCATAGATAACTATTAAGTTTAATGTACTTATAATAATTAGCGCATAACATATTATATGCTATGATGTGTATTGCACGCGCACAATAAAGTTACAAAGTTACGTCTAAACACAAAATGAAAACACCCCTAAAAAAAAAAAATCCGGGCTACGCCACTGATATATAATATACATCGTTGTAAACTAGATCGCCGTTTATATCCTATAACCTCTCCATATTAAACACCTACAACAGTGGCCCATAGGTATACGCCGTATACCCGTTAGGCGTATCAATTTTTTGTTAATTTAGTACACTTTTAACTAATTAAAACTACTCTTATAAACGTTATTATTTCTGTTACATCGTACAATTTGCATTGATATTAATTTTACCACAAACAAATCTAATGTCAAATTTGATATTACACATAACATGACCTGATGAAATTATTACTGAAGTCTAAAGTTCTCTAAACTCGCTCTTTTATTCCCCCAACAAAATCAATTTGCGGTTAATTTTCCGCCTAAACGTTTTCTAGGTGGGTTTTTTTTCATTAGAACTTTACGCGTACATATCGGCGCCTTTTCGGACGTTTTCCGACCTTAGCCTGTATTCGTAAACTGTAATGAAACCGAAAAATAATTATAAAATCGGTATATCTATAGTTAACAATAATTCGTAATACTAATAATATTTAAAGTAACCATAATATTATGTCTGTCCACGTGAATCAGTCCGCGTATCTAGCGTAAAAGTTTAAAGCGTACGATAAGTCAATCGTACGACAAAGTGCGCAACTCCGGATGATACGATTCCCAAACGATTATCGTAACGTGTATTTATGGTATTGTTGTACGACTTGCAGTACGTCGACATCGAGATCAAACATAATCGTAAAGTCGATCGTACAACGGGCATAGATTGTGTATAAATGGATAGGACATTAGGTGGTTTGGAGTGTGTCTAAAGTAAATATATAACATATAGTGTATAATATGTTTCTGCAATGGTTGTGTCCGGTTATGACTTGTGGTAAAATCAATAGTGATAAGTAATATGTAATAAGTTAATGGTGATTACACTACGATTCAAAAAATAAAAATGTCTTTTGTTAGTAAAACTGTATTAAATATACATAAAATAAATAATAATTATTAATTGTTTCATAAGTCATTTAGAAAAATGTTAGAAAAAAACTGTATTATCAATTGATAAACATAGATAATCCATATCGCCATAAACCACTACTATAACCACAAGTAACCAGTGTGGTAACATATATATTCTCTTCGGCGAACATTACGCCGAGTGTATCAGGTGTAGCGATGTCCTATCCATGTATTTATTATCTATAGTGCCGAACTGCAGACCCTTACGTGACTACGTGAGACCTCCCGTACGACAGGTTTGATCCATTTCATTGTAATTTTTACAATTTAAAATTATTACTTACTAAATTTTACACCGTTTTCTTTTAGATTTCTTTTATTCGGTACTAGCTAACAACGCAACAATAGTTTTTCGGGACTACGGGACCCATATTGTTAAGGTGTTTAACATTTCAAATCAAAATTACCAATTTTAATTACCAAATTTCAATCATGTAAGTCCACGAGCAATGCTGTTTTAGTGTTATATAGCTCACAGAGCGGCACACCTATTAAAACTAAAAATTGTACGACTTCGTAATACGTGTATGTGAGGTAAATCACGTACTACACGAGTTGTACTACTATCAGTGGCGTATTTACGAGAGCGGGGAGACGGGAACAACTGCCATCTCCAACCTCTTCTTCGCAATGACCTAATTTGTTTATTTTGTTTATTTGACATTGATAGTAAGTGATAGTTTTTTTTTTTTTTCTAATCGATAAATGTAATGCATAACCGAATTCTCGCTGCTCGAAAACTTTTGAAGTGTCACTGGAAAATGTGTTTCCTATATTCAAGTATGTATAAAAGGCTGACCATAAAATCCTGGATACGCCACTGATTACTATCACGTATTATGCAAGTTGTTCGTTTCGTCGTACGATTGATTGTAACGTGTGTGGGACCGTTAACCGTTAAATCCGTAAAATAAAGGTGCAACCCATAAAAGTGCAAACATCAGCAACTTACCCAAAAAACAAAAAAAACTAACGAATTCATTAAAATATTAAATCCAATTATAATCGTAGTATTATTATATGTATACAACGTCGCATCGTCGTCGTCGTCGTCGGTCGGCGCCACAAGTCGTACACGCAAGTTACGTAGCAAATGGTCTTTATATTTATTTATTTTTTCGCTCATTTGCCGCTCCACAATAATGAACTTATTCTGCCACATATAACGACCACATGTCTGAAAAATAAATTCGAGTCGTTTGTTTTACCACGCGCCCTCGAGTCCTGCAAATATTCCGAATATTCGTCCGTGTCCATGTCGAAATATTTATCTTGAAATATTTGATTAATTTATCAAATAACACAAATGAAAAAAAAAATACAACTTATTTGTGATAAGTGATAAAACATCACACTATGCTAAAAATACAGGAATAATTTGATGTACATTCCAAATTTTATTATTTTAATATGTTTTGAGGCATCTAATTTGTAAGTATTATAATTTGTATGAACGAATTCTCGCATTTTTATATTTTGAAAGTCGAGTCTAAAAAATTTTTTGTTTTCAGAAAACAAGTTTTTGAATGCTGAAAAGAGTGGTGCATTCAACATTTATCTAAAGCTATTACTTTAAAAGTCAAAGTGATTTCAAAAAGCTACGGTATATGGTTCGATATACCTAAAAAGTATAAAAAATTATTTGTACTATTTTTTGTCATGTTAAACTCGTGTTATAAATATTGCTTTTACTCCTAAACTAATCGAAATTGATTTGTTCGTTTTTATGGTTTTACAAGTTCGATACACTTAGCTTTGGTTTTTTATTTTTCGTTTTTTTTTCAGTGCAGCGAGCGAATGAACCCACTTAAATAACAATAACCTTTGAATAAAACATCGCCAAATTTACTTTCGAACATTTAAAAAAAAAAATATGTTAAAACTCCTTTTCAAAAAAAAAAATAAAAAAATAAAAAAATAAGGTTTCTCGGTTAAGTAGTTTGTTTTAAAATCGAAAAAAACCTAAACGAAAACCTTACAAATTTACGGGGATAACGGTTTCATTATTTTCATTGTATCGATTTTGTTTTTTTACTAGAAAATGAATTTCAAGTGTAGTGTCGTTTCTCTAAGAAGATGTCTGGTATTGGTGTGAAAGAAAATTTTGATTTTCCGTGCAGTTTTCGTTATGATTGACAAAAAAAAAAAAAAAAAAAAAAAATATGTTAAAACTCCTTTTCAAAAAAAAAAAAAAAAAAAAAAAAACGAGAAAACCTGGCGAAAAGTTTACGGTATAATATATTCTGACGATTTTTGAATTACTTATAAACATTGGACATTTTCAATATTTCTGTAGTTTTATTTGGATACGATTATTTGGCCGAATAGAAACGCAAGCCATTTCAACACCGGGTTCGTTTTAATGTGTACTTTGTGCGGAAAAAACGAAGTCAATGTCGGATGTTTTGATTGTCAACGGTTTAGATTCGAATTTTAACGAAATCGTACAAAACGACAGTGTTTCTCTAATCACGTTTAACCGAACCGCATTCAAAATGGTATTCCGTTACCATTGGTTTATGCGTTTGCGCACAAACAAACATAAACTAAATACGTGTGTGTTACTGTACTGGTACGTTATCCTGTCTACCCAAACTCCTATACTGCCTGTACAACAGCGGCTGTGCGGTAACGCTAATGGATGTGCCGCACATCCATTAGCAGTATCAGCTTTTAGTGTTGACGGCGCGGTCGTCGTGTCACAAATACAGTACGGGGAATATTGTTGTGCGTTTCGACCCGGGGTAATTATAGATTTACAAAGCAAACGCGAGGATCTCAGGACGGATTCCTGAAAACTATTCTATTAATTAATTTATCGAATAATGTGCGATTGGTTAAAAAAAAATCCGCATCCGTTATGGCGTGGCCGAGCAAAGTCGGAGAAATTTCACTAACCGAAAAAGAGTTTTCCGAGAAAGAAAAAAAAAGAAAAAAAAAGAGAGACACGTTTTATAAAACCAATAACTTCTTCGTAATGCGAGAAAAAAAAATTCGAAAAAAAAGACTCACATTATAGTCTATACGAATCGATATCATGCAAATAATTTCGTTCCGTAGAAAATTTACTTTAGACCGACAATGTATAATGTTTATTTTTTTATTCAAGCGATTTGTTTTATTTGCGCCACAATACACGAACTCGACGTTATGAGTTATGACGGATGTTCGGACGCGAGTAGGATTCGGGGGAGGTCGGGCTTCTAAATTATTACGATCGCGCGGTTTATTGTATTAAATAAAATATGAAGACATTGGCTTAAAGTAGGTACGGGAATCGCCATTTTATCTCGCAACTACTAAATAGTTTAGTTTTTAGAGTATTCCATTAGTTACATTAGTAAATAAACTAAAATACAACCACTGTAAGAAAAAACAAAATATACTACACGAATTATATAAAGAGAATGTATTAAAGTGCACAGGTGATATTTTACATTCTATTTAATTACGAAAAACAATTCGTGTAAAAAAAAAAAAAAAAACATTAAATCACTTCTAAAGCCCTTCTTCCCCAGGACCAGCGCCGGACAGGCAATGTACGGGCCGACCAAGTTTTAAGATTTTTACTGGTCCAAAATTATACAAAATAAATCAATAGAAACAAGTACAATTCTGCGTGACCCACCGAGATTTTCTCGATTTTTCTTCAATCCTGACCTGCCCGAGACCAAAAGCATATTATTACTGATTAACTTGCCAAATTATAGACGTCCTCTGTACATATGAATCAACTACTGCGTATATATTCCTGGTTGTCACGGCGATATCGAACAATAATCGACGTACTCTCGAAACATGTTTCGAATAAATACTATTAAAGTTTGACGGCCCGTATGTGTAATGTATAATGTATATGCAGGCGTCAAATATTCGGGATTAAATGAACTTTACCGCGCTCCTCGTGATTTCGAAATTTTTTCGCGGAATCTATACATTTAAAGATGTTCGAGAATTCATATTGTTGGACTTGTAAAACCGATACACGTTCAACCGCTAACACAACCATAGAATAATGTCGGAACACACTTCGGGATCGTCGTCGAAAAATCTGTTCTAGAACAAAAAAAAAAAAAAAAACCGAATTTCAAAATTCGTAAGGGGGCGCGGTAACGCGGCACATTAGCCGGCGATTTTAAAGGTGTTTGACCGCGGTGCGGTTCGCGTCGCGTGCACAAACGAAAACCGGAAACGTGTTTGTTATGATTGCGTAATAGGACGTTTTTTTTTTTTCTCTGTTAAATTTCTTACGAATTCCGTCTAAACCGTTCGGTTTAGACGGAGTTTTCGGGTGATATCGGAAAAATAACGATTTCGTCATGTTGCGCAACACGCACAGACACGGCGACGACGACAGTGTGCCGCCACCGCGATTCCGAATGCGACCGGCGCCGGCCGTCGTTATAACATACGTATATTTTCGCCGTGGCGGTTATTTTTTTCAATATCCGACGCACCGGAATACGACACACGGTCGTGTTGTGCGCGAGAGGTGACTGCAGAGGCCGGAGAACGGCCCCGAAAACGGAGAGACTCCGTATCCGAGGCGTCGAAACGATTTGTAAAAGAACAAAAAAAAAACCTGTTATTCGGTATACCGATACACCGAAGTATATCGGATCTGGATCGCATAAATATTTACTTACGTTTTTGTTTTTTAGATTCTTCGCGTTTTAATATCTTAATGATATTGTTCGCGGCGCTTTTTTTCGACCGCATCGCGGGTTATTTCTGCCGGTCGTAAATGGTGTGGCGTCTACAATGCAGTCTCGGTGTATTGTGCGGCGAACGTTTTTTTTTTTTTTTTTTTCAATTTAATAATTTAATCTTCTCGACGGAGAAAACCCGGGGGGGAAAATCGAATATTTTACGTTTAAGTTTTTTGTTTTTTTTTCTTGTAATACGGTGGAAAATAATCGCCAAGACCGGAAACTTTCGCCGAATATTTATGTATCGGCACTTTCTAGACACGGTATGATTTTAAATACCTTCTAGCGTTTTTTTTTTTTTTTTATTATTTAAATTATTTATAACTATTTGGAATTTGAAATTCGAGATTTGTTTTAGTTTTATTTTTTTTATATAATAGTTTTGCAATTTGTTTTCATCTGCGCTTTAAGTTTTAATTTATGTTTGAACTCTCCAAAAACACGAAAAACCGTGTAATTTATTATGTAATTACAAATCGATAAAATTAATAATAAATGTATCAACGAAAAAAATTCCAATACTTTTTTTTCGTTGGATGTACAGATACAAATGAAATTATTCTATAGATAATTATTAATATTCTACCATTCCAAATTATCGTCATTAACAGTTAATCGTCCATCGAGCAAGTATGTCGGTTTTTGTTTTTTCCCCCGACAGTGCACATTCCGTTTGGCCTCGGAAGTGTCCGGTATTCAGAGGTTTCGCTAGTCGATAAGTTTGTGCGAAATTATCGTTATCTTGTTTCTCTTTCATTTTCTTTTTTTTGGATTCGGAGCGGATGATGCGTGTTTTTTTTTAAATTTTGTTTTGGTTTTTTTTTTGTGTCTGTATAAAGGACGTAGAAAGTGTACCACCTTTTCTGAAATGAAATTTTATCTGGTTGGTGTATTGAACAGATCATTTGTCGATTTTCCAAGGAGTTTTCATAATGATTGAGAAAAACGGGGAAATTATTGATCGGAAAAACTTGCAAATATTTACGAGGCACCCGTAACGTTACCAATTTGTTTTAAATTTGTACGCACGATGTTTTTTTACCAGAAATATTGCTCCAATAGAAAAACAACAAGAGACCTTTTATGTTGTATTTTCCATCTGGTTGCTCAAGAAGTAAATTTTGGGGTTTTTGATTGACTCTGTAGATGTTTTAATAATTGAGTAAAACCGAATATAAAAACAGAGAAAAAATGGGAAAAATAATGCTTTTATTGTTTTCAATTTTTTGTTATTGTTGTAATTAAAAATATTCGTAGACACTAAAAATTTTTACAGGAAATTTGTGTTCGCCTTTTCTAGACGTGATATTAAAAACATTTGAACCATTTTTGAACTATTTATAGACATTATAATATTATGAGTTTTTTACGTAATTTTCATTCGGTAAAGGTACTCTGTGGATAAAACTGTTAGACCAAATATAAATGCTTGAAAATTCAACAAGTGGTTCTTTAATAGGTCGTACTTATAGTGGTCAACAAGAAAAAGTTGAATTTAATGAAATAAAACACGTATAACCGAACTCCGTTCAGAATCGTTTTTCGTTATACATTAGTTTATCGTTGCTTACGATTGTTTCTAATTAAGTAACGTTACACACATCCTTTCCTTTCGACGTTCCACCTACAACAGTGGCACACCCGTTCCCAGTATCGGCTATTATTTTTTCGTTTTGTCGGCCGAACAAAACAAACGATCGACGCCTATTCCGTACAAACATTCATAGATAATTATTGTGTTATTTGTGCGTACGCGTGTAGTTTGTCAAACTAAGTACTCCTCGTATATAGCCGGCCGTACTCGTTCCGCCCGTATAAATTGTCATGCGATTCACCGCGGGTTCGCGGGCGGCGGTGCCGGTGAAAGGAGAGGCAAGTCACGTCGCCTAACCCCCCCTCCCTCTTACCCCGCTAAAACCCCGCTGTCCCGAGTCCCCCTCCACCCCCTCGACCGCCTCTTTTTCGCGTAGAGATTTCACCGGGTCAAGGATTTTTTACGCGCTGTCGTCGTCGTCGTTCAGCGTATTCTTCTGCCACCGCTGCAGCCGCCGTCCGCAGTACTTATTATAATATTTAGAAGTATTTCGTACAGCCGTCGTGAATACATTATAATATTAATTTGTACCGGTGGCGATAACAAATACATTGATTACATTTTCGATTTTATAGACGACGTTGTTTTTTTTTTTAATAATTTTCGTGTACACGGACGCCTCTGTTATTCGAAAATCAATTGAAAATGCGATAAAAATCAACCGAAAGTCTGTGTACGCGAGTTTTTAATTGATTTCGATCGACTTCGAAGTCGAAACCCGCCGATCGAATTGCGATGCAGTTGACTTTGCTTGGTTTTCGATATGTCTGATGCTGCTCAAGTAACAGAGATGTTTTCCTCTCGCCACTTCTTGATTCGAAATCACTCGACGAGCGCCTTTTTGTCGGTTTTATTTTAAAGCCGTTCAGATCGTCCGGCCGAACATCGTATCCTTCGGGGTCTTTCGTTACCTATAATCCAAGACGGCAATATCTATCTTACCACGAATCATGATACATAGAATACGTAACGGGCACTTATCAGTAGTCGTACGAAACTTCTTCGTTCTTGAACCAACAGCAAGCGCTTAAATGTGGTTGGTTGTGGCGAGTTTTGTATTGTAGTCTGGTTCACGAAAAGCGAACGCTGAAAAAAGCGCTACCAGTGGCAATTTATGATTAGGGCTAGATAATTTGTATAACGAATAAAGATACATTAATTTGTGATCTACATCACAATGAATAAATACATGAATTAATATAATACTCGTAAATTATGATTTACGTTAATTTACCTATTGTCACTTGCCAGTACGTATAACCCACTTTCACTACTCAATGCGCATATGTTCCCTTTCGTAGATTAAAGTTTGAACATCAGAACTAATAAATAAATTCAGTAAGTATAAATATGCAATATTTGATAAATTTGATCACTTAAAATAGTTAAAATACAATTTTCATGTATACGACCATAATTTATTAATTAATATTATTATAAGTAAAGTGTTTTAAATATTTAATACTAAAACTACTATCTGTTACCATCAAAAATGTATTTTGCCAATGAATGGCAACTTGCTATACACACCATTTAGCAGACATAATAATTAGATAATTTTTTTTTTAAATTTTGACAATTAAAACCTCAAAAATTATAAGTATTGATAATTGGGTTCGTTAAAATTTTCGCCGCTGATAAGTTTTTAGCGCTCTGTGAGCAAAAAAGAACATTCAGGAACAATAGCTTATTATTGATACCAGGCGCTCTCTTTGCGCATACTATTTATTATCTTAATTCGCGTTCTTACAATAAATCATCCCAACATAGTCGTGATCGTCCGCAGTGGTATTGTTTCCTGGTGGGTCTCCCACTATGGTTTTCTCGACTATCTTATTCTCTTTATCGTGCCGTTCACAATAATGTATCATACTATAATCTAATCGTGTAAAAAGCTCCTCCGATTCCGCGTGTTTATCTCCGTCATTCCTGTGTGCGCTGCGGGCCGACAAGTGAACCGGCACGCGCGTCATTAAAATTATTTTAGAATCAAAGCGAAGCGAATTGATTTCATTATTCTCGTATATGTCTGTAAACGAATTTACTACCAGAAATACTATTCCAATCAATAACTTGATAGGAACTTCGTGTTGTAGCATAGCGTTTTAGTGATCGAGTTGGTTGATTAATCAATGGGAAAAACTGACTGTGTTTTGTATAATTTTTGTTGATTTCCGGTCTACCTTGGCAACAATTTTGCACAGAATCGCTACTCGTTAACAAAAGTTTATCGTCGCGTACGGATATTAATTTAATTTCTCTTACGGGTAGGTTCTTTTTGACCGGCAATTTTGTCCGCGAATTTTAATTGATCACTGGTATTATTTGATCATTCTGGAATCGTTTGAGTTACAACATTATTATCAATTTCCCGTTTAAACATAGATTTTTTTAATTTCTCACTCCACCGGTATAAACGTAAAACTGTTATAACTCATAAACGGTAAATGTGATATTAGTGCTATGCACATCAAAATGTCTAGATTACCCATTCGAATCTGCCATTGAAAGGGGGGAGAGGGGAGTTGCTATTTAAGAATCCAAAGCGGGGTACTAATTTCGGATATACGGAATACGGATAATAAATTGAAAAGTGTTAAAATAATACTTAAACGATTCCGTAATGAATAAAATAAAAATAAAAAAAAAAAAACAGAAATCACTTAAAATTCTCCGAGAAAATTGCCGGTTCATGGCGAAAGAACCACCTTGTATATATTATATCCACTCTTCCAATCAGAATCCTATCGTGGTTTTGGTTTTTTTTTTTTAGATTCTGAGCGGAGCGAGAAATGTATTGGTTTTTACAATGACGTTCATTTTTTATTTTATTCCGTTAACAATTTTTCTACCAGGAATTTTCCACCGATTTTCAAATGTGACACTTTCTCACAAAGGAAATTTGATCCGAGGCGGTACTTTAGGGCGGCGATTTTTCGATTTTCTCAAGGGTTTTCACGGTGAATGGGGAAAAAAAAAAACGAGAGAATTTACGTAGTAACGTATTATTTTTAAACGGCAAACATTGCGACCTTTCAGAGCACGCGCGACAGAACACCGCTCGGAGACGTTTTCAACGTTAGCAACGGTATTGACCGTTGCGTACGGATAATTCCCCTCCGAAACTTCTCGCCCGCAGCAACCGCCGTGCCGCGGTGCACGTCCGTTCGCGATCGCAGCTATTGTGACGGGCGGCGACGCGTGAGGCCGGCGGTAACGTCGCGAGCGTTACAGTTTTCGCGCGCGACCGTTCCGCGTCACTCCGGCACCCTGTATACGCGCCCGTGCGCGGTTGCGCGCGTGCGGCGTGTGACGACAAAACAATAACGCGCGCGCGCGGGCACCGCGGCGTACGGCCCGCCGCTTATGCGGATCCGGTACCGTACGGGACGGGCGAGCCGAGGTCGCGTCGCGGGCCCACGCGCGTCCGTCCGCCGCGCGGCCGCACACGGAAAGCGTACCCCGTTTATTGGTCGCGCGTTACGTGCGCGGACTTTCGGTGCGCGTCGCACGCGTACCCGGGTCCGGTGCCGCGGGGCTGTCGCTTTACGTTGCCCTAGGTCGCGTCTAGACTCCCGGCCAGAAGCCGAAACCGCGCGCACCGGCAGCGCGCCGCACGACGTTACAACGTTCTCGGTACAGCCGGGGGCGGCACAGCAACGCTCATCGACATCGCGCAACAGCATCTCGGATACGCGCGCGTCAAAGATGCGACCGTCGACGTGCGTGAAGTTCGCCCTCCGTAATAGCGCCAGTATTCCGCGAGTGATTGATGATTGGCGAGTATTTGCGAGTCCCGTCCCGGAATTCGCGAGTTAACAGCACGCATGATGAGCAAAACCAGCTAAATTTTGATTTATTTCGGAGTAAAACAACCAAATATGAAATGTATAGAGAACAATAATTCGGAGGAACTGTCGTAGGCGTTTTTTTTTTTAATTATGAACTATTGAAATAGTCGTGTAACTTTTATAAAAAAAAAAAAAAACAGGAAAAGATTTCAGTATCTATTATATCAAGTTGTAATACATTTTGAACACTACAAAAACCCTATAACATTCCCTGCAAAATTATGTTATCTATACATTTCGTGATAATTTATTCGAAAATCAAAATTGAGCTAATTTTACTTATTCTACTACTTAAGCATTGTTTTTGCGTGCTACCCGGTAGTCGGACTGAGACAGTAGATTCGGGTGTAACGTCCTCTTAATAACAAAGGAGTTATTAAAGGTCGAGCCGAAGAAAGATTAGTTTTCAAAATTAAAATCACACTTCTAGCAGTACGTTTATTTTTCGCCCGCTTATGGTGTTATTCATCAACAAGAAATGTTTTCGTGCATTACATTATATGCGTGCATGTATGTCATAGATTCACAGTCGCCAAGTCTGTGAGTGCATTTTTTAAGGAATTTGTCTGTGTCCGAATGGATGCGCGCTAAAGTTCACTGGATACCCAGTAGAGTAAGATTTTGCTCACTACGTATACGCTTTAAAAAAAAATGGTATAAATGATTGAATTAGTCGATTTTGTAACAGATATTATTTGTATGTATCATCGGAGGCAGAGGTAACTGTGGAAAGTCCAAAAGTTAAGAGTGGAAGTGTGATCAATGGAGCATTTTTCAAAGGAGGAGAATGGATACACAATGGATATTTACTAAAAAAAAATGCCCCGTCGCGGGCCGTCAGAGCCCCCCTTAAAGACTGTGTATGACTATAGACTGAAATGAGTTTGAAATATAAAAAACAATAACGGAGGCCCGAAAGTTCGTGTATTCGCATATTTTTACTGGGCACGCCGAAAAGACAAGCTACAAATCTAAATCACAACCTAACGAGTTCAAAAATGAAATTTTATTTCACTTATTTTGTGGATGTTTTCAAATATATGCAAGCTTTAAAATTACATTATTTGTTTTACTGTGTAATTGAATTTATTTTAATTTTTCAAACACTAAATAATATTTCGTAAATATGCCTCACGTTCGCCATGTTAAAATGTTAAAATATGTATTGGTGGAAAAATATGCCTGCGTTAAAATGAATGTGCAATCGATTTATCAACAGCCATTACATACGTTTAGTAACTCGAGAAACACCCTTCACAGTAGCAATTAAAATCGTCGAGACCATTAAAAATAAATTGAAAGAAGTTGAAGTGTCAAAAAAATTAATAATCAACAATAAATTTGAACATGGCATCGAGAAAAACGAGGGTTTTCAGACGCTGTCCGAGATTTCATTATGTCAGATGATCATCAAATTAACGGTTTCATACGTTTCAAGTGTACGCCTATTTCGTCAGTGGATGTAGAACGGAGCTTTTCTATTTATAAAAATATGTCAGCCTAACCTAACCGTCGTTCGTTTATATTTGAAAACTTGTCAAAAGCCCTATTTGTTAACTGTAAAAAAAAAAAAAAAACTAAATACATATTTAGCGTATGTTTGCGTGCATACTTCGATTGTTTTTAATCCATGAACAATCGGGTTTAAGTAATAACTAATGACCGCGAATTTACTATTGCGGATTTATCCGTAAGAGGGGTGATAGTATTCAAGTGAGGAAAATCGCTGGCCCCCGCACACAAACATTTTCTACACGCCGCGGCGTATTGCGTGTCGATTGTTTATGACCGTCGATAATAGTTCTGTATTGTTGTTGTTCGGAAACATTATAAATATACTAATTATTGATTAGTTTATTGACGGGAAAACATTCCACGGCGCAATAATTATCATATTATACTATGATAACGACTTGTCGTCCGCGTTGTTAAAATACTTCTGTGCGACACGATAAAGCGAGAGGGAAAAAAAAAAAAAAATTATAATATAATACGTCGACACGGGTCAACAAGTGCAACGATTGCTGTGATTTTCAATATTAACGCTGTGGTTCATGCTCCCCAAATTCCACACGAAATAAATTTATAACTCTATAACAATATATTTTATTATAAAAAATGAATCGGGAGTCATTCGCTAATATTTTTTTACTCGACATAAAATCTACAGGAGGAGTGTTCTTGCGTACTCATGACGTACAGCAAGCCGCAACGATTTTAAAATATGTAATTTTGAAGTGTTGATTTTTTACGAATTTCCAAGGTTTTACTGAAAAAAAAAAAAAAATTATTACTTTATTCATTATTCATCCATTGTACGTAACTTTTCGATTCTGAGCTGAGCGTACAACTTTCCTACTAGAAATTTTGCTCCGGTTTCAAGTGTAGCACTTTTTTTGAAAAGACATTTTCGTGGAGTGGTACTTATTTAAAAAGATCATTTTTCGATTTTCGACAAGGGTTTTCATAGTAAACGGGAAAAACGAAAACATTTACGAAATGTATCATTTTTTTTTTAATCGTAAATATTACGGCCTTTGAAAACATATAAAAACGAATTCCACCCAGAATGATTTTTCGTCAGCAAATATTAATCGTTGCGTACAGATATACATTTAATTCCTCTCTCTACACCCTACCTTCCCAATATCTAACCTACAACAGTGGAACACCTACCGTGCGAAGTATGCCTGTATCTTTTTAAAATTGTATCGTTTTTCGGCGTGAATGCGATAAAAATGAATTTCAAAATATAATTTCGATTTTGTATCGTTTTACATGTCATATAGTATTTTATATTTTGATTTTTAAAATCAATCTGTCGGGAGTTTTTTCACTTTTTTTTTTAGATAGATCACTATTACTTAGAATTTTTTACGAATTTTAACGTTTTTAAAATGCTACGAGACGGGAAACCGAATTAAATGAATAATCTAAAAGTTTCCTCCTCGTTCGCCGCAACCGGACAGGTATATTTTTTTCCATTATTTTCCCCGTACATTTGACCATAACGTTTTTTTACGTAGAATCGTATTTGAGTTTAACGATCACGTGCGTACATATTTCTATTTTTTTTTTCACAGGAAAACGTACTGCCGTGACGGAATCGCGGCGAACGGACGAAAAACAGCACGTGCACAATACTCGCGGTGCTTTTGCGTTCCGTTTTCCCGTCGTCGGAGCACAAAGTGCAATACCTATGAGCTATATGGAAATCGTCGAGACGGGACGGGAATCTGAGATAGGGAAAAACAATTATTGCAAAGGAAAAGTCAGCCGACGACAAGGTCGGCAACACATGCCGGTATAATACAATAATAAAGGCACTAGCGTTGAAAATAAATCAAAAACGGTTTATACGGCGTTTACGCATGTGGCAATAACAATATCGACGTTGGCGGTCAAGATAAATGCGCATTATCTTTTATCGTTTACACTCGCCGCAGTCGTGGGAGGTTTTTTTTTTTTTTTCTACTGTAATTTCGTCCTTCTATAGGACACTGTTGCCGCCGCAGCGTAGTACAATATGCACTCACTCCGCGATAATAACGATTCGCACACGAGCGCGTATAGAACGAATACGGCCGCGCAACGCGTAACACGTTCGTTACTATTATTGTGTCAAAACATTATGTACTACGTGGTCTTTGCGAGCGATCACGAGCGAGCGTAGCAAAACAAAAAAAAACGAAATTAAATATTATTTTCGAATCGGAATAAATTATAAATGTAAGGGGACGCGCGTGCCGTCGTCTGTCCGTGTTGGGAACACGCACGACGGCGGCGTGGCGAATTCGCGTCGATCGTAATCGATTTATCGTCGTCGGTTTTCGAAACGTCGCAGCGAATCGGCCCGTCGTCGGGTTCAAAGGCGAGAACGCGGTCGTTTCGGCGGGCCGACGGGTGCACCGCGTACAATTATACGCGAACACACAAACGTCGCCGCGGCACGAAAAACGCTCGCGTCTTACGTCGAACGCGGCCGAGTTCGGTACCGGGCAAATGCTTTCGTACGTTACGCCCGGCAGCGCACGTGCTCGTTGATCCGGGCGAAGTCAAATTGTCCGCGCCGTGCGCTACGCGCGGTACGAGACCCGGACCGAAAAAAAAAAAAAATGCGCGCGCGTCGCCCTCCCGACAGAATATACTGAACGCGTTCCTGTGCCGTCATAACGCGGAATCGTCGTTTTTGCGGAAGCGAAATATGATTTTCCGCTGTACACCCTACTGCCCGGACGTCCACGGGGAGTTTCGTTGTGGCAATAGGAAAATTTACAGCCAAAACGTGGCCAGCGAAACAAACGCTTCGGCCTGTTTTGCGGTTACGCAGTTTTTCGGACGCTGCGTATATTATTCGATTATATCGGCGACCGAGTTTACTAGGTTGACTTTACCTGGGCCGGTTACATTGTTATAACGAGTTATCGAGTGATGGTACAATAGATTTTGAAGAAATCAGATTACAAATACTCAGAACCGTAACGGGGTATTATTTTAGAAATGAATTCAATTTGAAATACGAAAAAATACGAAAACGTAAACGGTAGCACAAACAAAAGTAGTTTTGAAAATGTTCGAAATGCATCTGTCAAAAAATATTTCTAAAGTGTTTAGTTCTGTATTTAAAATATCGAAAAAGTATTCAAACACTATCTATCTCTCTCTCTCTCTCTCTCTATTTCTCTCGTTCTCATTGGTTCTCCTCTCGCCCGTGTCTCTCTGTCTCTCGATTAAACCATTGAACGTACACATTAATAGTCTGAGCTAATTTTTTTTTTTTCTCTGACCGTGAACTCGTATACCCACGGCGTTCATATACACACACGTCGACGATTTACAATAATCGTTATCGATTTTTCACCGACAGGATTTTACCAACCAAAAATTATCGAAATTCTCAAAAACGGGCAACAATATTTAGTCGGTCCGAAATCATTCACAAACATTATCGTGATTTATAGGCGACCTGTAAGCTGCCGATAATGTGCCCACGATAATCGCCGTGAAAAAGCGCGGTTATTATTATTGTTTTTAACGGCTAAATTATGCGCGCGCGTTTAATGAAAACTAACGCCGAACATCGTATTCGTAAACGCTCGCCGGCTCGGTGGTATACCCATGCGGTTTTGTAACCGTTTTTGATGAATTACTTACATTTATTATGGTAATAATATACCGCGGTGGTGGCGAATAACCATAAATTATTATAATATTATATACATATATTAATACTGTATAGTGCGCGTGGTCCTTCGAATAGGTTGTTTTTAACAGAAGCGTTTGTAGGTACCTACAGCGATGTTGCAGAAATTCGATTCGATTTTTTTGTTATTTTTGTTTTTATGTTTTTAAATATCTAATTATACCGAGGAAACGCTAAAAAAAAAAAAAAATATAAAAAATTGAATAACATTGGTAGGATTTTTTCGGCGTCTGTATACCGACGGAATACGAATACCGATAATTATTCACCGATATTATGGGTGCGTGCCTATTACGCCGGTCGCGGGTCACAGGTTAATTTTAGGGTATACCCACGTAGAAAATATGCTAATATACCTATATATTCCGTTAATTACTTGTACTATATTATTGAGGTTGTTAGGTTTTTTTTTTTTTTTTTACCACGCATCGTTTCGGTATAAACAAATCTGCGAGCGTGAAAAAAACGTGTCTCTACAATAATTCGAGTGATAAATATTTTTATTTTTTTTTTTCCTTAAGCGTTTACGTTTACGTTACCCCGTTTCCGCCGATACACCTGCTGAAGTTATTGTACTTACATTACAAAGTTTTATCAAAAAGTCACTTTAACATAACATAATATAATATTTTTTGTCTGTTTATTCCGTATAATCTTTCAATAAATTCCATGGTTTACTTATTTTAAACGGCAAATACCTCGAAAACGGCTAAACTAAAACGTTTGAACCGCACGTTGTGAGTATTCAACTCTATAATTATAGAATATCTACGGGAAATTAAACTTTTGTCTGCAGTTTTTAATCTTATCTTTTATCTTAGTTTATGATGTGAAACAAGTTCGATATTACTATTATTTTAGAACAATATTAATTTTACAATCGTAAGGGGTAAATTGAATAAACAGACAAATTATGATATATTAAGAAAAAGTACCTTTTCGATATAACTTTGCCATGACATAAAAATGCAAAATTTCCTCAAAAAATGTAAAATACTGTAAATATACTGATTTTACCATAGCGGGTTTATTGGTGGAAATGGACGATGACGGAACCGGGTAATTTTAAATTCTGGCAGAAACGGATAAGCCCCGTTTACGGCGGTTTAAGAGTGTTAAACGAATTCGTCTACAACCTTTTCTATATCATGTTGATTATCGTCTCCATTTGGTCTTCGAATCCACTGAATTTACGTCCCTTTTTACTGCACTGCGGTCATTCCGTGCAACCAATATAGACGAGGTTAGGTAGGCCTTTGTAGTAAACCTTATTTTTAACAGGAAAGAAATTGGTATAAAAAAAAGTTATTGGAATGATACTCGGATACAGCCGCTGTATTTCAATTACCACTCTTATCTCATATTGAACATTATTCATGGTGGATATGATGGATAAATCACCTCCTTGGCTTTTATTGTTTTAGATACATCATATTACTTAGCGAACAAACACTACATGGTATTAAAGTGATATTGGGCGTTGAATCTTAAACGAGCCTATAATAAAAGCTGAGAAAATTAGTAAAATTGAAATTTAAAATAATAAAACGGAATTTACGGAAGAGTAAGATTTTTAATCTTGATCTGCAAGTTCACGCACGTTGTTATTTAAAAAAAAAAAAAATCCGCGAAATTACAACTATTGAAAAATAAACCTGCACTTGTAGGGTGCAACCTGTGTATGTATAGGGGACGTGACTTGAGATATTTTTTAGATTACACGAATTATCGAATATATTTCGCGTTTGTCTATTAATTACAATATATCGTTTTTTTTCGTCCGGTATTGGTCCGGTATTATTAAGCGACCCACTTATATTTGCGTAGAAAACGAAAGTTCAATATGTGACCTGCCGACATTTGGGAATGACGTACATTCGTATATTTTTTTATTTTTTTTTATTTTGAACACTACCCGTCGTTCGATCCAAAATTTTTTATCTATTTAACGAAATAATTATTCGGTTTACCTATATAAATCTATATAAAACTAAATAAAATAATATTTTGTACACAGGCAAACCGCGGTCTTCGCCTATAAAGATTGTTATTATCAGCCTATTATTTATCGGCGTTGATCATTTGCGCATCGTTTGCATACCTGCCGCAAAAACTCGTACCTAAATCACAATATGCGCATCAACGGCAGCGTGTCGTTTGCTTACCATTTGTTTAACTCGCGCTAAAAAAAAAAAAAAAAGGTTTTTTTGTAGGACAACAAATGTTTTCGGACACTTAAATACAGTGTCCCAGGAAGATACCCATTGTGTACCTCCGAAGATAATAAAGATAACGCAACTTTGTTTTTTTTTTTTTTATATTACTCACATGAATATAAGAACTACAAATATTTTCATTTCAATAAATTTTTTATGTTTTGGTAAAAAACTTTAAAAAAATAACTTTTTATTTTATTATTTTTAATAAAGTCAAAGCCAGCTATTTTATAGAGTTAATTCTTTTGAACGTATTGACATTTTCATTAAATTAAAATTTTACAGACAATTAGTGTTAATAATAATAATCAATTAACGAGCACGATAATATCAGCAATAATTGTAGGCAGTTCTTGTCTCTGCGAGCAATAATAAAAAACAAAAAAATAAAAAACACGCAATTTGATTTCTTGATATCTTTATTATCTCGGGGAGACATTGCAATGAGTTTATCTTCCAACCTGTATAACTTCCTCGTTTTTTTGTGATCACTTTTCAGTATAGACATGTTTTTGAAAAATGACAGCAGCTTTCCCACGGTTTGAATTGACACATTTTAACTGATCTTGCGTTTTAAGGTAAACGTCAACTGCTAATAGTCATATCTGATAATATCCGGTCGAATTGGGTTGTCGTTACAACTCGCCCGCAGTTATCGTCGTAATAGATACATGCGTATTATATTTTTAAAACGTAAATACCACCTATACTTTTCTAGTATCTATATTTGAAAATACGTTCTTTATAAGCGATAAATTAAAATAAATTATTAATACCGAAATATTGTGCTGAAAGTCAGGAAACAATTTGCGGTTTTGGGTGAACTCCCGTTCGGCCATTATACTATAGACAAATTCCACGCGCAAATGATGGATGCATGATCCGACCGTTTAACGGTGCGCAAATGTCTTAGGGAAAAAGTCGAAAAGAACAATATTGTGATGCGTAAGTAATTTATTCCGATCGGCACGTACGCGTTGTACGTATTTCAGCGGATATTCTTTTGTTCACTAAATAATATTATAAACGATAGTAAGTAATTTAAATTGTCCAAACGTCGTTATTTATTAAACAGGCGCGCGGCACACGTACGCGGCGTACAATTATCTGGTAGGTCACCGTCTGGTAGATTGCGAATCGCGAGGCCCGCGGTAGGTCACGCGTCGCCATATAAGACCGACATTATACCGAACGAAAAATCCCACAGTCGTGACGAAAGGTCGCCGAAGAATATGACATAACTGCGCTGTCGGGGTGACTGCTTTGAGGATTTGCCGTGCGGACACCGGATCAGGGGTTAAATCTCTTGTAATTGCAAAATATCTCGGTCGAGTTATTAGGTTTTTTTTTTTTATACGAGGCTATAAGGCTTGAGGTTTTTTGTGTAATTATTACGGAAACCTGTTGGAAAATCAAAAAATAACGTCCCTGAAATTTCCTTTTAAAAAAAGTGCTACACTTGAAAATCGGAGTAATATTTCTGATAGAAATTATGTACACAGTACAAAAGAAAAATAATAATAAATATGATTGTAAAACCAAAACATTCTAAAAAAAAATCAATCTAAAAATCGGCAGCGTATATCAGACAGTAAATTGCTGCAGTTGGTTTTTACTAGCCCGCAAAAGCCGTTCTGTGACCGTTTCACTGCGTCACAAAACTATAAATTATTTATACTATCTCATAGATTAATACGATCGTTTATTATAGAGGGTACATACAATGACGAGAGGCAGGAAGGAGAACTGGGCCGAACGGTGAGTTAAAAAATAACCATTTGAACGTCTTCTTTTGAATAAATTATACACGCACTTTATGTATGTAACGAAACGATTTACTTGGCCCAACCCCGTTCCACCGCGCTTCGATTGATGTAAAACCATAATATTTCCGTGCACCTTACGTGTCTGCCAAACGTTCTTTGTGATGTCCAAATATTGTGTACGCTTTACAATTTTCAATTTCTAACAAATCCACTAATAAACGTCTATTAAAACGCCCGATATCGGTGTTTAGAAGAATTTTATTGGAACGTTTTCAGCGACTTTGCACTTTTTTCGTTTTGTGATATACGACACAAGTTGGCACGCGATACGGGTGGTATACAACTCCGAGAATAACAATTTCTAACAAATTCCCCAACAACTATATATCGTATATACATATATATATATATATATATATATAAGTGCGTAGTGATGCCAACTTCATGCATCATGTTCGTATGCATAATAATATATATATAATGTATATACAGAGTGATTCACTAAGTATGATCACCAAATTTTTTTTAGTTAAATTTTGCATGTATTCAAATTTTGATTTTTGACATTTCCAAGCGCAGTTAAAGCCGATATTTTCGAATAATTAAATTTTTCACAACATTTAAGCAGTCAACTGTGGTGATACCAGTTTTGATTTTCCAAAGGAGAACCTATACCAAAAATTCCATAAATAAACGGAGTATTATGATAAATAAACGCTGGTGTTGAAAGTTTTGAAGTTTAGATAGAGGGAGAGTAGTAGAACACTATTCAAACGCCGCGCGCCGTGCCACCACACAAATGCTCCACTACTCTCTTGTCCATTCAACTATCCCCTACGAGAACATAAAAGTGAAATATTTCATCAATGGGCTGATGGAAATCAAATATGTTAACACCAAAGTTTATTTAAAGTAATACTCCGTCTATTTATGGAATTTTTAATATAGGCCCCCATCAGGAAAATTAAAGTTGGCGTCACCACAGCATACCCGAACGAATGGGGTGAGTACGCTTAATGAATCACTCTGTATATTTTTTCGTATACTTTAACAAAAAAGTACCAGCTCAGTAATCGATAATAATAATATAAATAAATGCGAACGGAGAGCATTTTTTTTTCTTATACAAGTTCAAGGCCGTGCATGAGATATAAATGTGCGGAGTTTTTTTTCTTAAGTCCGTTAACAAACAAATTTCGACAGGAACGTTAGTATTTTTCCGTCTCGACCGTGTTTTGCACTGTGACATAATAATTTATTAAAATTTGTTTTTCTCCCTCCCATCGAAAAGCTTGCGGCACTGGACGAATAAAACAAAAACTGTTCCCCAGCCCAAGCCGAAGACGTGTCCGCCTACTACCTGTTGTCTTTATCGTCACGTGCACTGCATGCGCTACGACAAGAGGTTTTGACGCCGAGCTCCGTTTCCGAAATGCGGCTGCCGCATCGCGATCCCGAATCACCGTTGTTACGTATCGTCGACTGGTGTTTGCGGCTTATCACCTAATCGCATTCAAGTGATTTTTTTTTTTATTATATTTTTTAATGATCCAATGATCGACAACCGTAAAAAAAAAAAAAATCGAATATATGAGTAAAATGGACGGACATACTTCGCATACGGGTGCAGCCACTGTTGTAGGTGAGAAGTTGGGAAGGTAAGATACATAAGGTTATTTCATTTATATTTGTAAGCAACGACAAATCATTGCTTGACAAAAGACGATTTCGAACGCAGTTCGGTAATACATAATTTGAAGTGCCGTAATTTTTTTTTGCGATTTTCGTTTGATTTCAAAACGCTTATTAATAAAAAATGAAGTAGTTCGATGCTTTTGGAAATTTTACCATCTCTTGATAAATCCAATATAAGTATTATTACCGATTTTCAAATTAAAGCAAAAACTCCCAAAAATTAAAATTCCTTAAAGGCTCAAAAGTTTTGGCAATGATACTGTAAGAAAAGAATCAAAAGGACAACAAAAAAGGTCTCTTATGATTTTTCGATAAAATCATTTTTTCTGATAGAAAACGCCATCCGTGTTTTTGTAAAATAATGAAATCGTGAAATCACTTATCTTATCTTTTACTTATCTCTGCGTACAGATAAAAACAAAATCACCCTGTAAATCCTATCTTTTTACAAAATATGGTCTGCTTAAAAAAAAAAAACGACAGATTATATCGAGACGTCCGTCTAAAAAACAAGTAAGTAACCAAGCATAATTGAAAAACACCAACGATTTCCACTATTGAAAAATGTTTTCACGAAAAACTCGTTTAAATTTTTTTACACCTATAAATCAGCAATCAAAACAATCAAAACTTTGTAAATGTATTTCACTAATGTGATCCTTAAATATTGCCGACGGTTTCTTTAGTTCAACGGATAGATGGCACATTTAGTCCCGAGGCTTGTGGTCATGTCTTTTTTGTTTTTATTATTTGATTGTTTTTTTTTTGACAACGAAATTGGTAAAGTAAAATTAAAAATTTGTCTAAAAAAAGCTTATTTTTAATTTTTTGTTTTTGGGGTCGTCAATATTTAGTACTTGTAATTTATAAGTACAAATACTTATAATTTCCAATAAGTATAACAAAGAGGAGATAATATTTCAAACTCGTAGTTCTATATGTAAGTGACTTAATCTGAGATTTAATAATATACAGAGTAATTCAATAAGCATTCTCACCCCATTTTTTAAACATGTGTGGGTATACCGGTTTCGGCAACTTTGAGCTTTACTATAGTGCAACGTAAAGTTGACTAATTTTCAAACAATGTCTGACAAGTCTGAAATAAAGTAGAATAATTCAAATTCAGTAAATTCAGAATGCTCGACCGTTCCCACGTGTACAGAGTGATGGTGGGAACGGGTGACATTGCCAATATTATAATTATTGTTATTATTATTATTATTGTACGCCGATTGCATTATTAGGAACACGTGTTAACGATTTAAACTGTTATTTTTTTTTTTGAGTGTGTAGTATAACAGTCGGTATATTATACAGCAACTATACCGCTCGTATAATTTTACAAATGTGTGTTGGCCAAGTATGTATAATATAGTGCTGGTCCGTGTTGTGATATATTCTGTAATCCATACAAAAAATCATTTTTTTTTTTTTTATTAAAAATAAAAAGTACGTTTACAAAAAAATGTACAATAATACAGGGTGTTGTTTTTTTATCATGAACCAGCAATTATCTCAGGGGATTTTAAGTGAATTTCATTTCATTTAAGCTTTATCTTAAATCCGTATTATTACCTCTACTCCATATGATACCTTAAATACTTTTGATTTTCATATAGGACTTTAACTCTTCCCTACTCATCCGGTCTAAACTTTAAACTGTAACTCATAAACGGTAAATGTGATACTAGCGTTATGCATGTAAAAAATTTCTAGAAAAATATTCTGTGTTCAAAAGGGGGGGGGGGTTCCTATTTCAAAATCAAAAGTTTGTACCTATTTATTTATGGTGTATGGAGTAGGGGTAAAAAATTAAAAATAATTTTAAAATAAAGCTTAAATGATTCCATAATGATAAGAAAAAACAGAAATCATATTCACTCAAAATCCCCTGAGATAATTCATGATAAAAAATCACTCTGTATAAGCCAAAAAAATTGCGTACAATAAAGTGAAATAAATTATTATAAAATGCAGCCAAAAATAGGAGCCGATTCAAGAATGGAACATGGCATCATTGTAGTTGTAAGTATATAGCAAAAATTAGATACATATTGTATATGTGATGAAAATCTCCAAAAAAAAAGCAACCATTTAAAAAAAAATTGTGTTATCATTGTAATTAGAACACCGTGAAAAACGTTCTCCAACAAAAAAAAAGCACATATTAAAATGTTATTTATTGTGTCTAATTCAAATTAAATTTCAAATCAAAGCTGTTTTCAAGGAATACAACAAAAATAATATCAATTCAGTCTGATATCAGTCAATATCAGTTTTATTTTATACATAGTGTTATAATTAGGAAAACGAAAAAAAATTCATGTCATTTTAATATTTAATTTGTTTCATTTAACTATTTTACAGGACAAAAAAAAAACATAAAATGATAATAATTACAACAATAAAAAAACCGATGATATGCTTGGGTTCGGCCACTGTTGTAGGTGGAAAGTTGGGAAAGTAGAATACAGACGGGAATTTAATGTGTAATCTGTAAGCAACGATAAACCATTGGTAACGAAAAACCGATTCTGAGCGGAGTTCAGTAGACGGTGTTGCTTTGTCGACAATATATATATTATGTCATATTAAAACGATTACAGTCGAGAGAATATTTAATAACAATACCGGGTAACGATAGTTGTCGACGGGTCAGAATATGGTAACGGGTAGTAATGGGAGTAATCCAATGATTTCGAAAATCGAGAGATTAGTAATCGAGACATGTTCGTAATCGAGAGATTTGATCGATTAAAATAATCGAAATAATGTACCTAATCGAATAGATAAGAGTCATTATCTAATCGATACGCATTATTTTGATTTTCGTAATCGAGTAAATAATAATCACTTAATACGTCGCGTAAATTCGTACTATATATTGTGCTGAGCAGTGCTAATTGTTGCAAAAAGGTCTGCCGGAAATCTTGCCCCGGTCAAAAAAAAAAGAAAAAAAAAGACGAGAGCCCCGTTTTGTCCCGTTTCGGAACTATGCGGTATACTTTAAAGAGGTCATTATTTTTTTTTTTTTTTTTTTTTTTTTGATTTCCCGAGCGGTTTTCGTAGCGGTTTTCGGGAACAAACTCAGGTGAATACGGAAAACGCATTATTTCGTTTGTTTTCGGCGTTTCCCTTTTGCCGCGACCCGCGCGAAAATAGCCATTACGGTGATTCACGATGGCGTTGTGTTTCGTACGCGGACGGTTTCAGTAAACGGTACGAACGATACGAAGTAACACCGACCGAAATATGGCGCCTCCTTTCGTCCGGTCGTTTGTATTCGTCGTTAAGTATCCCCGGACAACGGTTCGGCATGCGCGCGATCGCCGAATTCCACTTGGAAACAATGGCGACGAGCAACCCCGTCCGTTGTCTCCGGTGGTTATTTTCCGGACGTCCGGGTCATTTTCGTTCGTACTGCTCGGATTAATTAGAGTGTCGCGTGTACTTTGCGCGGGGCGCAATGGACGTCTTTGTCGCGCGGGCCGTTTCGAATGTTCCGTTACGCCGCGGACGGCGTAACGGACAGGTTGACGCGGCGCGGCGGGGAATCGTCGGCCGTCGGTAGAACAGCGAAACGAAACGATTACGCCGCTGATATCGACTCGAGCGGTTTACTACCGGCTGCTAAACGAGTAAACATAAAAAAAAAAAAAAAAAAACAGTAACAACTAATCTCGAGCATTCGCATCACTAGACTGCCGGGTTACCCGGAACATCTCCAATAATACGGGTTATCGTAATTATTGATTTGATTTTAAGTTTTTTTTTTTTTTTTTGCGATTCGCGGTTGAAAACAACCGCAAAGACCCGAAATCAGCACAATATTACACATATTATTATTGCTCTTTACGGATACGGCGAAACGTTCGAAACATTCTAGTAAATTTTTAGCTTTTCCGAGCCGTTCGTTTGTAATTGTCGGTTGTTGTTTTTGTTTTTGTTTTTTTTTTTTTTTTATTATCTTTTCCCCGTTTTTTCATATAAACGTATAAGGATAACACGATTTCCGTCGTACGCGCAATGTACTTAGAGTTGACAAAGTTGAGCGTAATATAGTAGGTTTTTTTTTTTTTATTATTATCTTTTCCCCGTTTTTTCATATAAACGTATAAGGAAATTCGCCGAGAGAACAATGTAAATTATACACACACTTCGGCTGTATAATAGGAGATCGGATCGCACGAACTCCCGCGCGCGCGTCCTTGAATCAACATCGATTCTCGACGTCGTTATTTTTATTGCCCGTTAAAAATTTAATATTCGATTTCGACGTTATCTTTCGATTCCGTACACAGGAACAGTTTAAAAACCGTTCTTATCTATGTGTGTTTAAATTGTAATTTTCAGACAGTATAATAATATTATATGCCAGCGTATGATATTCGTACACATGTGTATACACACAATAATGTTGTTATTAAAAAAATAGATACGACGACAAAGACACAATACCTATAATGATATTCAAGTAGAATACAAAAGAGCAAAACTGTGTATTATAATATTCATAACGAACAGATTCGATGTCGAAATCGTCACGACCGTAAGTTATACCGGTTATAGCGTATTGACTGTTATTTCTGAAATAGAATGCGAGCTATTGTGAAAATATCTTTCGGTTACGGGGTATTTCGTGATAATAATATTTTAATTTTTTTTTTTTTTTTGACATTACGGACGGACAGAATAGTATTGAATGATCGCGGTACTTGGAAAAGCGAACGCGTTAAAAACGTCGTTATGTTCAAAGGACGTTTTTTACGGAATCGTGTCGTTCGGTAAACTCGGTGTTCGGCGTGAAACATATTGGTCCCGAGTGTTGTATAGAAAGTGACAGGCGAGCGGGTCTTTTTTCGTGTTCGTTTCGTAAAGGAAACTCCATTGCTGTACAACGTGTTCCTTTACTCCGTAGCAGAACGTCCATATCGGTGCGAGCGAATTAGATTGCTGGTGGAGTATATTTGTTAGGTTCGCAGCCGTTGATTCGGCAATCCCGTTCGACCGTGTACGCTTGAAAATACCGACGTAAAGCTATTAAATTCTCCGAAATCCGGGCTTTGTCAACGATTCGACACACGTTTTTTTGTCTCTCATAAAGAATTCGAATTTTCTAGACATGTCCCCCGTTTCCAAATAACCCGTTCAACTAAAGAGAAACAGATAAGACAATGGGACAATTAAAGACCGTACGTACCTATCATTAATACATTAATTATTGGGAACATTTTAACGTTTTATAGATTCTGATAAGTGGAACGATGAAACTATACGATATTAGTTTTATCAGAATCGAATGCGTTTTATTTGTTAGGAAAATAATATGTTCCGTATGAGCACAAAAAAACAAACGCATGTGCTTCGCACGATGGGTGGGCCTTTGTTGTAGGTGAGAAGCTGGGAAGGTAAAGGGGAAATTGAATGCATATCATCTGTACGCAAAGATTGTAATCATTGCTAACGAAAAACGATTCTGAGCGGATTTAAATATTACATATGTATTTTGAAAGGCCGTAATATTTACGATTTGAAAATAATAAATTTCGTAAATTTTCCCGTTTTTCCTACGTTATTTCCCATTTATTATGAAAATCCCAGTGAAAAACGAAAAATTACCAGCTTGAAGTACTAGTCCATAAAAATTTCCTTACGGGAAAGGTGCCACACTTGAAAATCGGAGTAAAATTTCCGGTAGAAAAGTTGATCACGGAAAAATAAAATAATAAACGTCATTGGAAAACCAATACATTCCTCGCTCCTTCCGCTCAGAATCTAAAGAAAAAAAAAAATCGATCACGATTTAAAATCACTAAATATCATTTTAATTAATCGAACAACGATAATGATGCACCGAAACGTTACACAAATCAGTTATAGCACATTTTTTCAAAAATGTTATTTAATTTTTTTTTTTTTTTTAATTTTTTTTTGTGTAGGTACAGCAAATTTGTTTGAAAAATATTACGCGGTTACACGAATACGCGATCAATAGACACAAAAGTGTTCTATAAAAATCGCATTGAAAAATATCACAGGATGAACAGAAACTGTTACGTTGACTGCGGGAGAAACGCACGGGTGTGCACCGATAGAAAAATCAATGTAATAATGACCGGATCGGAAATCGAGCGAACAGCCGTAGAAAAAAACCGAATACACCGAAATGGCCAGGGGAAAATATGGTCCGGCTGACTTTTTTTCGCCCGTTGATATACGCACCCATCCCTCCTCCACCCCCCCCCCGGCCAACCATCGATTGTATATAGATTTCTACGACTGTCTGCGATAAAAGAAATATCTATTATTTCGGGACGGCGGGAAATTAACGAAACAAAAACGATAAACCGCGATTTATGACTTACCTGCGCAACGCGCAATAACAATAATCAACGCGTAGTAAAACTAGGTATCGTATCGGAATTATAAACAATACGAAAAGATAAAAAAAAATCTCACCGTGCCGTTAACGCTTCAGTGTTATCTTTTTTTTTTTTTATTATTATTATTTACCGCAGTTATCATTTTTGTTTATTTTTTGTCCCCGCCCCACCCCCCACACCTCATTCCGTAACGACGAAATAAAACTGCTCTAGGTGTACCTAAATTGCATCGTGTAGGTTTTTTTTTTTTTTTACGCGCCCGTTAAAAACAATAAAATGTATAAAAACCGAAAAAAATAGAACGAAGAGCGATAAAAACGAATCAAGTCGTTACATGAAAAGGAAAAATACGTCTTTATTGTCGCTATCGTGGCCGCGTGGCGAGGGAATCTCGTTCGCCACCTGTTAGAAGAAGACGGACAAAAAAAGTGACTCTATCGATCAAACGTGTGCCGGTTTCGACATTCCCGTTCCTGCAACGTTTTTGCATCGATTTGTCCGTTTCCTGCAGTGTAATAGAACGACACTTTCTATAGACACCTTTTTTTTTTTAAACAATACTATTACACTGCGTGCTATCGCAGGCGTCCCTTTTGCGGAATAACATATTTTCGATATCCACGTATCCCGAATATGTACCGTCGTTTTATACGTTCCGTATGATTTTTTTGTTCTTCACGTTCCGATGTTTTAGTATTAATTTTCATCGGCTTGAAAACGATGCTTGTTGAAAACAAGTGCATTTACGCGACGGGGGGTTATAGGAGAGAACGACTACCTCCTCGGGGCCGCATAAAATATCGCGGAATATTGCGATTTGCGTTCAAATTAAGGACTAATATAGTAATACGCAATGCAATACTAAATAGAGTGGCGAATTTAATGCTTTAGCGTGGTTTTTTTTTTTCGTTTGTAACATCGTATTAAAAATAAACCCCCGATTCGTGTATAATATCACATTACTGTGTATACATATAAATATATATTAATAACGCCATCACTATACCCAGGTAATGTGTAACTGAAATACGAAATCTTATTTTGCGTATTTATAATGGGTTAGGACGTACTATAAACGCGCGTATTCACGATTTCTAGTTTTATTTTTCTCGACATTTATGCGCTTCAGGTCAATCCGGTCTAAATTGACATTCAACTGTTTTCGTAAAAAATATCATTTTTATAGTTTCGATGGGACTGTTCCATTTCTGAACGGGTATTCAATCGATTGTTATTGAATTTCGCTGAACATTGCCCAAGTCAAGTATTATTGTTGTATCTCGCGCGTTCACGATATTTTAGACGCCTGTAGACGGTTAATAACTCGAAGATATTGAAACGCATAAAATTATAAAGTTACAACATAACAAAACTATACTGTTTGCAGATAATGAAAAACATATTTAAAAATATTATTAAAACAGAAATTCAATCGCGGTGTTTTTTTCTTTTTGCGTGTTTTCAGAATTTTAACATTTTTGTTCAGTAGTTTTTTAAAGCGTTAAATGCACGCTCCCAGTAATAAGTTATTGGGCAGCGGTTAGTATATACGTAGTAAAATTTTAAAACGTAAATAAATTTAATATTATAGCGAATCGAAAAACGCACAAAACGCAGTCGCTGATACTTTTCTCTACGATCTATTATAATAGCCGTTCGGGTGGGCCGACGTTCACCCACAACAATGTATCTGACAGTAAACGGTAAAATATCGTAACGATACATTATAATATTTATACTATCGTAATATTAAAATATTGCACACTAATGAGCCGAATTTGAAATCGTACGGTGCAATATTCCGTTATAGTACACAGACCCTCCACCCACGCAAAATAACGCGTACCTACTTATCTTTTTCGACCATTTTGACATTTTTTTTTTTTTTTTTTTCTAAAACTACCTACCCGTATTATACCTGTAGTAATTAATTTTTATTTCGGGAGTGGTCGCGGTTTATATACAACACTCGCGCTATACCCACTTGAACCAGTCTGTACTTGTTCGTTTTTGGTGATTAGACACCGCGATATTTTCTCTCATTGTCTAACGCCATATTAGACCAACAACATTCTGTGAACAGATTTTCGAATTTGACGTGAAACCTTTTCCTTTTTTTCGAATTTCAATTTTTAATTTCGGAAAATTCGATTTGATAACGTATAAAAAAAAATGTCCATAAAATTAAAAATAACCGATACTGCCGACGGGGTGTGCCACTGCCGTAGTTGGATTTCTGAAAAGACATAGGATACATTAAAAATGTATTCAATTTATATCTGCAGATATACGCAAAGCGGTTAGATATCTGGTGGTACACTTCACGCTGAATTCCAAAATCTGTTTTCGGAATTCTCATCGCTCCTTATATGAGGGGGATGAAAGAGGGAGTTAATGTCTGTAAAATAGTGATTTTAATTACTTAATAAAGCGGTGCGGATTCTGGAGCTTTGGGACGGTATTTATGAAAAAAAAATGTGTCCGTCCGGATTACACTGTTCGTTAAAGTATACCTAAATAAAAGAAAAAAATTGTCGCTTTTTTGTATTAGTCACCTTAAATATACCGTTACTCCGAATTTCCATAGCAATAAATTTAAAAAATTGTATCGCCCAATACTAAAATTATTCATTTCGAACACGTATTTAGCACGTACAACGGCTGATACTTGACGTTATTTTTTCCTCAATATGTGTACCTGCAATACGATTAACAAACAATTTATTCGCAAATCTACCGTCGTAATCCCCTATTCATTTTCACATATTTCATATAATATTTATCTTTTTATTATTATTGTTATGTCTTGATTCGTATATCAGTTAGAATTATAAATAAGGAAGGAAAAAAAGTGATTCAGCGTTGCTATTTATGTACTCGAGATAACGAGACAATGTTCGTAATTTAATTTAGAAAAAAAAAAAAAAAATAGTACAGTTATAGGTATGAATAATTTTTCAATACAAAATTGTTTCGCTTCGTGAACTCATAATAACAATAATGATAATACAATATTATATCGTATGGTATTCACAAAACGATTACCTATAATGCAATGGTGCGTTTTGCAGGGAAATATTGAATTCGAAGATTATATCAAAAAATCGAATTTCATATTATATTTTTGTGATTTATAGTTTGTTACTCAATCTGACCGGGAAATTAATATTGAAAAAACTACTTAGGTAATAAGTAACTAGCATAACGTACATATAGTTAAGCAACAGTGAACCAGAAGGCGCTGGGAACACGTTCCCCAATTTTGTTTGTTTTATCCGTTGTGCCAGTCATTTTTATGTGTATTTAATCGTTCTAAATGATTATAGATAATAATAAAAATAATTAATGTCCCCCCCCCGCAATTGATACGCAATGTATAACATACTTAGGTGTAATACTATAAATATTATATTCGTCATACGTGTCTATTTGTGCCTGTGTGCTTATATTATTTACCTATACATTATAAGTAAGTGGGACTCAAAGTTTTTTTTCTCAAAATTGACGGTCCGCACAACTAAAAAGGTTGAGAATCGCTATTATATTATGTTGTCGTTTCCCGTGTAAAATGTCCTCTAGAAACGGTTGTTCAGTATGTATACAGGATGATCGCTTTTTTTTTTTTTTCAATCGAATCCGGAGATTATACCGTACGAGCATTTCGAGTGAAAATTGATTTTGGTTTCGTTCATTATTGTTATACACTTGCAATATGTAGTCTTATTTATTCATTTTATTTTTGGAAATTAACGCCGAACGGCAATTTGCATAAGAGACATTATAGATAACAAAAAAGTATTTGAGAATATTTACAGATAAAACTAAGTTACACAGAATTAAAATATAGAACATTTATAATGGAAACCTTAAAATCAAACAAGAGCAGTATTAATATTAGACATATTTGCATTACGCAGCATTCTGTGAAGGGGTGATTATGCCCATAGAACGTTTAATGAGTGGAGACGTGAAATAATCGGTGGCTTCCAGTACCATATGACGGGATGCGAAACGAAATCGTGGCCAGCAGATCAGGTACGTCGAATGAGCCATTTAAAAGATGGGCGATAAAGGCCAAATCAGCATCCAGACGTCGAGAAGAAAGTAGAGGTATTTTAAGGGTGTTTAGAATCAGGAAATAATCATGAGGAGGATGGTCTATCTTTAGTATATACGTGGCGTAGAACAAGAACCTATGTTGAACATGCTCTAATCTTAATTGGTCCTTGGCCAGATAAGGAGACCAGACAACTACCCCATATTTGAATATAGAGCGTACTAAGGAAAAGTAGAGGATGCAAAGGCATTTAAGAAAAGTGAAAAACACCTTATTTAGTTTAACGAACCCTAATACTTTTAGAGCTCTTCCAACTACAGTGGTAACCATAAGCCGTTCAAAATTTAAGGAGAATACCGAGGTCTTTTACACTATAAACTCGCTGGATTAAAGTATTATTAAGGAGATAACTATGAAATATAGGGGAGCTGCTCCTCGAAAATGTCATAGTATTTATCGAGTTTAAGAGTTAACGCAAGAGCAAAAAATATCGAGTTCGGTCTGGGGTAGAAGGCAATCCGCTGGAGGGTTAATTCTTAAGTATATTTTGATACCATCAGCAAATAGGAGAAATTCTGCCTTAGTTATGTACTTACATATCTTATTATCTTGCTTTCGACATTTTCGAGATCTTCCCTATAATCCACACTGCACCGCCGAAATAGCAACCGGTACATTTTTAACTGTTATAATATTGTTTTATACACTCGAAATCCTCGCACCTGTAGACAGTCGTGATTCGCGTGACAACGGAACCATCCTGTATAATAATAATACGGTCGTGATAAAATATAAAAGTTAACGCCGTCGCGACCTTGTGGCGCATAATTTTTCCATATTCGTCGACGAGAGACCTATTTGTTTAGGCGTAAAAAAAAAATCGTATATACGAACCCGCCGTATAATAATATGCCAATGCCGTCCGTTCAAAAACTCATTTTGTTTCATTTCGAATATTATTGTTGTCGAGTCGGACAATACGATGAAAGTTATTATTATGCGAAGCTCGTCACGGTCTGACAACAATTTGACACTATATTATACAATAGTGTACAGTAGTTCACTGGGCATTTTCTTTTTTTCGCTAAATGTTCGTAAAACGACTATTTTTAATCGAATTTCCTCCCGAAATTAGAGACTATTACAGTCTACGATGCCCGTTATATTATTTTACAATGATTTTTTTTTGTTTTACCTATTAACATCTTTTCTACCAGAAATCTTGCTCCGATTTTTCAAAATATTTGTGTCATACCTGACCTATTTATAGACATTTTTATTCGGTAGGTACTCTATGAATAAAATGATTAGATCGAACAGAAATGCTTGGAAATTTAACAGCAGGTTCATTATAAGTCGTACTTATAGTGGCCAACAAGAAAAAGTTGAGTTCAATGTAGTATATTTTTTTTTTTTTTTTAAGAATTTTAATGTCAAAAAGGCCGGAAATCCGAATATTTTAGACGGATTGATGTGATGAAATTAGGGTTAAAACTTGATTGATATGTAATTCGCCGTGTTGTTGCTGGAGGAGTGTGTTTTATCGACTTTGAACACCAATACAGACCCTCCTTCCCCCTCCATTTAAATTGTGTATAATATACATTATTCATGGCGTTATATTTTCAAGGACGTATCTTTGGGGAGTTTTGACTTTCAACTCCCACGTTGCCAATTTTATGCTCGAATTTCACAAATTTTTTATCTTTTAAAAGTAATATATTTACCGTTATTTATTGTTTTTCACAAAGAACATTTTTATTGTACAAAAAAAAAAAGGGCGGAGGAAAACTCGACTGCAGTGCCCAGCTGGAGCTTTGCTATTCACGGGTGTTTATTTTACCCTCTGCTCGCGTAAACCGATTTTCGTATACATTCAATGGCATGGTGAACTTCGTTTATCTATGAGGCCAATACAATCGGACGACCCACCTGCACCTGTAAAACAACTCGTAGTTTTTTAGCGGGTTTAGGGAGTCTAACTTTTATTTTTTCATAGATATTATTTTGATCGTACGTCGTACGAGCGTTCTTCACACAGTTTTGTCATGGTTCATTGAAAAAAATAGAGACCGCAGTTTAACATTCTTCTAAATTTTATGAGCACCTACCAAAATATTTATGATTACGATATTATGCACCTAAGTAATTTGATTAAATACTATGCTAAAATTATTAGAAGTATATGCAGTTCCGCCAAGATTATTCTTTATATATTTACACGTACACCTATACCGATTAAATACCGTACAGCTCTAGAGAATTATCCTCTTTAATTTTCCCGAATAATTTATTAATATCGATTATGTATAGGTACAATCATATAAGTCATGAGTCACCCAAACCGCCCACCGGTCCCACTGTAAAAATTCAGAATCCAGAGGCCTCTCCAAAATCCCTTCACCACGTCATCGCCACAGTACGCATTAATAATCCAGTGACGTATTAAGGATTTCGGCACACCTAACCAAAAACTCGCCACTAATAAGTGTATCAAAAATGTATATAATTAGACGATTTATATAGGTTATTGTTATTATGATTTAGTTGATTTCACACAAGAACAAAATATCCGAGTAATTTTGTAACCATAGGTAGGTACTTCTTTCGTTCCTTCTTATTTCTATAGCGAACTGTGGTGTTCCCACATGGTATATGCTACATAATATTCAACATTTTGTTAAAAAAAAACCACGGGAATATACAGAGTATAAAAAAAGATACTTTTTATTTAAATTTAAATTTCGTATAACTAATATCTATTTTTCGGCAAACAGTATAAAACTATAAAAAAAAAATATATAAAATATTCTTTGTAAAGGCCATGTTGGACGTTACGGTATACTCACAAAACAATAGACGGGTACTCCGTCGGTAACAAATACGTTAATTGGTCTGTCAATACATTAACCAATTTCGCTTCAACGTTTAAAATGGCATAGTTGCTTAAAGTTTCTCCGATAACTGTGGAACGTAAATACGTTTTTAATTATTATTATTTTTTTTTTTTTTTTTTTTTTTTCAATGGTCTCCGCAGAGCATTTACCGCATGCGGAACGTATAATGGTTCGAACACATTATCCATTTAAATTCGGTAATTTCAACGTCCGCGCGAGTGTTAAAACAGTTGTTATGATAACATGTATGTAGAACGTTCATTTTATTGGTGTTTCGTTTGCACGGACGTTTTACACACGCGATCGAAGAAACCAGCTCGTGATGCGATAACGTTAATTTACGGAAAAAAAAAAAATAATAATAATAACAATAAAACGTTTTCCCCTTCTCGTAATAATTACTTAAAAAGCTATGGCGCCACTCGGCACTCGGAGTTGTCTTTCGACCGGGCCAACTGCAGACGCGTTCGATTCGTTTGTACCGATTTATCATTTTTTATATATATATATATATATGCAAAATAAAACAAATGTATATAAATTGAATTACTCTACAACAAATTCGCTGTATAATAGGTTTTCATCGTATCGAATTCATTTTAGACTTCCGAGTGTAACACAGCGCGAAGAAGCTATACTACTTTTGCTAATATTTTCTTGGTGATTTTTTTGTTTTACCTCGCTAAACACTTTCACCGAGGAATGTTTAGTTGGTTTTACTGTGATACGGTTTTTTTTTTCTGCCTGTAAACGACTTTTCACAAGGAAGTCAAAATGATTTTTCTCTTAGCTGTCTTGTTAATTGACAAAAACCGGGAAACATTGCGGCAATAATGATTTCGAATTGATCTTTTTTTTCTTTTTTTTATTCGATTAAAAATAATCGCTGAGACCAGTAGTTTTCACCGAGTACTCAAGTCTAGTCTTGTAAATCTAGACACAACATTTTTTGGTTTTTATTTTATTCTGATATAACAACGTTCTAACATCCTTGTGTTGAGAATCGCCTATAGTGCTGGTCTCTTACTCTTCCATTTTAAAATATTTCATGGAACATTTTTTTTTTTTTTTTTTACTTTGTTCTTGCGACCGTCACACGCGTGTCCTGTGCGCAGTACTTTGCAGTTTTATCTCCTTTTGCTTTTCAATATCGCCACTATAATATGTTTGTCCTCATTTCCGCCCAACACGTCCCTTGAATCTCTTTCATATTCATATTCTTTCTTATTTCATATTATATGATGCTCCGGTATTTTAATATCTTATTTTTCGCCCGTGACGTTGGGCGCACGACATTCCATCGAATATTGCATGGTTCTGTTCGATGTATAAAGGGACAAGGACACGTACCGTAATGAATAGTTATTAACTTATTATGATGCGGTAATCTGGGATCAGCTCGTGTGATGTAATATAATATAATACTATTATAACGGTATCAAATATTAATCAAATAATAATCAAATATTTTACATTATTCAACTATAATTATAAAAAAAAAAAAAAAAACAATAACATAATTATAAAATATATATAATATGTTTTTGTACACATTATCGATAGTCGAGAAGAATTATGAAAATACCCTAACTGATCAGACTTTTGTACGGTTTTCGATAGGTTTCGTATGAGAATACAATATTAGGTATACGATTGTATTTGTATGTATATACATTTTTAATGGTTAGATGTATAGTTGTATAGATAATACCGGTTAGTACGAATATTGATTATTGATTTTACAGTTTACTCCAATTAATAATAATTATCATATTGTTTGATTTACGAAATTATAATCAATAAGCCACCGCGAGATAATAATAAAAATATGTTCCTTGTTACTTCAGTGTCGGTATTTTTGTTATTTATAATCAGCGGTAGATAAAAAATGTATTGTGTACACATTAATTTTTATCAAGTGGAGTTTTCATTAATTATAATATTTTGCGATAGTGGTCTTGAACAAATAAAAACTAATACCTCGAAAAAATATTCAATAAAATGAATTGCGCATTAGCTGTTTAAGAAGAAACCGTATGGTGGTCATTATGGCATTATTTTTCCGTCACTGTCTTTCTGTGGCGGGTGTGTGTACTGTGCACGTACGGCGAATATGTGATCACGTAAAACAAACGAACGGACCTTTGGAATAGGTTTTAGTGACAAAACACCTATTTGAAAAAACGTGTGGATATTTTAAAGACTTCTCATAAGAGATTTTTTAATCATCACAAATGTTTTTACGGTTATTTAGAAAAAAAATAATACGATTTTTCATTTCACCGATAAACACGAGTTTTCAATTTTGACGCTGATTCGATAATTTCAGAGAATAGACGGTTCTTCCTTGAATGGAGGAATTTTTCAAATATTGATGTATTCGTTCTATAAAATGCCCGTGGAGTTCACGGCATTATTCTATACGATACAATTTCATAATTTTCTATTTTTTACGACAAAATCCATTATAATCCATTGCTTAGATCCGTATGTCTCTCTATGAGAAAGATTAGCTTTTTAACAGGTATAGGTTACATGTCTTAGTTTCTTTCAGTACGTTAAATGTAAATTGTTTTACGTGAACGCGTTTTACTAAATTGCAATATTTACCGTCACTATCGTTAAAATGACAGAAACGGCAAATGCCAATGTATCGGCATCTTAATTCTGAAGTAGGTACTTGATTTACTCACAGGAAATCGGTTACAGAAAATTGTATAAGTACTCGTATCCGAAAACGCTTGTAACAGTAACTGCTGCAACACTCGGACATAATTTCAATACCATTTTTGCCAAACCCGAAAAATATGCTTGCGATTAAATAATTTTTCACGTACCACTTAAAGAAAAAAATATATTCTAAAAACCGTGGTATAAAAATCGATTAGTCCAGCAATAAATCCATTGTTTCTTTGGACGGATTTTTTTACGTGAATTTTTTTATTTTTACTATCGATAATCGATATTTTTACGACGTTATAACATTTCGTAGAAAACTGTCTGTCCGCTGCATCAGACAGATGGTATTATATAGTTAATGTAAGGATCAAATAAATTATTTATGAAAAAAAGAATAAGGAATTTTTGTTTTTTTTTGTTTTTTATTCGACGCACTCAGCAAGATTTCGTAGGAAATTTCGAAGGAAATTTTGTACTAAAATAATAATTGCACACATTACATGCAATTTTTATTATTTTCTTAATACGTTTTTATAGTCTATAAATATGATATTCATAGGAGTTACTATTAAAATTTGGATGTTCTCATTCTATTTAATATATCATTAAAAAAATTTAAATGAAAAAAACCCTTAAAATACAACGAAAGAGTATCGGAAATCTCTGAATTTAAATCCATTATTATTCCTTTGGTCTCAGGGAAGAAGGGCTAAAGTTGGCTTTTTTTATATTTTTATCTTTTGTTATAATTTCTTGGTCTAAATGGCATAAGTGCATGTTTTTTCGAAATTAGTGTGTTATTTATTTTTCAAATTTACATTTGGTCATATTGTCACTATACAACATTGATTTAGCAGCCCTCCTTCCTTGAAACCAAACATTTATTAAACGTTATTTTTTCTTAAATGAACTGCGTGCATATGGGTAGGTGTCAATCGACTACCCCCCTTCATCCTCTATTTAAGAACACCTAATGAAAATGTATTAATACAACATAAATAACAGACATTCATGAAAACGTAATTTTCTCCTAACTTATTATACGACTGTCAAATACTACAAATTTATTGGAAATTTTTACTGGAATTAAAGCGAACATTTCCCTAATCTTTTTCTTTTGTCTCAAAACGACTCGAAAATGATCGTGCACGTAAATTTTATCAACACATAATTTATACTGTACTAATAGTAGGCCATATCATATATTTGCATAAGAGGTCGCGTAGTAATAAATAAACCCAGCAATAAGATCAATAGAAATTGTAAATAGATTAATGTAGAAAAATATTTCATTCATTGTATAATAATAATTAAACCTTCGGTGATTTTTAAAAAAAAATATACGTTTTATAGTTTATTATTTATAACATTTTTATGTTGCTCAATATTTTCAAAGTGTTTTTTACACGATAATCGTACTTTTAGTGAGAAATTTAATTATTGAACCACTCACATTAATAATAATTTACACCTACGCCTCTGACTATGCGTACTCGGTACTTTGCGTAAACTATAATTAGAATATCGGTTATTCTAAATGAAAATAGTATAATTTTATGTATTATTAATTGAACAGTGAAAAATCAACAGTCCACGAATACAGTTTTTTATTTATTTATTAATATTATTTCGTAGATTATTTCATTTCGTAACTCTATACTAATATTGAAGACCTATCAACGAAATCCGATGTATGTTATAATGTTTTCAATAATCGTTATTTTACGTAAATTTTTGAAACTGTACATTGTTTAGGTAAATATTTTATGTATTTAATGTACAATGTACTCACATTAAAAGCTCCGACAATTGAAAACATTAGGTACACACACACACACACACACACATACACACACCGGTCTAAACTAATTCTATTCAGTGTTTCCCCTTTCTTGAATATTTTAATTTGTTTCGTACCACACACCAATCTCTTTGATAGGTCTTCAATTATTGAATTATATTTTTCAAAAAAACCTTTCTTTATGATTGTAACATTATTATACGATAACGACGAGAATCATTAATGAAATATAGAAATGTTAATATTATTATTGAAGATAAAAGATGTTAACTATTAATAATTGTAACTGAATAAATTAATTTTTATAATCCGCGATCGTAATAGCCTTATACATTTATTATCATTATATACACGAGAATAAGATATTCTCTAAAAAATCCAACGACCAAAAACAATTAGTTTTAAACGTTTAAGTATGTTTTGTTCGACCGGATGTCTGGAATATTATAAAAATATTGTTCGATTAAAAAACGTGTAGTCAAACACAATACACAATAATAAAAAATAAAAAGCTGATGCACTAGAGATGGGTGTGGCCATTTTTGTAGGTGGGTATAGTTAGGAAGGTAGTATACATTAAGTTATTTATTATACCTGTAACCAACGATAAACCATTGCTAACGAAAAAACGATTCGGAGCGAGTTCGATTGAAAATGTTTTAAAAGGCCTTAACATTTACTATTTTCGTCAGAATTTTAATTTAAAACTCTTATAAAAAATACTACGTTACGCTTAATTTTTTTTTTTCTTACCACAAAGTACAAGGTAATTAAAATGTCTATAAATAGTTTAAAACTGGCCCAAATGTTTTAAAAATTTGACCACGTCTATAAAAATCAAAAATTCAATTTTTTTGTCAACATTTTAAGTCTTTCTACGGATATTTTCGACTAAATTACATTACAAAAACAAAATTTAAAATAATAAAAGAATTGTTTTCGTACATTTTACCGTTCTTTCTACGTACGTTTCAATTTTGCTCAGTTATTAAAAAACTACAAAGAAAATCGAAAAACGACTCTCTTGTTCACCAACTAGATTCAACAAAAAAAAACTCGGTATTTTTCTATATTTCAATAGAACGATATTTCTGATGGAAAACGGAAAGCATAATAGTTTAAAATAATGAAATCATAACGCCGTAAATTTGTAACTAAAAAGGCTGCTTGTCATTTTTCTATTGGAGCAATATTTATGGTAGAAAACATAAGCCGTAAAATGTAATGTATTCGTTGTGCCGTAATTTTAAAAAAAAAATTGTTTTTTTTAGATACAAATTTACCGATTTGTGACTAGAAAATGAAAAAAAACCAATTATCGTAGTACTCCGATTCATTGAAAATCAGTATGGTGCAAATACGCAGAAATTCCGGCGAAACTCGTTACGGTGGGCGGATTTTAAAAGGACGCCAATTTGATTTTGTAAAAAGAAACTAAAAAATCGGTGCCTACCGAATATGGTAGCAGACATTTGCGGGAATCGATTATTTGAATTTGTAGTGCCCGAACTGAGTATCGGCTCCGTTGGAAAAAAAGAAATAATAATAATCGACTCCCAAAAACAATATACTATATTTTTATAACAGCGTCACGTCGTTTTTATTTTTTTATTTTTTTTTTTTTTTTAAATAATTCTTATTGTCTTTAGCGTACACCTATAAATCATATAGAATATATACACGCGCGTACTCGTATAACATCGGAGCCGAATCAATTTGTATACTTGTGTGTAGAATGAGATTAGCAATTAAAAATGGCAATATCAGCGAAAATTCATTAGATAGGTGTATTATAGAACAATGAGTAATTCTTAGAAAATATTGGTACTTGACTATAAGAAAATTCGCAGTCGAAATGTTATTCTCGTGTTCGATTAGGAATATTGTTTTGTAATAAGATTCGCTATTTAGGTGGGATCTACACTCACGTTCGTTGACCGCGGTGAATTTCCACTGACGCTCTAGCGTTTATTTCGAGTATACGGATTTTTTTTTTTTTTTTCAAATAAAATAATACTTAAAACACAAAATGACTTCGTGTTAATCATTTTTGTCGCAATAGAAAACCATATTTAATAATATTTACAGCAGACATTTAAACCCCTCTACCGTTCTGGCTTTTTTAAGTTCTTTTTTTCGGGACTTTTTCGGCGTTTTTAAGCGACTATTTGTGTGGATATTAAGTGTAATGTTTCACATACAAACAAAGTTATAAATTATTACGGTTTAAAAGATTATTGACTTTTAAAATTTTAAAACTGTTCAATTTGACCATGTATATGGTTAAGTCAAAACTCAAACCAACCAATCAGGGGCGTATTTACATGTTTCGAACGTGTAGGCCTGTGGAAAATGGCCAACACGACTATATGGGAATTTAAAAGCCGGATCCAAAGAAAATGGCGGTTTCTAGTCAATAAATCAAACTTTTCCTTGTAACTCGACCGAAATATATACATGTCGAGATTAAATCACTAAATAAATCCCCGTATATCTTTTTTGTATGTCAATGGAGGGGATGTAATCCTCAATACTCCCCCTGCGCGCTACCATTATAGTTACCTCGGTCTGATTGAAAATGCGTTTTTGCGTGGAATGTTTTATCGTTTGTGTATTATCTATGGTTTGTAGTTTGTCCTGAGATTGTTGACCCGTTTAAATGGTTTACAAACGCCTGCAGATAACATAGTGTGCAATATACGATTTCCGTTTTCTTGTTGGATAGAAATAAAAACGGTTCAACAATAACGGTTTTCAAAATTGTTTGTTACTTCCAATGTTCGTACAATGTTCACGTATTATATAAATGTTGTTATTTCGGCTTTTGAATTTATGGGTAACCAACCGATAACCATTCAGAGGCTTGTGCAGAGGTCCATCGGAAACGGTAGATAATAATATTATATTGTATTGGTAGGCAGCCGGTACAGGGTGATTAAATTTTACGAAAATGTCTAGTAGATAGGTACATTCGATTTTAGTTGTTTTTTTTTTTCTAGTCTTCATTCGTATTATTTATTTAGAATAGCTTGAACGGTCAAAACCAAATATTACCCTCATTCCGTCAATACATATAATTATATTTGACTTACCAATAACCACGTATACTCTACCAGGCGTTTTTACTAAACGCATTCGAAGGAAGAATAATTTAATGAAGGGTGGAATTGACAATTTGTTATGTAAATGTTTGTTGATTTTTGAGCTACTTTGGCAATAATTTATTGAAAAATACTACTGACAAAATTCTCTGCTCAGAATCGTGTTTCGTTAGCATTGATTTATTGTTGCGCATACGCATACATTAAATTAATCTACACACCCTTACTTTCAACTTCTCTTCTAAAACAGTGGCGTACCCATCATCAGTATCAGCCTTTATTCCTTTATCTGTTTGATTTGCATAACACGACCTAATATCTGATAAAATATACCTATGTCGTTTATAAACATTAGGCATAAGAGTTTAAAATTTAGTTCTCTCCTTAGAATCTCTCCTCGGGTCTCTAATCCGCCGGTCTAACATCGGAACAATCCGGTTAAAGATCACCCGTCGTGAAAAAGAAACAAAGTCCTATTAAATTTATTATTGTTCTTACTATGCATTGCCTACATAAACTATTTATTGAGTTGTAAATCAATTATGATACAAAATAGTCTAACGTTACGAAAGACCGTTTAATTGAACTTGAAAAAATTCTAGATACTCGCCTATAACAGCTTTAGGTAAACCGACCGGAATATTTATACTCGTAACGTTTTCAATAATAAAATATTGTCTCTACGTTTTAACACCCGTTACCAAGTAATCGATCATCTTATCCGAATCACACAGCACGTTTTGTTTTCACGTCGTTGAAAACGTTTCGAATAAAGATAAGAACGTAAACAAACGCCATTAAAGCGATTTTATCATCAATCGGTAGTACGGTAGTCAGAATAAAATCACGGTTCGAAATTATGTGTTTTAATAACTGCGGTCTACAACACCAATTTGTAGTGTTATAGTTTTTATCTTGAATATGTTTTACGAACGAATATCGTAAACAAAATTCTGGACAGAGATGTAATCACAAATGCTATATGGGAAGGGATATGCCAATCGTGCAACGACGGACCCTTGGAGGCCTCTGCCACTACACACTCCCTGTTGGCTCAATTACACATTAATTTTTCAACATAATGCATTTTAAAAATACGATATTAAACTTTAACCGTTTCCTTAACTACGAAACTTTGTCATATACGTAATATTATAAAGGATACAATCGGTGTGATCATTATTATTCGATCCAGTGGACAGTGTTTTTCTATATTCGGTCGGTTTCAATGTTACCGATTTGGCTACAAGGGAAAACAAAATACTACTTATAAAATGCCTATATCGCCTTATAACCGTCAGTTCATCAAGCTCCGCTCTGAATAGTTTTTTTCAATTGCAGTCTACTAATTAAATTAGGTACATCCTAAACATTCCCAACTGCGCGCCTACATACAACAGCGGCCTACCCACGGCGCAAAGTATGTCCGGCTTTATGTTTTTATTTTATCCGTGCGAAAAGAATAACTATCGAATTCGGTAGGTGCGCGAAGTAAAGATTCGTATTGCAGTTTATCGTAAATAATATTAAAACAAATATTTTCAAATGGTATTTTTTGAACGCGCGTGCCCCCACTCAACCGCGCGGGCAAATATATATGTATATACTCTAGTGAAATCAAATACAGATTACAAATTGAAAAAGGAAATAATCGAGATCAGACTAAATAATATAACGGTGTTAAAATTATATATTTAAAACTATTGTCTGTCGCACACCGATTTTATGTGCGTTCAATGTCCTGTAACAGGTGCGCGCTCGGGAATTTTCCATGTCGGAGGAGTGGGTGGGGGCATATTTTTATTTTTCATCTATCATATTAAGTTTACCTAAAATATTGTCGACGAGAACGAACTTAAACTGCAAACACCAAATTAAAACTATGTAACACAAAAAAGTATAGAACCATAAAACCGTAAGAACGTTGCATAATATACCTACGTTAAATACATTATCATCCGGGTTTGTTTGTGCCGCTTGTAATTATTAACAAACGATAGCGGCAGCGAGTAAGTATTGTGAAAACAGACCCATCACCGGCTGTCGGTGATAACTTCGAAAACGAATAAAATACATTATCCACGGTTAAACTTTTAAAGACAAAGTTCAATTTTCGTGGATTTTTCGGGACTTTTTTTTTCTGTTGCCGGGGAAGGGTTGTCGGATTCCGGAAATTATCATGCATACGCTTCGTGTTATTTCTTCAATAAGAGTGGGCTCAAACTGCTCGACCCCCCAACGAACATGCCCATGTTAAGTAATAGACATTTTTTTCGTATCGTTTTCCAAATTCTATTTCGGTCGGGTGCCTATAATCTATTTAATGCACTTTCCTAGATTTCCAACAATTTGTTTATAAAACTATAAATAATAACTGATTGATTGAGATTTGAAAGTTTTTGATTCTGAGTGTATGATTGAGAATGATTTTGGTTTTACTAAAATGTTTATGTTTTTTTTTTCTACGATTCGTTCAACTCTGAGTTTGTAGGAAAAATTTTTTTTTTGCAATACTGTACCTGGAAAAATATAATTTGAATGTTTACAATATCTTTTTTTTTTTTTTTTGATAAAAAGATTAGTGTTATAGTACCTACCTATTATAAGTTACCGTTCACTAAACATGGCGGATGACCTATGTAGCGTGATTTTTAAGTTTTAAAAATTAAATTACGCTTATATTGTTATATATATTATATTCTTACTCTTACTTAAATGCACTATTATTCTATTCTAACACGCAAGTGGTGTCACTAATTATTTATGGAATGTTGTAAAAAAAAAATTGCATATTAAAGCATAATATACTGATGTTCATTGATTATTTTTACATATTTTTCAAACTTCTAATGAGAATATTTTAAATTTTTTTTAGAAAATATTAGCGTCATATTTTAGGTGCTTTAAGAGAATATAAATCCGGTCGTTAGTTATTACTTTAGAAGTATTTAGGCGAACAAATACTGTTGAAGTCTGACCGTTTCTCTAATTATTATATTTACATATTTGTGAACTCACACTTGTCTTGAATTTTGGACTTAAAACTTTGGTTTTTTTTTTAATGGGTTCTCTCGGTTACCCGGGAAACGGGAGCTATTATATAATTTAGTTTAGCAAATTCCACTCGGAATCGTTTTTTGTTTGCATTTTACCTTTGGGTTTGAAGATTTTTTTTTTTTTATGAGAACTGAATCACCTTATATTTTTTCCCGATTTCCCGTCCGCTACAGTAGCCTAACCATGGATCATGTCCCATACAAATGCTTTAAAATCGTTTTGATTCTTTGATCTAGTCAAAACGGATCGCCAATTATGTATTCAATAATTTCGCTGTTTTTTTCCTATCGATTATTTACGCGCGTTAAACAACAAAAGTATTTTTATTATATAAAATAACCTGTCCTGACCGACTGATTCATTACCGCCTAGCCCAAACCACAGGACGGATCGGGCCGAAATTCGGCGTGCAGGTAGCTATTACCGCGTAAGCATCCGCTAAGAAAGGATTATTGAAAATTCAACCGTTAAGAGGGTAAAATAACGGTTTTTAGGTATTTTAGGTACGAATATCTAATTGTTCATTTATTTATTTTCGTTTATTCGTAGGTTGAACCTGGGTGCCACGGCTGATAGTACAGCTGTTGCGGACCAGAAAATCATTACTATATTATTTACATTACCGACGAACTAGCAATGGCAAAAGCATTGCCGGGTTAGCCAGTAAATTATGTTATGATAATCGGTTAAAAACTACGTAATTTAATTAAAAACCGTAAAACCGGTTTCTATTTAGACGGATTTTTTACGACTTTTCGCGATTCTCACACTCGGTTATTCCTGTTTGGCTCGGAATCGCAAAATAATCCGATATTCGACGCGCGCGAACCGTGATGTGTGTCTGAAATTAAAACCATTCGTTCGCCGGAGTCCGTGCGCTATGCAGCAAAAACACATACGCTGCAGTTACCTATATGTTTTTCTATGTATTACACCGAAGCTGTTATCGCAGTATAAAAAAATTAATAAGAAAATAAAACCGTACACGAAGCGTAATTACAGCGCAACGAAATAATTATTATCGTGTGCGGGCGCAGTGGCATTCGATTCTTCTGCGCGGACGACCGTTTTATTATATAATAACTATACATTATTCATATTGTGTACAGGGCGATTCCGATTATCACTGCCGTGGCCGGTGATCGTCAAGAAGATTTCGATCGAATCCGGGTTCGCGTCCTCCCTCCTCCCTCGTTGCGTAGACACAAATAGTTTGGTAACCGTTCGAATATTCAATTACAGTAGGTAACCGATTTTTAAAAAAAAAAAAAAAAAAAACATTATTCTGTTTTCGAAACGAAATCTCGATAAAATCATCTGCATAGATACAGGAGTACAGGAGTATAGTGATTTTCGCTGTGGACATGTCTGTAGGATTTCGCGATCCGCAGTTTCCCGCAAGGTTTTCTCGATTTCCCGAAAGATTTCCAAACACATTACTGTCGGTATTGTCGGTATTGTTGTACTTACCTACTGCACCCGCCGGTAATCTCCTAGAAAAAAAAAAAACTACGGCGCCTCCTCGAAATGCGACACCCGGGGCCAATGCCCGCCTCCCGCCACCCGCATAAATACAACCCCCCCCCCCTCCCTGACTATACCCTCGGATAACCGCGGCGGTTATTCGCGACACGAGTACCGTTCTGTACGCTATTTGTATTGGTACCCGCGGTATTGCACCACGGCACAAGCAAATTATATATCTCGTCGGGACACTATAATATAATATTGTTAAATATTTTTTATGGCCGTTATTATCGGTGCTGTTACTGTTATTATTTTACGAGTAGACAGCCGCGCGCTAATACCTAAATATTTAACACCGAGATAACGCTGATAAGAGCCGACTGCCTCAGCGGCGCGCGCGTATGCGTACATTATGTTATTATCAATTGTTTACGACTTTGAATTTTACAATAATAATATTATTTTTTTTATTTTATTTGTTGTTTTTACCACCGTGCACCGTGATAACAATAATAATAACGATATTATTTAGCACACGCGAACCGAACAATAGTGCGGTGGTATAGGTGGGCACCCATATATCGTATTAAAACAATAAAAAAAAAAAAAATTTAAAAAAAAATCCTATCGTATATTATTATTATTATGAACGGAACGGACTAAACTATCGTAACACGCACGCGCGGCTTTTTTTTTATCGCCGCCTACGTCGTCGGTTTAATAATATTATAAAGACGGTTTTTATTATTTTTTTTTTCTAATATTTTTTAAGTATGCGTTTTATCCGGGAGTCTTTGTCGTTATATTATTTACTATCGCAATAATAATAATAATTATTATTGTTATTGCGCGCTCTCGGCCTGCTGCGGGGCGATCCGAAATCGTTTTATTGTTCCGACGCGACATGTTATGTTATTATTTCGTTCGGTATTACGCGTGTGTAGGAAGAACGGTTTTTATTTTTTTTTTTTATACCTATACAGCCTAATATAAACCGTACATAACGACTACGTTATTTCACGTTATATTTTTATGTCTGTGTTAATACCAATATTATTATTATACGTTATTTAGCGAACGGACGGGGGATCTATAAAATATTATACATAGATACGTATATATATGTATAAAAAAAAAAAAAACCGATAGCATGTCCGGAGACCGAAATTATTGTTATAGTACAGTAAAGCTGATAGCATAATAGGTACGCGCAATGCGTGAGGGTGCTAAATACGTTTTTAGATAAGAAATCCTTCCTCCGCCGGAAAAAAAAAATAATAATAATAATAATAATAGAAAAGTGTCGTCATGAATGTGCTTTTTCGTGTAATACTTAAAACGAAAATCAATATATATATATATATATATATATATGAAAAAAAAGAAAAAAAAACCTCGACACTGTAATATAACAATATAATATACGTGTTTCGGCATAACTTGTAACTGTGCATCTAACCCCTCTAACAGCTGCGCCTTCATGGGAGAATTTCGTACGAAAACGGTAATATTATGTCGTTTTCGCTTCTTTCTATTATTATATATTAACCGCGATTGATCAGTTGAGTCAATTTTCTGGCATATGTATTCGAAATATGTCGTTTATGTGAGATACCTTTTTATTTTTCTAACACGGTTTATTAATTGTGGTTTTGAAAAAAAACAAAAAAAAAAACAGGAAGTTCCAGTGATCGTACGAATAATATTAATTTATTAAGAGGACGTGATCTACCCCCCTCTCCCCTGTAATTCGATTGTAAAAACTGTTACTCCTTAAATGCGGCAATTACGTATAACGCACACGTGTCACGTCCTCTTAATATTACTAAACTATTAATTAATATCGGTGTATGCTGTCGGACTGGCGTTATCGGAACGTCTAAACGGTTTGGCATTGTTGTGCATGCATCGAGACGTTTTTATCGAAACTGACGACGTTTTATACACAGTTTCGGGGTCTTCGAGGAGATTAGAAATAAATTTGTAAATTTATAATAATTTTACTTACCTATGTGTGAATTTAAAATACACATTTTTTTTTTTTTTCAAGACAATGTTTATTTCATTTAACCAATACAACAAACAATACCCTAAACGGAGTGAGAATTTCAAACTTAACGCTCTCCCAAAAGCATGCAATTAATTTTGCTCATTTCGACCGTGTTAACTGTTTCGTGAAGACGTATAATAGCTACGATAAAAAACAGATGTTTTTACGATGATTTTTCCTAGATATGATAGAAGTAATATCCAACTCATATTTTTATTCGGGTTTTTTTTTTTTTTGTAAATCCGTTTTGCTCGTCGTCGTCGTTAAGGGAACGTCTTATTTTTGTTTTTGGGAGTTTTTACTTTTCAAAATTGTTTGGACGGCTTAAGTGCTATAAAGGAAATTTCAGAAGTTTATTTCGATGATAATATAGAGCTAAAGTACATGTTAGATTCATTCCTCCAGTTTTAAAATTGAAACATTCTAAAATTCCATCATAATAATAATTTAAACTTTATTTCTGTATAAGCTACTTAAATGATAAAAAACGTAAACAATTGTTAGGAAAAATCGATTATTAACTACTCGTAAACAGTATTTTTCGCTACGTTGGCCGTTAGTTGGACTGAGAAAAACATACGCGGGTATCACGTTCTCATAACCCCCTCCCCGCAAAAAAAAAAATTTCATCATACGCCCTTGAGTCTTATTGACGACACCATAAGTACTTTGGAAGGCACGAAAAAATAAAAAAGACAAAACAAAACAAAACTTTCATACATAATATAATGTATAAAAATAAAAATAATATATTATATTATTGTAGGCATACTGCCTATACAAAACAAAGCTTGTTTTCGACGATGATGATTTCGGTGTTTCCGTTTTAGGCCAAGGTCGACTCAATCAGAAAAAGTAAAAACATAATACTGTTCAGTTTTAATTTATATAACAATGATTAAGTACCGTAACCCGTACTATAATATTGTAACTACCCCGTAGTGACACGTTTCGTGGGGTTGGGGAGGGAAACGTTATTTCTTTTAGATTTCGCTATGGGTCACCTTAGAAAACGGATGAACAATCGTTTTTGATCGAATGATCTAGGGACCGAACAATTGTTCTGAAAATTTCAAACGTAAAAACGTGTTTCCAAATTTGGTCGCGCCGGTGTGGTATAGAATGTTGTATACGTTTTTTTCGTGAAGAACGCACGTTTGTGTAATTCCCGAGTCGATATTTTCGTCGGATTTTGTGTTACGCGACTTTTTTTTTTTAAGGAAACGACCAAATGCACAACATTATTTCGTTTTATTGTGCAAGACTATAGTCGTCTACAGAATATAAGACGTGTTCTACAATATCGATTATTTACTTTCGAGGTCCTCGAAGAAGGCGCGGAAACGATATAGGAACTCTGCTGCACGAGTAATATTATATTACAATTACTAGAATATTATACTCTGATAAAAAAAAAAAAAAAAAAAGAAAGTATTTGAGTACGAATACAGGCATGCTTTTGAGAAGTGTTTATAAACACTCGTGAATATTCCGAGCGAAGTGAGGAACGCATTATTATGTAGTTTTTTTATACCGCGGTGTGTTTTATTATTTATGGTTCGCGGGTGTTGTGCAATTTTGGATAATATCATTACATTAAATGGAAATAATATCGCCGAAAGTAGGTAAATGTGCTTGCAGAAGATAAAAAAAAAACCTGTCTTCGGGTTACCCGCAGTACGGTCGGAGCGATAAAAATAAATACGTATTAATATTACTAGGTATGCGTTTTTACGCGTGAGATAGTCCTTAAATAATATAATACCGTGATACAGTGACACACTGACATTGACTATGCTTGCCTATGCGGCGTCGTACTTAATTATATAACTACCGCGTTCTTGTGGATAAATGTCAATGATTAAAAAAAGGCGGTATCGTCACGGGCACACGCAAAAAAAAAAATGACGTTCGGCATCGCATTAACACGAATCAGTATGTATTATAATATAGCCACGAGACTAGGGTTGTCGAATTTCGTGGAATCCATTTTTTTTTTTTTTTAAATATTTCATTTGTGTGAAGAACGAAATCCATTCCGTTTCATTTATTATAGTAATATTATTATATAGTTATGATTAAATAATTGACAACTGATATAATGATAAGCAATGATTGCGGAACGCCGGTTTTCCGTTACCCATACCACGTTATACCAGAGACCACAACTATTGTACCGAAACGATATCATAAAATATAAACTAACCAGATGACATTTGAGTGTTTGCCAATCACTATCTCAAAATGTAAAAAAATAATTATTTTTCAGTATTTCACGAGGCGTGCAATTTTCAATTTTCAATTCACAACCCAATTCACGACGCACGAAAACAATAACAAAAGCCTCATGCTGCTGATGGTTGTGCCGCTGTTCTAGTTGAGGGAAGTCGGACGCCACGATAATAAAAAGCGATTCGTTCAACGTAAAACGCCCCATTGTTTCGCAAAAGTATTGATTTTTTTGATTTTCGAAAATTACGGAAACAAACCCCTCTAATATGTTAAGCTTTCATTATTTTTAGTCGCCTTTATTTTCAAATGTGAAACAAATACAGAATTTCGATTTTCAAACGGTACTTGTATTTAAAAATCCCATAAATACACGGAGAATTGGTTTAAATACTCCAATTGCCTTATAAAATATATTAATTGTAAATACTATTAAATTCTTTTCTAGTTCAAACCTTTAAAATAATAAACACACTAATTTGTAAATAGCTACTAATCGTATTTATTATGTACCTATAATAGATTCACTAAAATCAGAGGCTACCTCAGTGGTCAATTGGGCCAAACAATCTATATTTGTTATTATTTTTTTATTATTTTTTCGTGATATTTTATATTTGTATGTAATTTGTAATGTAATCAATTGTTTTCGTATCTGTTTACAATATTTTGTATTTTGGTCAATAAATTATCATCTTAAACCAATGCGGTGTTGAAATTGTTGATTTCCATCAATTCGTTGACCAATTAATTCGCTCTCAAATAACTTTTAAGTTTCAGTAGGAGAAAGTAGTGGAGCATTTGTGTGGCAGCTCGGTGTGCGGCGTTTGAACAGTGTTCCACTATACTCTCCTTCTACTTAAACTTAACAGCGTAATAGCCTTGTAAACGGATTTCCGTCAGGAAATAAAAAATGTCAAAACCAAAATGTATTTTTTTATAATAAATCTCCATCTGTTTATGGAATTTTTAATACAAATTTTCATTTGAAAATCAAAAGTGGGTCGTTTCATCTCGAAAAACAAGGGTGACAGAAGTAATAAAAATATAATGTTTTAGAGCTGCTTGTTTCTTAAATTCAATAAACTTACACAAGCGTTAATATTACAATAATTATCATAAATGGAAAAAAACGAATAGTGCGTGGAATCTACGTGACTATATTATGATTTAATGTTATATTACGAGAACAGGCAGTTCATTTCCGAACATTTCTGATTATTGTCGAAACGTATTATACTTGCACGCTGCCGGACGGTTGGTATTTGGTAGGAGGAGTTTGAGGAGGTTATTATATAGGTGCCTATGTTTTTTCGAACCACGAGATTTTACCTTATCGACTATTGCCCGTTTATTTGAAAAAAATCAGATTGTTTATTGGTGTGTAAATTATTTATAAATTATAATGTACCTATGTACTCTGTTTATCTGTGGTAGAAAAACATGACTAGGGGCCCAGGCAGCGATCCCTGCCTAGCTACCTTGACCAGGCCGACACTGCCAACGATATACCATTGAAAATGAAAAACGATGAAAATGATTCTGAACACAGTATTATTAGTAATATTTTGTAGCTTTAACCCAGAAATCAACAAAAATAACGAAAACAATTGTTATCTTATTGTTTTCTTAATAAATGAAAAAAACTACAAGGAAAATTTAAAAATTACCTTCTTTATGCAACATATAAATCAAAAATTCTACAATAAAGTTTTCGATTAAAACAAGATTTCTAGTAGAAAAGCTATTTACAGAAACAAATTTTTTTTTTTTTTTTTTAAACACATCAAAGTATATTGTACAACTAATACATTACCCGTTTCGCTCAGAATCACATTGCGCGTTTGTACGCTTTTACTTTCAACCCTGCGCACTGTTTCGGTTTTATCGCGATCGGTAGGTTGTTAATTTTTTACACAGGCGAATTTTAGACTGGTAAGAGTTGTGTTGGAATTCAATATGAATTTCACCTGTATGTTGTTGCGAGAGGAGGGTACTTTGAGCTTCGAACACGCCTGCAGATCCCCTACCCCTTAAAAAAAAAAAATTCAGGGGTATGACATTTCGTATATTGTCACGAAAATTATTGTGCGCGTAGGTACTGCTGTTACGTAAACCGACGGAAATGTCTCTTTTTACACGTTATGCTCGCAAAAACACTATAAACATACATTTATTTTACCATTTTTACATTCCGTCGACGACGGTTTTTACGTGTACCGATTCCGACTGCCACATGTCCAATTCCCTGAACCTGCTGTGCACTATCATACATTATTCTATAACAATAACGTCGCGTTTGACTTGGCCCGCACACATGCAATCGCCGATTCGAGTGGGGACCCGATGTTTTGTCGCAGCGTGGTAACGTGACTAATTAACATCTAAAGCCACTGATTAAGTGGATAAAGTGGATAGTTACAATAGACTATGCAAATATAGATTGAACAAGCTATAAGGTATTATGTCAACACTATAATTGTGCCGCGAACGTGCAGTTTATACGAATAAGAAAGGCGGTTGTTGTAAATACGATTGTGTAATAATCATTGTAATATTATAGTAATTAGTAAGTATAGTTTGTACCGTTTTTTTTTTCTTTTTAAAGTAGACACTCGCCGCTAGGAACACTGCCTAAGAAAATCCAAAATGCATAGAGTGAAAAGGAAATCTTCTTCGTGTCTTTTCCAGACTATTATTATCGGACTTATCTGGGCTTTTCTACTCGGTTCTAAACGTCTGACGTAGTTTCCTATTACATACGTATCACCATAGGTGGATATTTGGTTAAATGTATACGAGGGGGTTCGGAAATTTCACTAATTTTACCCCGCCAATAATCAAACCAATCATTCATGCTTAACGCTTCGACTTACTGTTTGTTTTTTTCTAACCGTGGCACCAAATATGTTTAATTTTTAAAATCAATATAAAGATATCATTATTTGTTATCCTTGCCACTAACTGTTGACAGTAACGAAAAAAAAACCGTACATTTTGTGAAATTTCCAACGAAACTATAAATTCTTTCGAATACATGTTTGGCGAATCGATTTGAAAAATGTCGTGGAGGAAACGAGAGACTTGAGACCATCCCTGTATTACAAATATTCTGAGGAACTTATTTTCCCTTAAGTCTCCGCTAATAGCCGCCATGCGTATCATTCTCGATTGTATATCTAATCATCGTCTCCTTGTCGACTTTCCTCCGTCTCATCCAGTCACCCCTTTTCCTTCCGCGTTCGTTTTCGAAATTGTCGCTGCGGTCTAATATTCGAATAAACTAATTTATAAAAAAAAATCAATTATTACCGACAACGGTTATTGCGAGAGTATCGTTACTAAATTGTAAGTATACAGATATTCGCTGAGAAATGATCAAGGTTCATGATACATATTTTATATTTGGTTTGTTCAAGTGATACAGCTTGCTAGTACAGTGGCCGATCATTTTTTTTTTTTTTGAACCGTTTATAATGTTCATTATATTGTTTTTTTTTTTTTTTTTTTTTTTTTTTTTAAGCGAATTAAATTTGTTTTTTACCGCGTGATAACACGGCGCAAGTCCACTAAGGTCAATCGAAATGTATGGTACACAATTATTATAATATACTCGGGATAATATACCGGATAACCGATTTTAATTTTTCTCCCGTTATCATGTTTTATAAACAAAATAATATTAATAATAATAATCGTTACTATTATTATTATTATACATAATATAGTTTTCAGATAACTATAGGTATTTAAAAAAAAAAGTTATGTAATGACATTTGACAAATTATAATAATAACACGTAACGATATTTTATAATTCTCTTTGATCGATTATACCTACTTCGTAGTTCGTTGTTAGTTGTTTAGTAAGATAGTTGCTTTTTTTTCTTTCTAAAATAACAGGTTTACCCCGTGGATAGTATACCGTAGATTATTCTATGTACCGAGGAAGAACTTTGTTAGAAACGTTTTTTTTTCTATATTCCGGAGATTTTTTCTAAAACATTGTAAAATAAAAGCTAACGAAACAGGAATTACGATTTATGCGTCGGTTTCAGATAAAACCTCGGCGGAGATCTGAAATTTCGAACCTAGGTATTTATATCGGGGCTCTGATAACGTTTCGGAGTAGGATCGCTCATATTTGAATCACGTACTTTTTCCGTTGATTTGTTTCCTCGGCTAGGTAAAATACGAAAATGAAAAAAAGACCTACCCTCACACCCTCGGTCTAACCTGACCTGCAATATTTAACCGGTCTCCACTTATTGGAATCGTTTTGTTACCAACGGGTTAGGCTGATCGAACCTAATAAAAACGCGATTTGAATAATACATTTTATTTGCATACCTCGCGTTCGTTGGAAAACTGTATTTAAAAAAAAAAAAAAAATAATAATGTGTTTTGTGAGATGAGAATTTTGCTGTCGACGATATTCAATCGAATATGTTTTACGATTTGGGATAAGAAACCGTATTATTTTATTAAAGAACTATACGTTTTTTTTTTTTCTATCCGACATACTTGCATAATGCTACAGTAAGTATACCTGTATAAATGGGTTCAGGTAGGCATTTTCCTAGAGCTTTTATAACTCTATGTGAAAAACATTTTAATTGAACATTTTTGTGTACATAATATTCCGCATCTCCAACATTTTTGTTTAACGAGGTTTTCCACAAGAGCCGTTTTCAACTATTTTAAATTTAACCCGTACCCAGAACCAGAAACGTGATGCTAGTTGAACACCGAGTCATTTTATTTAAATATGAAATTCATAGAAAAAACCAGACGATAATTTCGGCGTTTGGCACTATACTGTTCTATATTTCCCGTTTCGCCCACTTCGTCAGACGCGTGGCGACAACAGTGACGTCTATAATAATATTATCAATGGTGGATACTAACCGATAAAAAAGTTCATATGTATATACATAAATTTTTTTTATTTAACTGGTTGATTATTAGGAAAAAAAAGCCAATCAACTTAACAAAAACCGAATTACAATAAACAACGTTCATAGATTGAATTAAAAATTCGTCGGTCTTCGGATCTCCAGAAAAACGTCAACGGTTCGTTTTATTTAACCCGTTATAATAATATAGATGTACTATTAATATTGAAAGAAGATTATGAACGTTAATTTTGAATAATTCGAGTTTTCACAATTAAAACTGAAACTGACTGCACAATGTGAACGCGAACGCCGCATCATTTTATTTAAATATAAAATTCATAGAAATAATATTGTCGGTTTTTTTTTTTTGCGATAATATTGTCATGTAAATAAAAACAAAAAAAAAAAAAACAGACAATAATATTTCGGAGTTTGGCACTATCTCGTTCTATATTTCTCGTTTCGCCCACCTCGTCAGAGCATGACGACAACGGTGGCGTCTATAATTATCAACAGCGGACATCACCGATTAAAAAGTTAATATTATTTTTTTTTTTTTTTTTTATTATTATTATTCAACTGTTTGATTATTTTTTAACTCATCAATTATTATACAGTCAGTTTTGTTTTTCATTGTAAAAACTCGACTTTTTAGAATTAATATATTCCCCGTAACCTTTCAATTAATAAGTAATTATAACGGGTCAAGTAAGACGAACCGTTTTTTTCGAAATTCGAATACCGACGTATTTAAATTCAATACAATTGTTGTACACTGTGATTCAGTTTGTTGAGGTTATCAGTTATTTTTTTCCTACGGCATTTGACGACGAGATATTAAATTTATTTCCTGCGGACTTTTAACCGATGCGATTTTTTTTTTTTTTCATTTGTTCGACTCGAACTAATTCAATTAGTTCAAGCATATCGTCTGCCCGTCTCTTGTTGTTAAAATGTTAAAAAAAAAAAAATTAAAAATTAAAACTCAAATACTACAAATTGCACTATGCTCAGTACTAGTCGTGTTTATGTCGTTCTATGTACCTAGTAAATATAATATCGTAAAACAAAAATCGTTTTCGTTATAGTGTAAACGATTTTTTTAAGGGGTATTTTTAATACTTATACGATTTTACGTAGTATGATAATTAAATATGAAATATTAAATACACATAATGTACAGACATTATTAGTGGAAAGCCAGTTTTGTCTTTTCTACCAGATATTTTGCTTCGGGCACTTTATGGGAACTTTCTTGTATCATTTTTTTTATCTCGCCGTACCAGCATTGAAGCGGTCATTTTAGATTCCGAACGTAGCGAGGGAGCTATTGATTTTACTAAGATGTTTATTTTTTTTTCTTCTAGACTATGGACACGTTTTTTTCCCAATAAACCGATTTTTACGTATAGTAACTTTGCTGAAAGCTCAAGTTGTCTAGATATGTTTATCGTTGCTTACCGATGTAAATTAAATAACCCAACGTATCCTACCTTTCCAACTTCTCGCCTACAGCAGTGGCCGCTCCTATCCTCAGTATCAGCTCTTTTTCGATTTTTCCCTGTTGATTTCTCAATTAATAGATAAAACTGGCAATATTTCGTAACATTTTTATTGATTTCTGTGTTGCCCCTGTAGGCGACAGTGCGACTGCACAGAATCGTTTCTCGTTATCAGTGGTTATTTATCGTCACGCGCAGAAACAAATCAAACCACTCTATATTCATATCCTCCTATCCAACTTCCCTCTCCTAAAACAATGACACGTCCATCGGCAATATTAAACATTTATTTATTTTATTATATTTTTTTTTTTTTTTTTTGTAACTATCATCGCTTGACGATTACCTATGTATCCACGCACAATTCCGAATCTTTTTCAATTCATTTTTCGTTTAGTTTCGTTTTGTTATTTAATCGCGAAACCAACGTTTATATACTCTTATTATTAGGTACTTACCTATACAACACCCGTGGTTTTCTTTTCATTGGGTGTAATTTTATTATATCACAAGTACACAATATACAAATAAATATTACTATAATATTATATCGTACACTGCAGAGAACATAGCATATAAGCGTTTAGGTCGATTTCTATTATACAAGTTTGCCGCTTTCATATTATTATTATTATATTATGAATTTCGACTCACGGATCTTATATGTATACGATATTTTGTCTCGTTTATAAACGTATACGCATAGTATACAACATATAAACAATATTATATGTATATATTGTATAAATTATACATTTGCATAAAATGACTTTGAATGACCTTCAGAGTTATACGTTTTTTTTTTTAAATAGGTATACTTACTAGGTATAGGTGTACGATAAATGGGTACCGTAACAGAACAATATTCTAAAACCGTATTGCGTAGATTTCAACATATTATTATGTTCTCGTCTATTACTTCTAGGCCGATGTGTCTATAAAACTTCGTTACATAATTAGGATGCAGATACTGACGATGGGTGTACCGCTGTTTTTGGAAAGAGGAGTTGAAAAGGAGAATATATTACACAGTGATTCGATGTGTACGCAACAATAAACCATTGTTAACGAAAATGATTCTGAGCGGAATATTAATTATCGAATTTTTTCCCCTCGTTGACAGCAGGTAACCACGCAGAAATCAATAAAATGTATAGAAAAAGTTGCCAGATTTACCGTTTATTGAGAAAATCGAAAAGTAAACTCTTCGTTACGATATCTTGATAAAAACAATGTGCAAGCAATTTACCGAAAAACGAAGAGCGAGATTTTTGTTGCAAAAGATGTTTATAGACTAAACAAATAATAAAAATCACAATATAATTCCATACAACGCGCATAAATCCTATAGTAAAACTAATACATTATATCCTCGTTTCGCTCAGAATTCAATATCATATTATTATCTGTGAAGAAGTCAGGTTCGAATTTTTTTTTTGAATTTATATTTTAGAAAATTTGCTAATTGTCAATAAATATTGATAATAATAATTATGATGCACTTTTTAATACGGGTAGGCGATGATCAATCCTAAATAAGATAAGACATTATCTCGGAAACTATTCATTTTTTTCGAAAACTATGAATTTTTTAGACAATTTATGAAACAAGCAACTCTAAAATATTACATAGCTGTTTTCTTTTTACCCTTATTTACCAAAAATTAAAAGTGAAAAATCTCGTCAACTGATTGACGAAAATGTAAAATGTTCACACCAAATTGTATTCAAACGAAAACTTCATCTATTCCATTAATGGCGTTTATAATATAGGTTTCTATTTAAAAAATCAAAAGTTGATTGTGATTTCACCCCCAAAAGTAAAGGTACCAAAATAGGAAAAAAAATATTCCGAATAAAGTTAATACTTTCCAAAGTCATAAGTGTCTTATCGAACGCGAAGAATCGAAGATTTATCACTCTGTTTAATAGGTAAATACAATTCGAAACACGATACGACCACCGATAAGCCCGTTCGTATTTATAAGAGGCTACATTTATTTATTGCCTTACTCTATAACGGGCAATAGAACAACTATTCGTTACTTAGAACATAAATTGTGCTGTTTTGGTTAAAATTAGAATTTGAACACAACGAACAAAATAAAGGAGATTAATTTGCATTTTAAATATAAATAAAATTCAATATTTTATATAATATATAATTTAGTCGAATCTTAACCAGAGCCAACAATAAGCCAACACCTTAATTTATTAAATTTATACAACACGATTATTTTATTTTTTAAGCATTTGCTAAAACGTGCAGCGAGAATGTCAGTATTTTATACTCAGTACAGCCAAAGGCGGACTGGCTATTTTTGGCCCGGGGTGCGAAATTAATTAGGGACCCGTAAATGTTTTCCGAACCTTATTAAATTTAGAGCTCAGATGATGAATAAATGCAAAATAACCAATTGTGTATGGCTCGTTAAATTTTTGGACTTATGATGCAGATGAGGATATTATATAGATAATTATATTTGTATCGCGTATGCAGTTCGGAGTAAATATACATTGTTAGATTTTTCTATTTGAGCCCACACAAAGGAAGTGTATTTTATTTCATAAATAATTCTTAAGACAAAATAATTTTAAGCTGAAATAACACAAGTATCATAAATAAGAAAAAACAAATTTCTTCTGTTCATACACCTACATAATATATCTACAGGTTAGTACAGGGTGTTCCATTTATGTGGGTACATCCGTTATTTCCGAAAGTATTAACTTTTTTCGTAATTTGTTCGTAATTTTCGTAATACTTTCGGAGATGATGAGCGTGAACACTCAAATGGAACGTTCTCTATATTATAATTGTGGACGTTTACCGGTTTTATTAGGTGACGTCCTAAAAAATGCGGATTTTTCGCTTGATTCGAAACGTTTATGGACAATTTAGCAGTCCACACACTTTAAGCACGTCTTATTTGTTGATTTATGGCTTGCTTTGCAGCGACAAGGGAAAACCCACGACTGCTCCGCTTAGAATCGTGTTTTTCGTTTTCAATAATTTATCGTTGCGTACAGTGAGTATATACAAACTAAATTACTCTGCATATCCACTCTCCCAACTACCAACCTATACGTCGACCTTTTTTTTTTTTTTTTATCGTTTTATTGTTATTCGTACGACGGCGCATTTATAAAAAAATAATAATATTATTCCTAATACAGGTATACGATAAACTTTTTTTTATCACCGGATATACAACTGCAGTATACAAAGAATCGCGAAATCAATATTGCATTTTTTTTTTTTTTTTTTTTTATAATCGCGGATCGTTATCGCGTTTATTTTTTTATACCTACTCGTATTATTATTATTATTATTATTATTATATTGCACCGTTCGCGACAGCTATATTAAACAAATCGTGTTTTTTACGCGTTTAAAATTTTTTATTGTTACCTATACTATAATATTATAACATAGTATATAGCAATGTGAATACACGCATATGTGTGTTTAGTACATGTCAGTAAGCTACGTGACGTGCGGACAGAGTTACAAGAAGAGACGCATTGATATATTGCAGTGAATAAGTTAAATTTATTGTGATTAGAGTTTTGAATTAAACGAACTAAAAAAAAAAAATACCCCGAAACAAGCAGTTTTTAGGTATTTTAGGTACGAAAATTAAATTATTTTTGTTGAATTATGGATTGTTATAATAACACGGATGAAATGAAAAAAAAAATAATAATAATAATAAACAGAAATAAAAATGCCATAGCAACTTAAAATAATGAGTCTATCTAACTGTCTGCCGGACTATTATTGGCTTGAAACAGGATAGGCTACCTTGGTTACGTGAATGAAAATACAAAAAAATTATGCTGGGTGATGGTTAAGTGAAAAGTGAAAAAACGTAAAATGTCATCTCTGAATAATGAATGCATTTTTTCGGTACAGTGACAACACTATAGTACTATTATGTCCTCATAATTTCAGGGTTAATCTGGGGCGGGTATATAGTTTAATCTCTGTTTTGCGCGGGTACCTGTGGTAACACGAATGACAAAATCTATGATACACTAGAACACTATTAGACCCGTTCTTATAAACGTAAACGTTGATTTTCGAACGTGATTCATAAGGCAATCGACCAATCGTGGTCGGTTATCAGCCATAAATTCAGTTTGAGAATCGAATTAACGCCTTTTTTTTTACGTTGGTGGGAACGGCCCTTACCCATTTTCCACCTATTATTTTGAGTTCAATATACTGATACGGACAAAGCAAAACGGAAATAGAGGTAAACAATATAAAAAATTAGCACGGGCCACGCAGGGCGCGGGACAACTGGCATAATATATAATATTATAATAATTGTATTATGGTTTAGGAAAAAATATAATTTAGTTGAATTACGACGGATAATCGAACGACAAACATTTAAATGATAATGATTACCGGATAAGGGGATGAGGAGTTAGAATTCCCGGAAATAAAATAAATATCATTGTAAAACCGAGGCATTATCCGCTCCGCTCAGAGTCTAAAATATAATACATATATTTTATGATTTTAAGCGAGAAAATTAAATAATTTACAAACTTGTGAAAGTTTGATAATATTAATCAAATAATGTGATAATAACGTTTCGTAAAAAAAAAAAAAAACAACGACAACAGCTCAATAAAACGAATGTATATTAATCAATTTTAGAATTGCCTAATCCATTCTTTAGAAACAGAATGCAGTAAAAATAAACTTATCTTAAAGAAAACGATAATTTTCGAACTTTCAAAAATAGTAGTATAGGCCGGCTAAAATTTGCTTATATACCACCGTGGGTCAATCGAATTCGACGGTCACTCATTTTTTAAATGACGAGTGCAAATCGCGCAGAAACGTTATTTTCGGCTACCAACAGCGGTGTGTAAATCGCATAGGCTTTTGCTGTTGTGGTGAAAATTACAAACACCCGTCTGAAGTGATACGTTACAGTAATAACTAGAGTTGGGCGAGTACTCGAAATTGGAAAAATTTTCGAGTCGAGTTCGAGTACTCGACGACTTCAACGAGTACTCGTTTCACTATTTTATTGGAAAATTGTTTTAATGTAGTCTATGTTTAAACTTTTAAATATTTTTTACTTTGTAGTTACTAGTTTATGATGATAAAGATATTAGATAATTAATTAATAAATAAAGACAATTCTTGTTTAATTTAAATAATTATTGCATTTTTTTCTATACCTATTAGCTATAACCTACTAAATAGTAAATATTAAATAATAAACTAATATGGTAGTATAAAAATTACTTGCAGCATGTATATGAAAGATCATCGCTTGAGAATGGCCGATGTGGCTGTTTTTTTTTTTTTTTTTTTGTTGTGTTTATAATTGTTAGGGCAAGATTTTTATGAAAGATTGAAAAATTTAAAATCATTTACGAGCATAATTAAAAATAATTCAGCAATTCCCAGTATTCGACCCATTTCAAATTATGTTATGTCTTTGAGTACTCGACTTTTTTTAGTACTAGATATTTGAACTTTACTCGACTCGAAATTATTGAAACTCGACTCGACTCGGCAATTATCGAGTACTCGACTTTTTTTTTAGTACTCGAACTTTTTCAAGTACTCGACATTTGAGCTCGACTCGACTCGACTCGACATTCAAAAACGATACTCGTTCAACTCTAGTAATAACAATGCATTTCGTTACGGTCGATGAATCGATAATAAAACAATTAATTAGCCGATCAATTAATTATTGTTTTTAAACACCGCCATAATGTCCATTAAACGAGAATATATCAAAAGGTCCGTACGGTGACGTGCCAATACGAGTGAAAAATAATTAACCGTTGGGCGTAATAATAATAATAAGTCGTCACAGTCAATAATTATAGTGAACATTTTAGAAAATCGCGATATCGTTCGCGTTTTATCGGCATTTTTGGGCGACCCGCGCGTACTAAGAAGTCTCTAAGAAGTCCAACAGAAGCACCGTGCGTGCCTCGACGTGATATCCATTTTCTCGTCCGCTTCCTCTTTTCTGTACTTTTCTGTAACTCATCTCTTCCAATAATTCTATCGTCATCGGAGGGATGTGATTCACGCAATCCTTGAAAAATTGTTTTATTTTACGATGACGATTCATACTAAATAAATATTTTTGATGAAAAAATACAACCACAGGTCAAGACGGCACAACTACCGAACTACTCGTTACACGACACTCGGCTAGCGGTTTAGACACGCCGAGTACCGTACATCTCGGTAGCGGGGGATTAGTCACTCGGCCCGGCGAATAGAAACTGTTTCCCCGTTTACTCGCCCGCTTATTTTACCCGTCCGATTGCTAGGCCGAGTACTGGTTCCTCGAGTCCGCACGGGACAGCGTGCTCGGCCGAGTTGACTCTCTCGGCCGAGTACTCGACGCGTGTAAACAGGCCATAACGACAAGACGTTTCCGATAATCTGCCGTCATGCGGGTACCCATTTGACGTGACGTTTCAGACCGTTGGACGCGTTTGAATTTCCCGACTGTACGGTTCCTCGTCCGTGTTTGTTTTGAGGGGAAACATTCGTCCGGTATTTAACATCGAGTGGATTTAGCCACAGCAGCGGTCTCGAAACAGGCGGCCCGCGAGCCATTCGGGCGCGGCGCGCAATAAATATTTGTTTCTTCAACAATTCTGATCGGTTTTTTTTTTTTGTTTTACAGAATATTTTATGCTCAGAACTCGGGGATTTTCGACGAGAATTCGATTAGATTACGATAATCACACACTGCGGTAAAAACAATCTACAAAGATAAAATTTTACTGTATATACATATAATATTATAATTACATTTTATCTTAATTTAATTAGTTTTTTTTTTTATTTTAGATTCAGTATTAAAATGAGTAACAAGGTGTATTGCCCACGAACCATAAATATGTGCCCCGTTGGTGATTTTAGTTTGAGACCACTGAGTTCTAGCGTACACATTACGAGTTTGCTTTTTTTCCATGAAATAAACTGTACTTGAGTAACATACAGAAAAAAAAAAAAAAAACAAAGGACGGACGGACACACTTCGCGCGTGGGTGTAGCCACTGTTGTAGGTAGGAATTTTCGGAAGGTAGGATATATCTAATAACAATATAATGTAATAAATTATTGCGGTAAAATGATTACAACAATGTGCGTTTCTATGACAACAATGAATGTTTAAAAAAGAAAAAAATAATAACAAAAAAATAAATAAAATCGGTTGTCATTAGCGACCGGTTTTTGATCTTACTCTTTATTTTTTAACTTAAAGAACCAGGTTTTCCTCGTTATCTCGAATATTAATGAGAATTTCAAAAAATAAACTCTTTAAAGTACCACCCAGAGAACAATATTTCCTTTCAGAAACTATACTTGATAATCGGAGTAAGCTTTCTGGTGGAAAAAGTGTTCACATAAAAAAAAAAAAAATGAACATCATTGTAAAACCAATACATTTTTCGCTCAGCTCAGAAGTTAAAATGAAAATATATTTCTTACAAAACAGAAAATACGTATACGAATATCGAATCGTTTTTAAAAATAAAAATCGGACTACATGAAGTATGATGTTTGCTTTACTCCGGCTAACAGAACTGATATACCACTAACGGGTGTGCCACTGTTGTAGGTACGATCGACGGGAACGATATATTATGGAGTAATTTTATTTATGCATCCACCCAACGATAATTCATTACTAACGAAAAGCGATTCTGAGCGAAGTTCCGATTAAACATGACTGTTTTAATCAGAATTTTGATACGTTATGTTCAAATGTAACGATTTTAACGAGTTTCATGTAAATGTAAACTATAAACGATTATGACAAAGTTATTATTGCGTTACGATTGTTTCACTAACCGGATCGCAACCAAACAAGACAAAATCGAAAATTTCAGAATCAACTATCGCGTACATTTTCTATTCTCCCCTGCCCCCCACCCCCCCGTTCGTTAAGAAAGCTATAAAGAACGTCCATAAATGAACTTCCCAACGCACCGAATAGGCGAAATTCGCTACCAGAAACCGTCGCCTCATAAAACTGATGACCGGAGCAACATCGTCTGGTAGACGATTTGTTCGCAGAAAGCCACAAAAAAAAAAAATGCTTAACGTCAGATTCGCTTATTAGAATCTAACATATGATAATATTTATTACGTTTTTACTTGGATTTCGAACGTTACCGATTCGTACTAATAGGATCCCATACCGCCCAATCGAAAGTCCAGATTCATGAATACACGGTTCGCTACAATGTACACGCCATGGATTCGATTTCGACACCTCTCTCGCATACACTATTAACGGGTACAGATTGACTTGCGCTGTGCGCAGTGTTTTTCTGACTTGATTCGCTTCCCGCCAAGAGTACGTTTTTATTTCATTCGAACGGTTTTTCGTTTCGAATTACGGCGCGGTTTATTCTTTCGTAAAGACAAAACGCACACGTTCGAAAACGTGTTCGTCGAGCGAAACGTGAAATGCAATTCGACTATGCAGACGAAAATAAACGACCACAGAAACACACAATACGGGGGGGGGAGGGGCTTATACCGCGAGAGTAAAACTATAGTCCGCGTTTCCCAGTAAAAAAAAAAAAAAAAAACCTTATTTTTTACTTTTTTTTTTCTTTTTTTTTTTTTTTTTTTTAATATCGCTTGCGGGGCACAAAATCCGCAAAAACGATTTCTGCCAATGAACGATACTCCGTCTCGGGAAACGCGATCGACGTCCGCGTTCGTGGATGAAAAAATTCGGCGCGACATGTAAAATATAATGTGCAATCAAAAAAAAATGAATTCTTGAGCTTTCAGAAAAGTTGCCACGCGTGAAAATCGGAGCGAGTCTACCGGCGGAAAAACATTGTCCACGGTCTAGAACGAATTGGGAAAAAAAAAAAAAAAAAACGAAAGAAAGAAAGAAATAAACATCACCGTAAAAAACCAACGCGTTCATCGCTCCGCTCGGAATCCAATATAGTCCGGCGCCCGCGACTGTACAGAGCCAGCCGACCCCCCTCCATCCCCCTGTAATATGAGAACGCGATGGCGCGTGACGAACGTGCCGCGCGGATGAAACCGAAACTGCGCGCGCGGTGTCTAGGGAAAGTCCCGGCCGCGACGCGAGAAACCGAACGGCCCGTTTACGGTCGGCGCGAAGTCGGCGTCCCGCTTATCAACGGCCCGGCCGGCCGATTAACATACGATTATAACGAACAATTCAACAACTATGTGGCGGCTACACTGATCGCGGGTCGCAAATGTCGGCGTACAGACCACCCGGCATTGTCGTTTACAGTATTCGCGGGCCAGGGGCGGTCCGTCGACGGCGGACGTTTCACGTTGTTCGTCCGTGCGTTTTTGACGCGGCCGAAGACACGGCCCGGCCCCCGGCGCGCTGACCGCGTGTTGGCGAAATTCGCGTACGGGGCTATTCGCTGTTTGGTTTCGCGATATTCGGCCGTATCGCCGGACTCAAAGGAACGTTGCCCGCGCATCCCGCGTCCCGGATTTACGCGTGTGCGCTCGGTGCAAGTGAGCACAGGACCCCCACAGGATTCCCAAGGGCCCCCCGTTCCAACTCTGTATATACGGGGCGATCGATCTACCGTAACACACTCGTTGTCTCGGAAAACATTGACTTTTTCCGAAATCCGTGTTCTGGAATATTTAAGAAACAATTTGCTCTACAATTTTATGTTTACGTTGTTTTTCGTCGCCTTTATTTTTTTTTCTTTTAGCGGTAAAACCACTTCCTACTTTTGATTTTCAAACGGCAACCTTTTATTGAAAATTCCATAAACAGACGGAGTGTTAATTGTAATAAATTTCAGCGTTGAATTTTTATCCATTTTACGTCTGTCCGTTGACGAGTTAATCCACTTTTAAGTTTGCGTTTTGGGCGAGTGGCGGTGCGTAGTTAACGAGCCGTACCGCCACACACAAATGACACTCCAACCACTCTCCTCCGACCGAAACTTAAAAGTGGATTATCTCGTCAACGGACCGACGGGAATCGATAAAAATTCAACGCTAAAATGTATTTTCAATTAACACTCCGTCTGTTTATGGAAATTATTTTCAATAATAGGTTGCCGTTTGAAAATCAAAAGTAGGAAGTGGTATTACCGCTAAAAAAAAAAAAAAAAAAAAA